>OX101786.1:21950951-22303969 GCA_944452715.1 Ophion slaviceki | reverse complement strand
ATTTGTTTTCTTCACTTTTCGGTGCGTGTAGACAGTCAAGGAGTACTTTTAACCCCTTAACTGTGTTCGTTTGTGTTTGTTTAGTTTCGCATTAATGCATCAAACAAACCCAAAGAGATACATGTTTAATTATTTGTATTGGAGTGTATTTGCACCAAGTTTCCAGCAAATGTGACCAAAAAATATGTTGTCTCACATAAATTCAGAAACCCCGTTTCACCCCCTTGAGGGTAAAATTTCGATTTCTGGTCAATCGAATTTTGGGTCAAATATGAAGACAGCGTGCTCAGAATTAGGGGCCACACATATCGTAATACTGGTCTTGAAATAGTAACGGTATACTGGGTTGTATTTTTTTTTGTTATAGACAAAAATCGGTTAATTGTTAGATATTCGGGTCCGTAAAAGGAAGACCGTAAAAGCAACGGAGAAACACAAAGATACGACTACATTGTCGAAAGCAAAAATGGAGCTGCTAAAAGATCCATATAGTATGAAGAAAAAAAATGAATGAAGTATATAAGTTGGTACATTGAAATGTAATGCTCACTCCCGCCAGGGTAACTTCGACAGAAAAAATAAACTAGAACAATAAAATCTTAAGTCGTGAGCATGCCTCATGAGGCTGTGAAGTATATTCGCTATGACAACCTATACTCAAGCACCTTTTTTTCAATTCGCATCAACATCAGTCAGTAGCGACCATCACACTGGTCGCTACTGACGTCGCTACAGACTGAAGCACTGTTGGCCGATACGTTTTGCATTTTTCGTTGGTTCACTTTACTCGCTCCTCAGCATGCTGCAGTGAAACTATATATCAGCCCAAATAGTATAATGCTGCATTTTATAGCGGTGAAAAGATTGAAATGAGCGAGGCGTCTGGTGAGACTCGTTTACGCTGAGCTGAAAATTCAACGCTTATTTTTAAAGATATGCACATCACGTCAGTGTCGTAAATTCAGTTTTATGCATCAGCTCCTGGGGTTTGCTTTTTTCGTCGCGACTTCCTGAAAGCGAAAGAGGTCAAAACGTAGGGACGCAGAGTACCAATGAGACAAGTGCTCGCTACTGTAGGTGCAAGAAACGATTTTTTTCGTATTGGAATTTGAGCCAACGACGCGCTCACGAAAATTTATATATATATATATATATATATATATATATATATATATATATATATATATATATATATATATATATATACGCGATGGTCATTATGTACACCTCAATGTCTTCAGAATCAGCTTCGCATAATGCAAGCAAACATAGATGAAGGTTATTTTAAGTCAATTATTCGTTGAAAAAAATGTAGTTTAGCCTTCCAAAAGCCAAATGTGCTGATAGTCAACGTTAAATAAATATAACCGGCTCGAAATTTCCTTCCCTCTCATTTATGTATACAGGGTGTCCCTCTTATCTCTGCCACCCGAAATAACTAGGCAATTATCGACGTTACAAAAAAATGGTCAATACAAAAGTTGTACGGTGTGAAGGGGGCCATCAAATGCGACTAATTTTTTTTATTTCGTTGGAGGCGCCGACGCACACTAAAGGTCACCTCCACTTTTTTAAATGGTACATTTTTTTTCAACCATCGTGTGGAGAACCTCAAGCCGCATACAAAACATTGGGGGTCAACGTCGTTCAAGGTCATTCAAGGTCACCTATTAAAATGAAATACACATCTAAATATCTCGGATCACTGCCAAATATTTGGTAGTGATCCGAGATATTTAGATTTGCATCATCGATACTGACCACTCCATTACCTACAAGTGTACAGTGGATCAGGGTAATGTTCTTCAAATTTTGCTTGTTTTTGAAATTTTCTTTGACTGTGAAATTAGGCATATTTCACTGTGTACACCCCCAAGTACACAGTGGATCAAACCGTATTTTTTTAAAAATGGTTGTTGTCAAGATCGTGCGGAGTGTTTAGGTTTTGTCAAGAATTCTTCGTGACAAAACCTCAATACGTCCTGATGCCAATTGTCCAAGATTAGTACTCCATGTCCGCCACAAAAAAATGGCGCGCCATTTAAATTTCAGGACCTTTTGAGACAGCCTTTATATATCTATACAGGGTGAGGCACAAGAAGTGTTACAGAGCAATAGCACTCAAACTATGGATCATATCCAAAAATGTTTCAAACAAAAGTTTCAGTGTTCGAGAAGGCCGTCATACTGGACCACCCAATTTTTTTTATCGGTGGAGGCGCTGAAGCTACGTCAAGGTAAACTCCACTTTTTTAAATGGAATGGTACATTTGTATCATCGATACATCTTGTGGACCACCTCAAGCCGCATAAAAACATTAGGGGGTCAAAGTCGTTCAAGGTCATTCAAGGTCACCTCTTAAAATGTAATACAAATCTAAATATCTCAGATCACTTTCAAATATTTGGTAGTGATCCGAGATATTTAGATTTGTATCATCGATACTGACCTTGAATGACCTTGAACGACTTTGACCCCCGGTTTTGTATGCGGCTTGAGGTGCTCCACAAGATGATTAAAGAAAAAATGTACCATTCCATGTAAAAAAGTGGAGTTTCCCTTGACGTAGCTTCGGCGCCTCGACCGATAAAAATAATAGGGTGGTCCAGTATGACGGCCTTCTCGAACACTGAAACTTTTGTCTAAAACATTTTTGGATATGATCAATAGTTTGACAGCTATTGCTCTGTAACACTTTATGTGCTTCACCCTGTATATATTTATATTTATATATGCACGTGGTTATTGTATGCGCGTATTTATGTGCTCGACATCCTCTCGAACTGGGTAAAATCTAACCGTCGTGAAAAGCTAGTAGGCGACTATTCATTCTTATGCGAACAATGTGGAGAGTGGCTAAGAATTGAGAATGAACATGAAAAAAGGTAAGAAAGCATGGTACTGTATATACGTGGACGTGAGCGTCTATGCAAACGTGAAAAATAAAAATGGCGTAATTTGATCGATTCAATACATAGGCCAAGATAGTTTACGCCCTTTTCGTTCAGCAGCAGCTAATATTGGGATATACATATCGAGTCCGTAAAGGGGGGGGAAAAAATTCGAAACATGTCTGACCTGCGCCGGCTGTTACTACTCACTCGCAGCACAGTCTGTTGTCTAGAGTTATACAAGACGTGGTCATAAACTCCGGCACGCCGAGGCGTGTGGTCCGTTCCTCCCTCTGTTCGTATCTGCTCGCCATCTCTCTCTTTCTCTCTCTCTCTCTCTCTCTCTCTCTCTCTCTCTCTCTCTCTCTCTCTCTCTCTCTCTCCCCCCTCTCGCGCTCTTTATATCTTCCTCGTTTTTTCTTTTTCACTATCGCTCCCACTCTCTCTTTTTTGCAAGAGCGAACATTATCTATTCTTCCTAGCTCTTTCTCCCATGCCGCGTCGCTAACTCTGCGAACGTGCGCGCTTTTTACCGTCCATGTTTTTTCTACCCTTTTCTCTTTACAAGTTTGGCCCTCCATGCTTTGGATTGTTCGGAACGTTGCACTGTCAGTGACCAAAGCTACTCGTGTGAACAGCGTGTACAGTCGGAAAATTCTAAAAATTCACGATATTGAGAAATTCTCGAAGTGCCTTTATCAGATAATCGTGCTGAAAGGTGAAGTCTTTACTGTGGAAGCAACAAGAGAGGCATTTCCCATTACACGATGCCACCTTTCATGACTCGCAAGGAACATAAGTGTCCGCCTTCCATTTTGTTGAAATTCATGTATACGATTAATTATCTGACGATTTTGTAGGCAAATTTTTGGAGAGTGAAAAATTTGCCGAAAAAGTCCTCAGATAATTGTTAATAACAAATGAACTATGCAATATAAAAAAAAATCCTACGTACTTCCATAGACAATGTATTGTTCAAGATGTGTTCAACATTTCAAGTGAATCGGTTGAAAATTGTCTGAGTTATGTTTTCGGCCAACTCAAAAAATGCAGTTTTGAGATAAACGCTGCACAGCCAACATTTTGAAATTAATCGCTTCAAAAAAATTATTGTATGCAGTCACTGATGTGTATGATAACCATCCTGTTTTGTAATCTCGATTTATTTGTACTTTGTCTGAAAAAAAGGCTAACCCCTTAAGTAAAGACACTTATTTTCAGCCAGAATGCCAACAAGTTTGAATTTAACGGGTTACCCCCACTTGTAGCGCAAAAAAGGCCTTTTTCATGAATTTTTTAAAAGAAAACTACAAAACTTTTTTAATCGATCAATATACCATCTTAAAGAACACATCTTGAAGAACTTTCAGTAATTTTTTTATTGAAAAATATTACATTGTTTAGTGGCAAATGGCCATCAATGAAATAATGTTTTTATATACACGGTTTGCGGTGACCAACATTGCGGCGAAGTGGATCATCTGAAAAAAAATGCGGATGGATTTAGTCAAATATAAGTATAAACTAGTCTTTAATCGAAGGATTTTAAAAAATATTCATTTTTCACAAAATGGCGGACAGTCAAAGTTAATGGTTCGATTTTAACGAAAAAAGGCCGTTTTTGGCTATAAAACGGCCATTTTTTTTTTTCGAAAAAAAAATCGAACGATTAACGACTACATTTTTATCTATTAAATAAGCCTGCAAAATTTCAAGAAGATCGCTTCATTAGTGTTCGAGTAATCTTGGTCACCGACTTCAGAAATGCCATTTTGAGAATAACGCGTTTAAAGTTTCAATTTCAGTTTACACGAAGAAAATATTTTTTTTTTTGTAAACTTACATAGAGTCATCTATTCCGGGCCCATACAGAAGTATGGGCCCGGATACTTATACTTCAAAAAAATGCAATAAAAAAAATCGATTTTTTCAAAATCGCAAGTGGGCGTAACCCCTTAAAATATTTTTTTTTAAGTCCCTATCAATGTATTTTTATCCCGTGAATATGAATTCACTATTAATTTCCCTGCTAACCCTCAATTCACATTTAAAGTCGTCGATGATGGAATATGGTTTACCGCCTTGAGTTCGCTATCCGGCAAAAATGGAAAAATACATAAACTTTAGTCCCCCCCATCCCCTTACCCTCTACGTTCGATTAAATGCACCCCTTTTACATATGGAGTGAGAAAAAAAAAATCAAGGGTTGGTTCATCCCTTAATTTTGTTTTTTTTTTCCATTGCGCCCATGGCTGATCTCTGATCCTTTTGCGTTAGAAGAATTTTTCGTTTTGTTTCACTGAAATTAGTGGACTGCTTGCGGGTGGTACTGCAAAATCGCCGTTGACATGCTTCACTCCAAGGGGTGATTGCACCACGTCAAATCGTTTTTCCGCCGATAAAAATACATATCAAATAGTTTTTTATGCTCTACCATATACATGCGTTTTAATCAAATTGAAGGCGGACATCAAAGTGATGTTCCTTGTTAGTACCCATCAATTTTTCAGCACTCTTCCTTCTAAATTTGATAATTTGGTCTACATGGCTCCAAAGATGTAACAAAAGAATATGGAAATAAAAACAAAACATATTTTGTACTATTTTGAGCCCCTTAAGGCGGCAGCCTGAATTAGAAGGTCCGAAAAACCTTTTTTCATTATTGCTCAAATCGATAAATAAACTATCCAAGAATATATTTACAAAGTTACAGAGGCCAATTATAAATATTTTCAAAGATACAAGGCCAAAAGCAGAGAAGCGATTGAAATTTGATGTCGATATTTCCTCCTATTGAAAACTTTGAAGCGCGTTCTCTTTCGTTTTCATTTTCACGATTTTTCCAAGTTGGCGGGCGTGATAGCAAAGAAACTAAACGACTTATCGAATCAAACCAAAGTTTATTTTCTTCAGTATGAAAATCTCTTCAATGTGAACTAAAAAAGTCGTTGAAAAACTTTTAAAATAATTTTTATAGCACGTTAAAGTGTTTTTAACACATTTTTTTTCAAACCTGAGAAAAGTTATCTCTTTACAATTTTTTCAGCTCTTTTTAAATTCACCCAGAAGAAAAATATATGACAATTGAACATTTTCTTGGTTTACTTGGTTCAGTCGATAATTATAAACTGCATCTTTCCCGCCGATTGGGGACTGCAGTGGCAAGACGCACATGGAATAGGCTCCTAAATCTGCAGTCATTTATTTTTTCATGTTGAATTTTTTTTTATACATTTCAAATATACATGAAAAGATACCTCAATATTTACTGGGCCCACTTGTTTTTTTTCCTTTCTAAACAAATTCTCGAAAAACCGCCTTTTTGGACCTTCTAATTCAGGCCTTAATTTCACTCGCCGATTTAGGGATCTGTATGTTTTTGCTATCCCCGTATATGAGGATTCGTTTAATTTTTTGGTCACCGATTCGGCCCGATCATGCGCATCTAACGATCGGTTTCCATCGTGAAAATTGAGCCCCCATGGTCGCGAAGCGGAAGTGAGACGGAAAGAGAAAAAGTCGCTGATAGAGGGAGCCTGTCGAAGCGGCTAATTCCGAATGGCGAAAGGCTTGATCGTTTTCAGTATTCTCTCTCGTCTACCATTTTTAGAACTTGTTCAAGCGCTATCTAGTCTCTTGCAGCGACAGCGCGTTCCGGGGAACCAAATCAACACGTCAATCCTTTCAAAAAAGGCTCTCCCTCTTCCCGGTCGGTTCTACTTTCCGCTGCTCAATGTGCCCGGGGTCTATCAACCGGTATTTGCGAGTCTGGTATTTGCAAAGCCGACATTCCTGCGGGGCTTTCAACACCGTGAGGAACGATTCCAATATTCGCCGTCACAGAAAGATCACTGACAACTTTTTATCGAGTTCGGTGCATAAGTTTCAAAGAAGTACAGATCGTTTTTATTCTTCGCCAGCATGCGCCAGGTCTCATGGAGGCTTGGGCATTGGGCCGAATGTGAAATGTCAAAGGATCCAGGTTTTAATTTTTAGCGATAGACGCGTGCAAAGTTCAATTCGTGAGTGATAAAACGGCTACGGCATGTTGTTTCATCGAATAAGGTCGACAAGAACTCATGGAAAGCTTGAAATTGGAATTCTATTGGACATATCTACATCCCAGGAACTAGCCGATACTCTTTTATATTTATCTGTGGAGTGCTCGATCCTCCATGAACGAAAACAGCTCCAAAAAGCTAAAGTGGAAGAAACGTCACGTCTGGTCGATTATCAGGTGGCTTCGAGAATTTGAGAACGTTGAAAAATTCTAGTCATTGGAACGAGCTGTTAAGAAATATGACCGAGCATCCCCAACTTTATTTCGTCCTGGCCAGACTTGCCTCCTTCGGTTTACTTGACAAGGTCCTTCCATGGAATGGACCAGGAATATCACAAACCTTTTTTTACAGCTTGCCGTGTGTTTGGAAATGTCAATGTATTCCCAGACAATTGACATTTCCGGAAAGCAGTGATGGGCATAACTAAATTACATTGTAGTTTGATCATTAATCTGGTTACAAAGTAATTCAATTACAGAGTAATATCATTGAATTGCATTTCATTCCATTATAATTAAATTACTTAGTGCATATTACGTAATCTGTTATAATGTATTTAATTACAAAGGAATCTGATTAGAATGCACTCAAATACTTTGTAATCTACTTACGTTGTTAGTATTTATGATAATATAGGATAACATATCATTTTAACCTCTAAAGTTGGATGAAGTGTGGTGTGTACGCCACTGTCAACTTTAGAAACACACAACTTTGGTGCCTAGTAGACACGCAAATAGCGCACACTACTGTTACGTGCAGTTACACGAATTACTACGATTAAGGTCCACTCGCGCTCGTGAATTGCAATAACTGTAACTCGGATTTTTGTAACACGCACAATTACATTATTTAATTTAATATGTAATCGATTGATTTGTATCCGGTTAGCTTTCAATTAAATTTCACAGTAATTAATTACACTTCGTATTTGTGGTAACTAGTTACTTCAGTAATCTGTTACAAAGTAATTCAATTATCAATCACGGTAGTAATTGTAATTGTTTGTTGTTAATTTAATTACTTTTTGCCCATCTCTGCCGGAAAGTGGACGTCAACTTGAAAAACCATGAATAGCTGCTTTGATTTTCACCCCATCAATAATATTTTCAATTTGGTAGGTTTAATTTGATACATTTATCAGTTGCAATGCAAGACTGTGATCCGTGACGGTACTTCGGATCGAAGTGCCATTCACTATGCATCTTTAGCTCGTGAATTGTTAACAGTTGTGCAATAATAAGATTAACTCGCAGTTTCACTTGAACTTTATACCCCGTCAATAAATAATCACTTTGCTCATCAATTTCCGGTCAGTTTCCGAGCCCTTTTTCCGTCATTTCCCGACCACTTTCCTCCTTATTTCCCGGTCCATTCTCGTTCCGTTTCCGACACGGAAGAGGCAGATCAGATCGGGTTTTACGATCCGTCAATGGCGAATCCGATCCAGGCCGGAAAGCCTGTTGATTTTCTGATATAAGGTACCGGCGCGTAATAAGGCCTGTCGACTGATAAGGCCTAAGTAAGGAAAATCGTATTCAAAATAACCGCTCACGCTCAAAGCCACATTCACAGACGCCTATTGCACGAATATGTCGCTACAAGTTTGCGGAGGCGCGATACTCCGCTCTCCGCTCTCAGTGTTGCATCGTTCATCATAAGAGGCGGTCGCGCAACACCAATAATAAAAATCGGTCCAAATAAATCGTAAGTATTTTTTGTAATATTACCATTATCTATCGAAAATCACAGTCTCTATCTTTATTAAGGGGAGGGTAGGGGTTTCAGCGTGACAAAAACCACTTTTTTGCGAATTTTTTTCATCTATATGGAAAGCGTAAATTTATTGAAATTTTTGTACATTGTTAAGTGTAATTTCAAGAACATTCCGTGAAATTTGTACGCGAAAATATCCACAAACAAGCCGGTGCCGCGTTTTTCTCGAAACCACTTTTCCAAAGTCCGTGTTCACTGACATTTGAAAACTACACGACCGATGTATTTCAAACTTGGTACACACTTTCTACATATAAAATACCTCCCCCCAACGGTTAGTTTGAGATTTTTTTTACATTGAGGGGGTTTTCCGACCCCAAAATGCCGGAATTTTTCGTGAAATATAGCACTTTTCACTTTACATGCCCACAAAAAATTTAGAAATGAAATAAAAAAATTATCAAAGACCGTTGGGGGAGGGTTTGATGATAGTTTGACTAAATTTTAATGGTACTTGATTTCACATAATTTCTAGCTGAGATACAGTGAACACCGCAAATCGTGTTTTTCCAAAGGCGTTCTTGGAAAAGCTTTGTCACCGGCTTGTTTGTGGATACTTTCGCTTAAAAATTTCACGGAATGTTCTTGAAATGACACTTAACAATGTACAAAAGGTGTCAATAAATTTACTCCATCCATATAGATGAAAAAAATTGGCAAAACAGTGTTTTTTTTCACGCTGAAACCCCTACCCTCCCGTTAATTCCAGCTTCGGTGATCATAAATATTTAAATAACGCATCGTGGTCCAAATACTTTTTATCTTTTTTTTTTTACATACGTGGTCGACGGTTATTAAAACCTACTAAACGTAACTATGGGCCTTATTATACTCCTACTTCTTGTAGCAAAGTTTGTTTTATAATGTATTTTACATTAGTTTCAAGATGTTACGAATGTAAACAAGTAGTACGCATATTTATTACTAATTATGTGATCGTTATTTTTAGTGTCTCGATCCCGAAGCCTCCAAGATGAGTGTTGTGGTCTGAAAACGACGTAGTGTCAGCTGTCCGAGCAGTGCAAACAGGAACTTTGAGTTCATACAAAGCTGCATAGGATTATTGATCTCAAATACCAAATATATTACGTATAGTTTGATTATTTGAGTATGTTAAGGGGCTATACCAGTGTGACACTTTTAAAAAATCGATTTTTTTGCCTGTTTCGACAGTTTATCCTTTCAAGAATATCATTATCATTTATGTCATTTATATCAATATCATTTTATATTGCAACAATCGATAGATAAATCTTTAAACGCGTTTTTCTCGAAATGAGATTTTTCAAACTTGCTGACATTGTAACTCAAAGAGCAATTATCCGATTGACTTGAAATTTAAACTATTTACTCTACAATGACGTAGGATATTTTTGATTGGATGAAAATTGACAATTTGGCATTGAAAAAAACGACCATTTTATAGGCAAGAAAACAAACTTTTTTCATAACCACGCCATTTTGTTAGATTTTGATATTTTTCGAAAATCCTAAGTCATTGTACAGGAAATACCTTCCAGTTTAACAACATTTTTTCCTTTTTCGGTTTCAGCTACTCAATCGGCTGGAATCATGTCAGCAGTGGAGGAACTTTTTTTTTGCGCCTCCGAAGGCAGCGCATGAGTCGCTTGGATCTCAATATTTTTCTATGAAAAAATTATGTAACATAGGTCAAGAATAGGCAAATATATTCCTAATTTTCCGAAACATTTAATTGAGTGCTTTTCTTCCAAAAAATTCCCGAAAATCACCCAAATTTTCAGCGTTCACTCTGGTATAGCCCCTTAAAGCCGTAGACCTTATTATCCTACCATAGAAAAATAAAGCCTACTATCAAGGTTTTTAAAAATGTTTAATTTTGTTTTTGTTTATTGTATAAGCTACCATTTTTCGTTTATATTTTATAGAAACTGAACTTGAATAATGATTGTAATAAAAATGTGTCGATTAAATTGAATATTTTTCATTACTTTAAGGCGTTACCCCCACTTGTAGCGCAAAAAAGGCCTTTTTCATGAATTTTTTTAAAGAAAACTACAAAACTTTTTTAATCGATCAATATACCATCTTAAAGAACACATCTTGAAGAACTTTCAGTAATTTTTTTATTGAAAAATATTACATTGTTTAGTGGCAAATGGCCGTCAATGAAATAATGTTTTTATATACACGGTTTGCGGTGATCAACATTGCGGCGAAGTGGATCATCTGAAAAAAAAATGCGGATGGATTTAGTCAAATATAAGTATAAACTAGTCTTTAATCGAAGGATTTTAAAAAATATTCATTTTTCACAAAATGGCGGACAGTCAAAGTTAATGGTTCGATTTTAACGAAAAAAACGGCCGTTTTTTGGCTATAAAACGGCCATTTTTTTCGAAAAAAAAAAAATCGAACGATTAAAGACTACATTTTTATGTATTAAATAAGCCTGCAAAATTTCAAGAAGATCGGTTCATTAGTGTTCGAGTAATCTTGGTCACCGACTTCAGAAATGCCATTTTGAGAAAAACGCGTTTAAAGTTTCAATTTCAGTTTACACGAAGAAAATATTTTTTTTTTTTGTAAACTTACATAGAGTCATCTATTCCGATACTTATACTTCAAAAAAATGCAATAAAAAAAATCGATTTTTTCAAAATCGCAAGTGGGGGTAACCCCATAAATATCCCTTAGCTAGGCTTTATTAGCCTCAGGTACCGTATTTAGACGATGCAGCTAGGGGCTCAACATTTCTATATGGTCTCTATATCATCATATATAATTATTTACACGACATGATCCAAATGTCTCAGCACTTTCGTATTACGTTTCTTTTTTTTCATTGCTCCATTATCACACCGCGAAAAACGACTGTACCGAGCTTCCTTATATGCTATGCTCTACCAAACTTCTACATACATTTTTCGTGCATCCGTCATATGCTCCGGAGGCAACTTTTATTCCCGAAATTGCCCAGCATTTCGCCGAAAAACCCCTCGAGCGAATCCCGCTGGGCATTGAATCGGGACGTACGGTGCGCCCGCTTTGTGTGGGCCACAAGCCCGAAGATTGATGTGCTTTTTGCTAGGCTACCATTCTACCGACGTACCGCAAATGCACACGCACTTTATGGCTGTACGGTTCCGTAAGAGTTCGAGAAGTGCTCGACCCAATAGGCTCCGAGGATAAACACTTTCCGTATCTGATGTCCCAAAGGAATTTTTCCCGCGAGCAAGAATGCATATGAAACTGCAAGATTGCTGAACTTCGGACTGGAAACTCTTTCCACCCGATCCCTCTTATCACGTATAGTGGACTCGGTGATGGCATTGTGACGAATCAAGGACTTTGATATGAAAAACTACGTGCTCGACAAGCTGATCGTGTTGCAGACTTGACTTTATAGTGAAATGTGAGAAAAGCTCCATCATTGTCGCTAAGGGGGGAGATACCTTCAGGCGAGGAAAAAGTTTGCTGATTTTCATGATTCTTTTTTAAAGGAGAGATTTCTTCACAGTTTTTGAGTCTGAGTCTGTTAGTCCTTTTAGCTGGTACGTGGTTTTTAAAATTAATCTTTAAAAATAGCGGAGGTATGGCACGGTCTTCTAAACTGCATTTTCAAAACTGGCGTGACGTATAGCTAAAAAACTAGCCAACCTATTTGGATGAAATTTAGTATAAATCTTTGTAATTTTATTGTCTAAAACGTGACCCTAAATGTTTTTCAAAATAAAAAACAGTATTTTGTTATGGCAAATATAGCCATTTTTTCGGAAAATTCAATCCTTTTGTTTCAAAGCGTGTCATTTAATCGATTTTCAACATTTTTCACTTTTTCTTGGTTCATATTCTGCGTGGAGTGTTAATGAAAGAAAATTTCTCGTTGGATTTTTTTCAGATCAGTCCGGCCGTCGCCACTGGCCGCCTGACAACGTTTGCCGCAACCATACCTCCGTTATTTTTAAGAATTAACAAAAAAATACCATGCAACCGCCAAAAGTAGTAATAAAACATAACCTGAAATTAAAAAAATTATGAACATCAGCATTTTTTTGTAAGCGTGCATGTGTTCATCGCAATAGCAACCCATCTAGATTGTTAAAAAAAAACTTAACAGAAAATACATGTACATTTAACCTTCTACGTCTCGGGGACATGCAGAAATCGACATTTCGAATTCTGATTTAAAAAAAGGCTCTCCGTCGCAAAAAGTACTCTTGTAAAGCAATAGGGGACAATATGCGAAGGGACTATATAGTGTTTTACTATTGTGTGATGCATATCAGTTGGGGACTTGTCCCTATGTGTATGCAAATCCATATATATTCTGCGAGGTCAGAATGTCGGTGACGTCGAATGAGCTTAATTGAAAATTTATTTCCATTCCCCTTAAGGGAAGATATGATGTAGACCGTGTACTAGTTGAATGGTTGGTTGAGCCTTTCTATCCCTTCCGCCTCACGAGCTACTTCTCTCCTTTCCTGCCTCGGTGGTAACCAGCACCGAGAGGAAATTAATAATGGAACCGCCGCACCTGAAGCAATAGTTCACGCTGCTTTATATATATACTCGTACTTAGGAAGTATCCCATGCTCATACACACACACACACATAACCTGTTCTTCCAAAGCAAGGCAGAGCGAAACTTACTGAGAGCTTGGCAAATATAACGCTGGACTTGGTTTCTCCTCGTTACCGGTATCGATACTATTTTTCCGAAGTCCATTGAAGCAAGTATGCAGTTTATTCGAGTCCATTGATAAATGCACATATAAACGTGGTCGTGTATGTATTTATGTGCGGGTAAAATCCGAAATAGAGTCGTCATTTCTCAATCTTTTAAGGCAGTACGTGCACGAACCTCCTCATTAGAAAAAAAAAATGATTTTTTTGTATGATGTAGTAGAGACATAAAAAATGACGTCCGCAAAAACTCTGCAGGCCTTACCGGCTAAATACAATAGTAATTAATTCACGAAATCAATGCATTCAACCCGCACCATATAGGGAATCCGCGCGGGTCGAACTTTGGAACGGAAATAATAATAGTTCCCGGTTGGATCAGAGTTATGCGAAAAGCGACGAATAACAAGAAAACTGTCGCGGTCACGTATGTTCCATAAAAAAATATAGGTTACGGGACATTTCGAGCAGATCCCGTGCGGAAAACTGATAGGGCATCCCTAATAAAAATAAGGGCCTTTCAGGGCTTTCCTAGTGCTTTTCCTAGTAGGGATTATCTGACTATTATAGCGATAAACCAGTATAAATAGCGTAGGCTACATGGTTGATGGTATTTCAATTATTCAAATCGATTATATACATCGATCGAATAATATTATCGAACGCAAATTGGGAAAAAGCGTAAGGGCATTAGCAAATAAAAAATCAACGATGAACACAAATATGCAGGCAAACATCAGACAGTATTTATTTATCAAAATAAAGAAACCTTTTACATAGATACAAAACAATTACTCATGGTTTCACTCATACATGGAGTAATGCTAGCGCATAAGTGTGAACAGTCCCAACCGGTTTCCTCGACATTTTTATAGCAACTAATTTCCGTTCAATATTCATCATAGGGAAAATTATTTCTTCTGAAGAATTCGCTGATATTTCCCATTCATAAACTTTATCTGACTGTGTAGGATAAGTAAATAAATTGGTCTTTGTTTTCCAGATCTTTGCCTCAATGGAAATAGATTCTAGTGATTCAGTAGACCCATATATTTTTTTTCTTTCTACTACACATCCATTCCTTAGAATGGATTATTTTTTGTATTAATTTTGTCATGGCAGTTTGTCATAAAGGCTCACATGCAAATACGCAATCACATTTCTACGCGCGCACACATACATACACATGTACACACGACCACACCTATACACATGAACAATTACATAAAAACAAATACAGATATACCCTGACGCATTTAACATACATGTATATCCACTGATACGGATATTTTATGGCCCTGAAATGGTTATGATGAGGTGCCGTTGAGGCATTTTCAGGGCGCTAAAATGGTTTTGATGAGGCGCCATTGAGGCAACTTATAAGGCCCCGGTCGTTGCGCCTTTAAGGGCTCTTGTTTACAAACTGTGACCGACCGCTAACGGCCCTCATGTGGTTTCCAGATTAGGGCCCGAATAAAGTTAGGGGAATATTATTGGGGCCCGATCACAGCCCCAACTCAATTTCCGCACGGGATATCATCGATTAAATCGACTCATTTTTGCGTTCACCAGCCGCGTCTGCCATCTCTCTTGTTACAATATGCACATTACACATACACTACAACACACGATTACACATACGCTAAATAAACACATGCTTGACAAATATCGAAAGCGCCTGAATACAGCGTTGCCATGGATATTGCCAGAATTATGAAATGGCGGCCTGTGACAATTCAAGTCAAATCTGATTGCGATTTTACTTCACTTACCAAACTATAATACAAACAGTTATCATATGCACTTCTCAAATAATTATTTTCTGTATCATGTTTATTATTATACCCAAATACATTATATTTTGCTTTTTTCAGATTCGATAATTTATAGATTTTCTGTTGACTAGTCATTCCGCTAGTACTACCCTAACGAGTCATACTTCCGAAGGCGTGTACGTTCGACATGGAAAATATGTTTCAATGCTAATCCTCAATGTTTGACAGTAGTCAGTGACGACATGACAGTGACGATAAGTCTAGTACCATGAAATGGGGGTTACTTTGAACTGGTTTTGGAAATTTTTTGGAAGTAACTTTTTTTTAACATCCTAAATTCCCACTTTTTTGGTTCAATAGAACAATGTGTCCTTTGGCGATCAAATGTATAAGAAAGTCAAGCCCCACCGCCCCCCCCCCCCCACAATTTTATATATATTTTTTTAAGCGTCAAAATAACCTCGAGTGTGGGGTTTCTTTGACAAGGCATTGAAATGCAACTTATGTCAAAGATTAAGGGTTACTTTGACATCATTTTAATGAAAAAAAAAACAATATTTTATGCATTATACATGAAATTAAATAAAAAACAACGATTTTTTGCAATCAAATTGTCATCTTTATCAAGAAAACATTTTAAATAAAAATATCAAGTACCTAGAGTACTATTATAGACACTCAATCAGTCTTATAATTATCATTGAGATCAACATCAATTAGAGCAACATTATAATCAACTTTAGCATCATTATAAGAAACTTGAACAACAAATTGTTGTTCAAGACGAGCAGTATTTACCAGAAAAAATTGAGCATTCTGGACAAAAATCAAAAATCCATTTTAAGTTCAGGAAAATGAAAATAATTAAATTCCGAATACGAAACACGTCTAGAAAACTTATTTTAACTGGAATTGAATATTTTGACATATTTGACAACCTCAAATGTTACAAAAAATTCTGAAAATAATCATAGGTGTTCATTGTGGTTTCAACTATAAATTTAATGAATAATAACATCATAACATTCATTTTGAATAATCAATTTAATCGTTGAAAAGAATATGCTGGAAATGCACCGTAATGTTCAAAAATCCATAATTTTTGTTGAGTATCTTCTTTTAATAAAACCTCCAAGTTATTTCTACTTGAGATGATAAACTTCTATAAAAAAATATATGAGGCTCCGTGAAATAAAAAAAGGTATTTATTTGAAGGGTTGAATGTCACTATTTAGTATGGATACTTATAGAAGATAAAATTGACAACAAATGTAAAATATTGATAGATAAATGCAAAAACTTTCGAATCGGAAAACTCATCGCACTCCTCTTCCTCTTTCTAATGATCTTTTCTGCGATACAATCTTCATCCTCAAAATTTTCTCCGCCGAAATACTCCGCTTGTTTGCGAGAACTAACGAGGAAAGGTTGTGAGGTCGATCTCTCCGATTTCGATTAAATTTGGCATGCTAGTAGAATAGGTAAAAATAGGCGACACGTTTTTTTTTATATCTGCGGAACCCGATTTTTAAGGGGTGAAACGCACCCTCGAAAATAGAGGTTTTTTCGTTTACGTCGATAACGTTATCGTTCTCATCTCAAATGAAGAGTACACGAAAAAATAAACATTGTTGCATTTTATAATTTTTTATTTTTCGTACCGTTAAAACGTTATCGACGAAAAACTTTGTTTTTGCTATCTTAAAGTTTTATTGTAAAGTCCATCGTTTTCGTACTCAGGAGCAATTTCCAAATTACCTATTTTTTCACAAAAAACGAAATATTGTTGGAAAAAAAATCGTAGAAATTTTTATAAAAAACGAAATTGCAGCTTCGGCTTCCCAATTTATGATTTTGGTCGAAGAAATGCGTAAAAAATGTTTTTACTGCAAACGGGGTCTACTTAAAAAGGAACTAAAAGACGACCAAAAATGGTCGTTTTCAAAACCGGGTGCTAATTGTAAAAAAAATCGTAAATTTTTTTGAAAAAAGCAAAAATGAAGGTGAATGCCTCCTCTTTAAAATGCCGTTTATCAAATTGGCCTAGGTCAACTACCGGCAAAATGGCATAGAAAACCGTTCCGGCACTCTTTTAAACTTTTGTCAGGAAACTTTTCGCCGGTGGTGTATAAATATATGGACATATATAGACGCACTAGAAGACTAGGAGTGAAAAAGGGCACTGAATGATGCACTATAGAATGGTCCAATGGGCCTTCAAGCGGGTTCGAGAGGTACAAGAGCTTCGAAAACCTTTATATGTTTGCGCGCGTTATACATACGTATACGTGTACGAAGCCACTCTACAGTGTGCGATTCTAAATAGGAGGATATATTGTAGACTCCATACACAACGGAGGATGAAAGCACCCGAATCCTCGACCGTGTTTTGTCCGTTTTACCCGTGACTGCGCGCTTTGTTGCAGCGACATTTATTGCCCGACCATCCTCCACGTTTTTGGTCTATCACGACGACAATATTTTTAAAGGAAACTTGGGAAGGATGGTAGGGAGATTCCATTATGCACGTAATAATCCAACCGCTTTCGAAACTTTATCATTAAAAAAGTCAATAGAAGGAAGAAAAACGATTTCATTGCAACGTGAAAAAAAGTTCTCTTTCATGCTTAAGTCTTGCAAGGTTTATTGCTAATTCCAGTGTTTACTTTTCAAGCCTACTTTGAGGTTTGACGCGAGTCGGTATTTTTTTTAAATTGACACATTTTGCCGTTGCTCCGTTATTGTCATATTCTAGGTTGAGCAGTCTGTTGCCTTACAAATGAATCGAAAAAACTTCTTTTGTATTTGACGGGTTACACCTAATTCGTGATGTTTTTCTGGACAAAACGGGTGCTGGTTTTCATTTTTTTTACATTAAAGGATGTGTTTTTAACTATCTTTTACAATTTTTGTATCGAAAAACATCGATAAACGTGACACATACAATAGCCCGACAAGAAATTTTGATCCGGCAGCCTGAAGACTGATCAGGCCGCTATCAAGCTACGGTCGGTAATACCGTGGTACGGCACGTCTGATCAGTGCCGGAAGTCGCCCGAACCAGTGGAAACTTAGTCCGGGCGCGAGTAGGCACTCTGAACAGGGCCAAATACGGTAGCCTGTATGCCGCCATAATATGGCGTCCACGGATGCCGTATTACGGTATGCCTGCTCTGTGTCGGATGTCGACCGGATCAGCAGACCCTCAGTACGGACGCGAGAAGGCACCCCGAACAGGGCGAAGTACGGTAACCTGTTTGCCGCCGTTATATGGCGTCCATGGACGCCAGGTTACGGCAGACCTGATCTGTGCCGTGGGTGGACCGGATCGGTGGAACCGTAGTAGGGGCGCGAGGGGGCACCCTAAACAGGCCGAAGTACGGTAGCCTGTATGTCGCCGTAATATGGCGTCCATAGATGCTGTGTTACGGCACGCCTGATCTGTGTCGGCCGGATCAGTGCAGCCGTAGTTGACGAATCAAGCTTTTGAGGTTAGGTGTCATTGACGTCTGCGATATAAACCGCGTGAATTCGAATAATCTACACTCTGCGAGCAGGTAATCAACATGGACTAATTGTTTATATACAAATGAACTGAAGCAATATTATTTAATAGTACATAATTCAAACTATTCTTAATGTGTTGTTGTCACAGCCTAAGGGTCTTTGCACGCGGCGTATTTTCTACGCGCAGACGATGCGATACAAACGCGATAGACACATGATCCACACGCTGTTTGGACTGAAAAACGCATATAGATCAAGTGTGTATCGCGTTTGTATCGCGTGGTCTGCGTGTAGAAAATACGCCGTGTGCAAAGGCCCTAAATGGGCAAAACAACATCAACGGTAAAAACATAATTATTATTGCATTGCAATGATGCAACCTTCAACATATTACATACAATTATTGACATTCTTTATAATAGAATTGGACTGATGAAGATAGGAAAGAAAATAAGAAAGTTTACACAAGTGTTAGGATGGCCAAATGGGTAGCGCGCTCAGGTCTAGAATAAGAAGGCATAGGTTCAATCCCGAGGGTAGGTAAAAACTTTAACGAGGCAGAATACGTTTTAATTCAATTAGCATATAGGTAGGAATATAAATAAGGTACATGGAAACAAAAAATACTAACAGAATTTTTGTATTAATAATTTTTGGATTGTTTTTTTTGTCATTCAAGCATAGATACGGCAGCCGGATCAGAGCTCGCAAAGGTATAGTGATCAGGTCCGTAACCGGCATCCACATCAAGGCCGGATGCAAAAAGCGTTTCACGCCTGTTCAAGCCCTGATACGGCGGCCTGTAAAGGGCCGTGGTACGAAATGCGGTAAGCCGGATACGGCCCTAATCTGTCCTGTAGCAAAGTTTCTAGTCGGGAGATTGTGCAGACCGCTATTCAAAAACAAATTATCCGGAATAACAAAATCAAACGCGTTTCGTTTTTACATAAAATGATCTAGTTCTTGGATAAACGATTAAGGGGTCTTCTTACTTCAGACGCTAAAATAAGGCTACTTTCATGAATTTTTTTGATAGGTTTATATTATAGATATTGATATAAAAGTAGTTACACTTAATAAATACACTTTAGAAACACATTTAAAAAAAAATTATTTATTTAAGTCACTATTTACAGACGGAAATGGTAGTTAAGAAAATGTCCTAAAAAATTGTAGGTCTGCGCTGTTGATGAAATCTCAGGGATGGACAATCCGAAACAAAAAAATCAAACGGTTTTGGATTCTGCATCTTAAGGCGGTCCTCTAGTTTCTCGGGTCGAAAAAATCGATTTTTTTTTTCATAAATCACATCTCCAACATGTGTAGAAAATGTGTGCCAAAGGATTTTTCGATATTCGAAGTGGTTCACAAGTTACGGCCCTGGAACGGAGCAGGTATACGGAGCAGGTATACTTTCAAACGCGCTTTTCTCGAAACACCATTTTTCGAAACGGTGACCACGATATTTCAGAAACTACTGCACCGATCTTGTTCAAATTTATACAGCATCTTTAATATGTTATAAGCCAGCGATTGAACTAGGATTATCATAATTGCTTCGATAGTTTTTTTTTGTACGAGCGAAAAACTTAAGAAAAAATTTGTAAACAATAGAATGTAATTTTCAAAAGTGTATAAAAAAGTCAATTTTCGTAATTTAGAATTCACTCTAGTTCAATCGCTAGTCTTAAATATGAAGATTAAAATGCCGTTTGGTTTTTTGATTTCAGATAAGCAGAACAGCCGCAATCTTGGTCACCGTCAAGCACCTCTTTTACTTAATGTCTTCCTGTCGGCCACGATAACTTTTATTCTATTATATATTTTGACTTCAAAAAATTGGTAAGGCTTATTTAAATGTTAATAAAGATTATGCAAAAACAATGAGATTGATTATTTCGATGCTTTGCCCGTAAAAAATTATTGAAAAAACCGTAAAAAAAACAGCCGAGAAACTAGAGGACCGCGTTAATGGCTATAATGCATATCATACGATTTTTAATATATGCAAAAATAACAAAATCGCGGACATTTTTCGAAAAAAACGTGTTTTTTTGACCGTTTCTTGGTAAAAAAAGAAAATATCAAAATTTGTAAAAAAAAATCCTTGATACGCAGTATAGCTATAGTTGTAAACAATGTGTGGTTAAAATTTCATAAGGATTGGTTCAGTAGTTTCGAAGATTTTATCAACAGGCCGTCGAAAAACGTTGTTTTGGGAAAAACGCGTTCAAGTTTGTTTGGGTTACATAAATACATAAAAAATGTTTTAAAAATGTATTTCGAAAGTATATTTATTAAGTGTAACAACTTTTATATCAATATCTATAATATAAGCCTATAAAAAATGCATGAAAATAGCCCTCTTTAGCGTCTAAAGTGGGAAGATCCCTTAAATAAAATAATGATTTTTGAAAAAATAGCCGCATCCTACGTGAAAGTATCGATTGTCGGCGAAAAAAACACTCTATTTTCATTAATAAAAAAAAACGCTGCATCGAAAAAAAAATCATCCGTGCTTGGAAGCACTGCTTTACATATACACTTACACTTACATAAAGTACACTTACATATAAAAAAGCAGTGCTTGAAGCACTGCTTTTTTATGTGTTAAAGAAGCTTGTCAATTTGGAAGTTAATCGGTGCAGTGATTTTTTAGATAGCGTGTCCATCTATTACAAAAGTCAATTCGAGAAAAAAGCGTTCGAAGTTTGCCGGTTTGCGAACCTCCCTATAAACGCCCATAACTCCCTCAACTTTGAATGGATCAAATAGACATTTTCAGAAAACCTTTCTAAAATGTTATACTTTAAGACTCCATTAAACCCAACAACTGATGTATTCAGAAATTGCAACTAGCTGCCCTTAATGTTTGTTTACACCTATCTAATCATCAACTATGCCGCTTTTCTCGATTCCATAAATCTCTCAATATCCACCAAGAAAACCTACGATAACTTTTACCTTCTTTTTCAGTCAAAAAAGCATCTCGATTAGAGTCAACAATCGACCTTGTCACTTCCAAAAATAACATTCTACGGACTCGCCGTTTTGCGACCTTATCGCAAATATCCTTTTCCTTTTCATGCTGTTATTGAAGAATGAAATGAACGTTTCATCTATAAACCCACTCCAAAGGACAGCACCACGAAAGTTCTATATCAGACCGTCGTTCTTATACAATTTAACACGTACCCACCAACTCGTCATCTCGCGTAATTGTTTATGTCACGTTTTACCGCTTGCTACGAGGCAACGGGAAGATGCGCGGCGTCGGAGCACGGCTGGGGGGGGGGGGGGCTCTGACGCGTACCCACACAGCTTCTCACGGCGTCGGCAAAGATGGAAGTGTCTTCATCGACCAAATTACAACGTGCACAGGCCGTGAACTGACAAATTACTTCGGAAATTAGATTATAATGGTACATCCCGAGGCGAGAGAGCGTAGGGGCGTTGAAGATTCACCCTGGTTTGCACGTACTCATATATACAGTTTATACTGTGTGTCTGGCTGTGGGGGTGTGTGTGTGGATGCATGTTGGCGTCTCTGTTGGGTGTGTGTGTGTGTGTGTGTGTGAGTGGGTGTGTTGGTGTCTGTGTTTGGATGTATGTGAGTGTGTGGGTGCGTGTGCTTGGGTGTGTGTGTGGATGCATGTGGGAGTCTCTGTTTGGGTGTGTGTGTGTGTGAGTGGGTGAGTTGGTGTCTGTGTTTGGATATATGTGAGTGTGTGGGTGTGTGTGTGGATGCATGTGGGAGTCTCTGTTTGGGTGTGTGTGTGTGTGAGTGGGTGTGTTGGTGTCTGTGTTTGGATGTATGTGAGTGTGTGGGTGTGTGTGTGTGGGTTCGTGTGCTTGGGTGTGTGTGTGTGGATGCATGTGGGTGTCTCTGTTTGGGTGTGTGTGTGTGTGAGTGGGTGTGTTGGTGTCTGTGTTTGGATGTATGTGAGTATGTGGGTGTGTGTGTGTGTGTGGGTGCGTGTGCTTGGGTGTGTGTGTGTGTATGTGTGTATGTGTGCGTGTGTGGGCGTGAATGGGCGTCTGTGTGCGTGTGTGGGCGTCTGTGTGTGTGTGCGCGCGCGTGTTGGTGTCTGTGTTTGGGTGTTGGTGTCTGTGTGTGGGTGTGTGTGTGTGTGTGTGTGTGTGTGTGTGTGTGTGCGTGTGTGTGTATGTGTGTGCGTGTGCGTGCGTGCGTGTGTGTGTGTGAGTGTGCCGGTGCGTGTGTGTATGTGTGTGTGCGTGCGCGTGTGTGTGTGTGTGCGTGTGCAGGATTCCGCGAGAGAGCTTGCCATCCCGTTATTGTCTGCACCGATCCTGGGTGTTATGTGCTCTTTCGGTCGCGCCCCATCAGCGAAACTTTACCGGTAAAAATGTTTGACAAACTATTTCATTTGTCCTACCGTCGCGATTTTGTTGTGCCAGTTTTTTTGCCCTCTGCAGCACCCAGCCTGGATAAGGAAGTTGGAACGACGAGGATTGTTGAGATAGAAAACTGATAAAATATACATCGCGTGTATATACGTAGGGTGGCGGAGAAAAAGGAAGAAACGACACTACCCGAGACGTGTAAAACCGAGTAGCGCAATCAACTTTTGCTCAGATACGGTCCAACTTTAACACATATTTACGAAGAGCTCGTTCAAGTTTTTTTTTTTCACAATAACGATGATACTTTGCAGTTGCTTCCTCTCAAAAAACGAGAGGCTCGTTTTGTCCCTTTCGTCCGATGTCTACGATGAAGTTCTGTTGCACCGATGTGTATATGCATATAGATACGTACGTGGATGTATACAATTTGAAAAGGGAAAGAGTTGCGGAAAAAGAGCAGAGACTGGCATTTTTTAAATTGGCAAATCGACACATCCGGCGAGCTTATTCTCCCTGTCACAAGCACCACTGTTTGCCTTTTTTCGTCTCTTTCCTACACTCTCCTCCCAACGATGTTCACCATTTTTCCCTTTTCTTTTTCCCTTCTCCCCCCCTCCCCTCACCTTCTCTCATGACGGCTAAAACGTGATTTACCTCACACAGTGGACACAACACACAACGCACATACGAGCACAGTGACATGCAGGCACAAGTGTGCGAGCACACCGACAACGCATGCTCCCGAGCGAAATAAAAGGTAACGCATGCATGCTTTAATCGAGTGCTCTCCACGGGCTCGACACTTGTGCTACGTGTGTATAAATGGATACGTGCGCGTGTAAAGAATACACGAATAATCGTAGGTAGGTTGGTGTATACAGCGTGACGTTGTTGTCGCTCTAGTGTTTTGCGGTCCGTCGGGGGTTCGTAGTCAGAGGGGATTCGTGACGTTATAACCCTACCGTATGGGCTACTTCAACCCGGGTAACACGACTCTTTGTTCCGAGGACATTTCTGCCCCCGGAGGCACGATGCATGCATCGTGGTGACAGGATGAAAGAAGGTGGGAAAAAGACGAACGCTTATCATCGATATTTCGTTGTCGAGATAATTTCAATTAATTTTTGTCTCTTCTATCGGTACGCGAATCGAGCGCTCTCGAAGAAACTTCCTTGGACCAACGAATCGTGAGGTTTATGTAGAACGACCTGCATGTATGGGCTTTACCGAACGAGTGGGTCCATGAGGACGTTTGCCGACGCACTTGACTATTCCAACGCGGTAGCAGATATCGAGAGAGAAATGCGTAGCTATCTCGTTAGATGTATGTATACATGGTGGCTATGCACCTGCATATACAGGGTGTGCTGTTTCGAATGGATAATCCTGCAACTGTGGATAGGTCAGATCATGCCCTATTAAATGCTGGAATTATAGTTAAGTTGAAGTTCTACGGTTCTCGAGATAAAAATCACCTGCTTTTGGTTTTTCGCATGCTATTTATAGGTATGATAACTTTTTGTACACGGTTTTTTAAAAAATACTCTTGGTTATTTGTTTTATCTAGAAAAGTCTTTAGTTTGACCTTAAATGTTAAGGGGTCTTCTCACTTTAGACGCTAAAAAAGGCTACTTTCATGAATTTTTTTGATAGGTTCATATTGTAGATAGTGATATAAAAGTTGTTACACTTAATAAATACACTTTCGAAATACAAAAAAAAATATGTATTTATGTAACCCAAACAAACTTTAAACGCGTTTTTCTCGAAACAACGTTTTTCGACGGCTTGTTGATAAAATCTTCGAGCCTACTGAACCGATCCTTATGAAATTTTAACCACATATTCTTTGCAACTATAGCTATAGCGCATATGAACGATTTTTTTAAATTTTGATATTCATTATTTTTTTGCCAAAAACGGTGAAAAAAACGAGTTTTTTCCGAAAAATGTCCGCCATTTTGTTATTTTTGCATATATAAAAAATCGTATGATATGCGATACAGCCATTAACATACTGAATCTAAAACCGTTTGATTTTTTTGTTTCGGATGATCCATCTCCGAGATTTCATCAACAGTGCAGACCTACAATTTTCTTAGGACAATTTTTTAACTGCCATTTTCGTCTACGAATAGTGACTTCAATAAAAAACAATTAAAAAAAATGTATTTCGAAAGTGTATTCATTAAGTGTAACAACTTTTACATCAATGCCAAAAAAATTCATGAAAATAGCCTTTTTAGCGTCTAAAGTGAGAAGACCCCTTGAGGAAACTTTATGAAAAGACATCTTATGCAGAACTTTCAAAGAAACCAATATGAACATCTGACTTTTATAGCCGGCGGTGTAAAAAAAATGTACTATGCATATCGTGTCAATTACTTTGAAAAGTTGCTCAGTGATTGTCGATTCATGTCATTTGTAGAAACGGCATGCAAAAAACCAAAAGCCGATGATTTTTCTTGAAAAAAAATGTGAAGCCCAATATCTCGAAAACCGTGGTACTTACTGAACTAAAATTCCAGCATATAGTATGGCATGATCTGACCCATCGACAGTTGCAGGACTATCCATTCACAACAGGACACCCTGTATATGTATATCAGTACATGTCATGGGTGCATACGTTCGTATATGTTTGTTAGCCAGGTTTGTTCATTTTCAACAATGTAAAGAGGGGTCGAAAGAGATTTCGCGCTAGCACAAATATGCCAGGTCGATCAGCGAGAATGAAATTGACGTATCAGCAGTTATATATACAAAGCTTTTGCGGTCCATGACTTCGCACACTCGACAACCACACAACTACAGTTGTGATATGTACAATGTCGAGGATGTTCAGAATCGGGCGCCTTTGGATTTACATTCAAATAAAAGTTTCGACCACTCGATGTGGAGCTTGTACGAGCTTCATCTCGTATAACGATGACACGTTAGTTAACCTCTAACCCCGGTTCTGGTCATTCACATGATTTTAGCGAGTGCATTTTGTGTCGTCAGCGTTCTCCCGTATAATTGGACTCTTCGAACTAGTTCATTCCATATTGACGGAGGAAAACTCTGACGAATTAGTTTATTTCTCCATTAGTCGGCCATTGAGTGGTAGGAGTATGCATATGTGTTCAAGTGCACATAGGAGGTGTGCGGGATTTTACAGGCGTCGTGACGTTTTGGGACAACGCCACCGACATGGTTATCAAGCTTTATCGAGAACCGAGTCGGGGGCCGGGTTGAAATTCCGAAGTTTGAATGATCAGAACGCTCAAAACTCCGAAAGAATACTACCCCGAAAGATCAAAACTCGGAAAGAATTTTACACGAAAGACCAAACTCGGAAAATCTGAACACCGTCAAAATAATTCGGCTATGGAAGTTTTAAAAGTTTCAAAATTTTCAATAAATCGACGAATTATTTAAAGAATTTTTTTTATTAAGAAATGATTTTACGTCAATTTTGAAATTTGTCAAGACAATGTTATACGTTCTATATCATTTACAGTAAACTGTGTAGACTTTCGCTGACTTTCGCGGAATTTCAACCCGGCCCTCATGTCAAGATCATGCTACCGACAGTCTACAGAGTTGATTGTAAATGATGTAGAACG
The DNA here is from genome assembly GCA_944452715.1 of Ophion slaviceki. Lineage (NCBI taxonomy): Eukaryota > Metazoa > Arthropoda > Insecta > Hymenoptera > Ichneumonidae > Ophion > Ophion slaviceki. The sequence continues at coordinate 22,277,320 of OX101786.1, read as the reverse complement.
TATCAGAGATGGGCACACTCGAATTTAGTACTCGAATACGTTTAGTATCAAGTACTAAATTCAAATACCAAAGGTATTCGAGTAGGAAAATAATACCGAGTACATGTCAGATGGATGTTCATTTTTTTCGATAATGAATCCACCTCGATTCAGTATTCGTTCCGAAAATGAACAATGAATCCTACTCGATTTAGTATTCATTACAAAATGAATAATGGATCCAGTTGGATTCAGTATTCATTCCAAAATGGATAATGAATCCAACTGAATTCAGTATTCATTTCAACATAAGTGAAGAATCGAATTCCATTCGGTATTCATTGCGTATTCGGATATCGTCAAATTGAATAATCAGGAAAAATTGACAGAAAACATGTTTATTCTATTGAAACATTATCGTCCGATTACATTATGTTTACACAAGCGAAATCGCGCTCTTAATATCTAGTAACTGAAGAAATGGGGGTAGAAACGGGACATTATATTTCTTCCATTTCCATTGTCCATTTTTCCAGATTATTCAATTTTATGATATCCGAATACTGAATGAATACTGAATCGAGTTGGATTTATTACTTGTATTGAAATGAATACTGAAATCGGTTGGATTCATTATTCATTTCGAAATGAATACTGAATCCAGTAGGATTCATTATTCATGTGGAAATGAATACTGAATCCAGCAGGATTCATTATTCATTTTCAGAACGAATTTTGAATAAGTTACTTTATTATTCATTAATTTATAAAATATCGAATATGCCCAACCCTGGAACGTATAACCCTATCTAGACAATTTTCAAAATTGATGCAAAATCACTTTTTAATAAAAAAAAATTCTTGAAATAATTCGTCGATTTATTAAAAATTTATACACTTTTAAAACTTCCATAGGCGAATTATATTGGCGGTCTTAAGATTTTCGGAGTTTTGGTCTTTCGTGTAAAGTTTTTTCGGAGTTTTGAGCGTTATGACCATTCACAGTACGGAATTTCAACCCGGCTCTATCTTGAATTTCGAAACATTAAATTTCGAAACATTAAAAACATTAAAAAAAACATTAGAAGTCGATCCAGTTCAGTAGTAAAATCCGTCTGGTGTCAGACGTCCATGAGGCATTTCCGAATGACTGGGCGCTACTTTTACTACAAACGCAAGGATCAATAGTTACAGAACGAGCTATAACGGTGGACAGAGGGATTCTGGTCTTCAAAAACATTCGATTTCATAGGATTCTCGTAAAGCGCGGGGTAGAATATTATAAAGTGTGCGGTAAACTATTTTTATTGTGGGAATAAATGTCTCGAGTTTTCCTATAGCGACATCAGTTTTTATATTGTACACACTTATAACTAGTCGTAAGATGTCGCCACCGTAAAACTTTTCGTTGCCTAGCAACAAAAATGGCACAACAGTGAACCGATGTTACTTTTTGCCAGCGTGACATTTTTTTGTGGTGAAAAGTGTTGTTTTCTTTGAGGCAAGTTCAAATGATTTATGCTTTTGTTATTTTTGGTGAACACTTGGTGAGCATTTATTTTACTTAGTAAATATGTGATGTTCGCAAAAATAGCAATATGTATAAAAATATTACTGTTCATATTCGGCCAGTTCAAATTTTAATATCGGATACTTAATCGAGCCTAATATTGGATATCCGTTTGTGCCAAGATATTTCTACCTAATCAAAGATTAAGTCATAAAGATTGATTGTTCGATAATAATTACAAAGTCAAAAAAATAAACGTTTCATTTTTTTAAATATAAAGATAGTTCTCTAATATCAGATATAAGAAAAATAGAGTTCGGGCCCTAATTTTGGATATCCGATGATAGGCAACCTTTTTGAAAACTATGATTTCTGTCATTTTTTGTAAAACGTAATATAACTCAAAATATTCAAATGTAATGTGTAAAATAATGATTAGTATCTTGTTGTAGATGACATGGAGATCATAAAATCGTACAATTTGAAGGTCTTAGCGTTTACTTTTTTTCAATTTCAAACAAAAGTATCCGATATGTGGTGTCTCACTCTTATCGTTGTTTTTTGCAGCGCACAATATTTTTTCTTTTTTGTGGATGAACATTATAGGCAAGCTTTTTGAAAACTATGATTTCTGTAATTTTTTGTAAGACATAATATATCTCAAAACATTCAAATGTAACGTGTAAAATAATTATTCGTATCGCGTTGTATATGACATGGAGATAATAAAATCATAATATTTGAAGGTCTTAGCAATTGTTTACTTTTTTTTAAATTTCAAACAAAAGTATCCGATATATGGTGTCTCTCCCCTATCGTTGTTTTTTGCAGCCCACAATATTTTATCTTTTTTCGTGGATGAACATTGAAGAAGAGCAAGGAACAAGAAAAACCAGCATAAATGCGAAGCACGAGAAATTCAAAAATGGCCCGACGATCCACATATATTTGGACGAGCTTTTACATGCGGCTTCACTTGGGTGATATCGGAAATTTAGTTCACGGGTATTTCGGCAACGGATTTCACGATCATGATGTATTGAGGACTGTAACGAAGGCTGTTATGAAAAATTAATGTTTTATATATTAAAATTAATAAGTTTCCTACGTAGTGACAAAAACCCTTTCCTATTTAGTTTAATACACACTCGTGATCACATCACCAGGAACTATAATCGCATTTCTTCTGGTTCGGTTTGTCAGATTCAAATTAAACAAAGTGGACAACAAATCTTCACGTCCCACCTACTAAAGGTTCGGGGGAAAAGTTAGCCTTTTTCACGTTAATTGCGCGCAAACACACAAACATAAAAAATTACGAAAAAAAGTATGGCCGTCGATGACGTGGTTATCATCGTTGGAACGCAAAAATGTTTGCCTTTATTTTTATCATTATCCAAAGTGTTGTTTTGCACATCGAGGTCGAAAATCTCTAATAAGAATACGTAAGAACGTTTAAGAAAGTTTCACAGGCAAAGTTGGCAAAAAAATTTGACCATTTAAAAATAATTCATTTTCATTGGATTCAAACGATGCAAATCTACAGGCAGACACTACAATATCATAATGTCATTAAAATATGGCTTTTTATTCCCAGTGATCAATTTGAAGATATGAATCGTGCACAATCCTTTCGCTAATGCGATTTCATAATTTCTCCAATGTACATTGTGAAAACTGAGACTACATCAACCCATGGGAGCGCGTAAGATCTATCGTGGATAAATTACTCTGATGGAAAATTTATCCACGATAACTAAAAAACTCAAATGACTCAAAGTAACGAGCTGACCTATAAAGGTATTCTGCAAGAGTTTGAAAAGTTTCGAATGAGTTGAACTTTTTTGCGATTCAATATTCTCGGCTATCAGCCGACGATTTCAATGAGTTATCGACTTTTACTTAACCGTTGTAAAGATATATATATATATATATATATATATATATATATATATATATATATATATATATGAACATGTTCGATTTGCCTATGGTATCAATGAAGAAGTACCTGCGGACGAAACTTGAGCACGGAGCAATCGAGAGGACTCCTCTATTGCAATGACAATATGCTTCAGTAACGGCTTGCACAAATCAATCGAAACTTCTTATACTGTGTAAACCTCCAGTATGAAACATTATTCATCGGCTTTATACACTGTGAGATGTATATGCTGAACGGTGATTTTAAATACATTCAACTGCGAGGACGATTCTTGGCCAATTGTTCCCACACTCAACATCGTTTAAGTATGGATATCTTTTAAAGATTATCGTTGGATAAGTGTGAGCATATTTGATAAAACTCATCGTTTTCGTACGGAATGCTAACATGAACTGTAAAACGTGAAAATTCGGCAAGTAGCGCCAAAATTTGCGTACAACTTTTGGAAATGGTATGAACAGTAAGGTACATATCTTTATGTTTGAGTAACGCAAATATTGAAGGTGAATTTCAAATTTTTATGATTTTTTATGGGCTGCCAACATTGAGCTGAAAACTTTCCGAATTTCCTCTTTTTACAGTTCATTTCCGAATGTTCGGGTTTCACAGTTCCTATTGGTTTTCCGTACGAAAACGGACAGATCGAAAGATTTTAAATGGTTTACGACCTCGGAGGAGCAGGAAGAGCAATACCCATCGTGTCTCACTGTGTATATATTGGTTCAGCATAAGCTCTTCGACGTCAGAAAGACTTTAAAGATTTCTTGGTTTTTTAAAATAAAGTTGCGCCAATTACAACAAAAAAAAGTGTAAAATTCGTCGATTTCATTTTAAATGACGTTTCGCGATAACAAGAAGGGTAAAAAAAGTATTTTTGGGAGTTTTGTAGGGAAACACTTTCGTATTTCGTTTTTCCCTAATTTACGATCTTCCAAAGTCGATATGTACACTTTTTATTTTGACAACCGATAACTCGGTGAAAAAAATCGTACAGAGCTCGCTAAAGAATGAATTTTAAGCGGAATGCATGCTCTTTGAAACTGTCGAGGTGGCTTAAAGAAAAATTTCCCTTCCCCGTGCACAACCTCGAACATGCGTAATTTTTTTTCAATTTCAGCTTCTTGTCGTTCAATAAGAATAACTTTGGTTGTAAAATAAACTCAATTTTTTCCCTCCGCGATTTTCGAAGACAACAATTCACGCTTTATTACGCTTATTTTCAATTTTTCTCTGCGATCATTTCTTACGGAGATATAGCAGTTCACAAAAGTTCGAAATTTCGACGAACAAGTATTCCTCTAATCATTGCCCTTCCAATCAGTGTACAAAGATCAGGTATAAGAAAGGGTATTTGAACCGGTTGTATCTACGTGATGTTGGCAATCAGGACATCTAGCTATTTTACGGACGGTCCTAAGCATTTTTTAAAAACAAATTGTTGGTTCTAAAAACGTGAGAGATCTAAAAATCACCTTTGCACAAATATGCTTGCCAAAGGTGCAGTTCTTAACCCTTCGAGTGCACACTGTGTCGTTTTCACCCAGTGATTTATTTCGTGTAAGTACGTATTTTTCAACGTATGCCCCACTTTGAACGAATGTTTTGGCATTTAATTTCCGTTTTCGTCAAAAAATAAATTTAGGGCCACAAAATACGGATAATTTACTACGAAAAACGTCTCTACAAAAAAATGCATATGTACCAGAATACAACGATTTGAAAAACGCCTTGGGTCAGATTGACCCAAGATGCACGTATAGGTTGGTGGAGGTGTGCACTCGAAGGGTCAACCATTGAGTTGCGGTTGCTCGAACTTCAAATGCTTTACATCTTCGCTAAAAGTAAACTTTACTATAATTCGACTTTAACTTTAACTGTTCATAAGGTCTTCTAACGAATAATTCTTGAAAAACATTAATGTTAACCATATGAATTGTACAGACTTGAAAAGAATAGTAGAAGTTTGACTGAACAAAACTTAACGTATATAACATTAGTATTTATATGCCGATTTTGATATAGCACTCAATTAACCATATCTGCACTGTCAAGCCTTTTACTAAATCGCATGTTTAGGTATACTTTTCGCTTATAGTCGTGTTAAAAATATTATGATTGCCGTGTCAATAAACTATAACGAATTTCACTATCCCCTCTTTTACCATGAGCGTTTGTTGTAAATACCATAGACTTCTCTCTCAGTGTGTCAATAACTCTCCTCTCTCATTGCTCCCAGCGCCGATTCATGTTGTCCGCATATGGGGTATGATAGGAAAAACAAACGACTAATCTAAAATATACATTGTGCGCTAACAATCAGAAAAACTAATTCTTTTTGTTTCCAAATGTAAAAGATCAATACACTGAGAAAAAAAAACCAATTAAATAAAAAAAATATATTGGTTGATTCAAATAAATGTCTGATCGCGGAGTGCCACCGATATATGAGATTGTTACAATATTGTAAAATATTGGAAAATGTGAATGAGCTAAATAACATATTATTTTATTTCAAAATCTCTTCTGTTCTCTGAATATCTACATTATCCTTCAACTAAAATTATATATTGAAATTATTCTGTACACAATCCGTAGATATATGGATGAAATAATCAAGCGGTTGCTACAACGTTTTTTATTTCGTACAAAAATAGAATCAATAGAATGAATTATTTCTTTACTACATCGAAACGAATATGCCATGAGACGTAACATTTTCGCACTCCGTACAATATCAAAAGTGCAATGTCATGCGACTAGTATGAGATAGAGACAAGTGTATACCATGATTGAAATATCAACAATATTGATCCGAAATAATGGTATTTTTGCCACAAAGTACAGGTGTCATCTGTGGCAACGCATTTAGTCTCTGATATAAAAAAATATAATATTCGATAAAATAAATGTTCATTGCAATCAAAAGAACATATTTGTAAATTCGAGAAGTCATGTTTTTAATATGATTCTATGTGCACTTGCAAACATTGCTTGATTGTTGGTTCAAATAAATGTACACTCACGAGAATTGCTGAAATATTTGAAAAATCGCATGCAATTCTTTGGAATAGGATAGAATTGTCACAATAAAGTGTTCGATTGAATTCGTTTTATTAAAAAAATTGAAAGATTTTCAATTTTTTTAAATCTTAAATAAAAAGTGAGCATTAGAATAATCATTTACGCGAATAGTGGAGAGAATATCAGATATCCAATGGAATATCCATAGAGAGAATATCAGATATTCAACTGATAAGAACAGAATCAACAACATTCATGTTACGAATTGAAACGCTTTTTTTGTTCCTTGCAGAAAATGCATTCAAACCTATATAATTTGTTCGCGATAATTTTTTAGATAGGTTCAATATTATATTGTTCTCCGCTAACAATATATCTCTTGAATGAAAAAAGAAACTTTCAATTTGATCATGTTATTAAAGTCAATAGCGTTTTGTTTGGACTAATGAATCCGTTTATTTACACCAACAATTGTACAATTGAAGCAACGAAATTTCATTCAACACCACCGATGATATTGGATCAATGATTTTTTTCTCACTGTAAATGTTAATTATTTTTCAAAAATAATTAAAGTTGACTGTTTCATAAAAATTGGTTTATTTGAGCTTGACCTTACCATTCTCATATAGCCCCTACTTCTCCTATACCGATCGGAATACTAAGCAGAATACCAGAGTTACAACTGGCTGGTACAAATCTGAGATCCTTGACGATCGCAGACACAACGTCGCCATTGGGTTGTCCTCTGGATGTATACGTGCGCATGGAAATTTCTCAAACTACACGGATAGAAGACGTCGTCCTCGTGAGTGTTGAACTAATACCCTCTTCAAGAGGACGTCCAGCCTTAACGCTTGAGTGGTTCCATCCGCGCATTTCGAATATATCCACTAAGAACACTCACAGGGGTCAGTTTCGAACGCCAAATGGAGTTTCTACGCGACATTGGTACGTCCGTATATTCCTTACCGTCGATCGGCCGTGAGGAAAACAAAGGCGTAACTCAAACGATTCGACACGTGAAATAACGTGGCTCTCGTCCTCCCGTCTCTCAGAGGTCGCGATATACGTCTACGTGTTGTGTGTGGGTCTGTGTGGGTGCTTTAGGATTGTACAGGAACTGGAAATACGGTATGGTCGGAGCATACTTTATAACCTCATCCCCGTAGGACACCTCAGCTTGTGACCCTATCTACGGAACTACGCGCGAGTTCGGTCCTTATACCGAAGCGTTCGCAGCCTCCGAGTCCAGTGGCAACCGTTAAGGACAGCAATTTCGACGAGATAAAGCTTCCGCCGCCACGACCGACATTACATACATATAGGTAAGCTACGACAGACGTACAGCGGGGAAAAAAGGAGAGAAGGCAGAATTTCCTGCCATTTCTCAGCCAATCCCCTAATACTCTACGGACGCGCCACTCTCATATTGTTCCGTTGGCAAACGCATTCCTCATCCATCAGCGAAACGATTCGTTTGCACCGGCGGCGGAGTGTAATCATCCGGCCGATAGAAAAATAAGACAATGACAATAAAGATAATTGCATTGGAATAAATAACTGAAAATTACTCTTAAGGGCGTATCTCTCTCTGGAAACGTCAAAAAATTGTTTTTTTTTGCTGCTTTTTTTATAGTGAGGACTTTCAAGAATATTTTGAGGACAACCGGAGCCTGAAATTGTGAAAATTGATGAAATTACACCTATAATGAACCATTTGTTAATAACAATGACTTCAGGCCTCAGGCCACTCAAGAGGCTGAAAAAATAGGCTTTTCGAGGATTTTTTTTTCGGAAAAACTACGAAATGAATCGAGATTACAAAAAAGGGTGTTTATCATATATATATATATATATATATATATATATATATATATATATATATATATATATATATATATATACAGTGACCGTATACAATAACTTTTTTGAAACGATTAACTTAAAATGGCGGCTGTGCAGCGTTTATCTCAAAACTGCATCTTTTAAGTTGGCCAGAAACATAACTCAGACAATTTTCAACCGATTCACTTGAAATGTTGAATATATCTTAAAAAATACATTGTCTATGGAAGTACGTAGAATTTTTTTTATATTGCATAGTTCATTTGTTATTAAAAATTATCTGACGATTTTTTAGGCAAATTTTTGGAAAGCGAAAAATTTCGTCAGATAATTGTTAATAAGAAATGAACTATGCAATATAAAAAAAATCCTACGTACTTCCATAGACAATGTATTTTTCAAGATATATTCAACATTTCAAGTGAATCGGTTGAAAATTGTCCGAGTTATGTTTCCGGCTAACTTAAAAAATGCAGTTTGGAGATAAACACCGCACAGCCGCCATTTTGAAGTTAATCGCTTCGAAAAAATTATTGTATACGGTCACTGATATGTATGATAAACACCCTTTTTGTAATCTCGATTTATTTTGTAGTTTTTCTGAAGAAAAAAATCCCCAAAAAGCCTATTTTTTCGGCCTCTAGAGTGGCCTAACCCCTTCAAAATGATGTTTTTTTTTTTCAAGAGAAAAATGAGGTTTTATTTGGAGAAGCTGTCGTTTATCGTATTTTGCGAAATTTCGAAAAGTGGATCGTGAACCCATAGCCAGTCGGATGTAAGTATTTGAAGAATTGTTTGTTTTGTTTTCGTTTCCGATTACGATAATTATTTACTTTAGTGACTTTTCCGAAGAATGAGCCCAAAATTTGTTTGTTGCTTTTTTCTCATTAATTGTGTTATAAATAATGATATTCATACGCTGATATTCAGGGAAGCTGAAATCCCCCCGATAAATAGCTATGGGGTTTTGAAGTTCGCGGAAACACGTCATAAAATAAGGCGTGACTTTCTCGAAAAATGAGTCTAAAATTTTTTCGGCTATTTTCTCATTAATTGAGTTGTAAATGATGATATTTAGTCGGAGGAAGCTGAAATCCACCCCTCCCGCCCCATAAAAAGTTATGGGTTTTCAAAGTTGACGGAAAAACCTGATAAAATAGGAATAGAGAGTTTTGTACATTTCGCACATTCCATTTTCGTACACTTCGAACGTATTCGTACATTTTGTACATTTGAAAAGTATACAATACAGCAAAATAAAAACATACGTTGCTCGTGTATTTATGAACTTGTAAACACAAGAGCGTCTTCGATACGAGTGAAATAAATTCTTCACTTCGAAAAATGTCTTGCTCAGGATGCCACATGGGAACTGTCGAGGTGTGCCGGTTTTTCGAAGATCAAGATCGGAGTGTCGACTTTTTACGACGTCATGGTGCAGTAGTATTGGAAAATGTGAATTGTTCGTCGTGTGTGCAGCCGGCGACATTATCAAAAGATGAACAAGTTTTGCGATGCCAAAAGAAGACGGTAGTGCGGAATGGGAAAAAATCAACGACCCGGAAGTGTAATTTTAAACAATCAATTCAAAAAAATACGTGGCTGCAACACAACAATTTGAAGCCGGAGGAGGTGTGCCTGTTTGTTTCAATGTATACAGGGTCAGGCACATAAAGTGTTTGTTTGGGTTTGTTTGGGTTTGTTTGAGAGCAATAGCACTCAAACTCTTCATCATATCCAAAAATGTTTCAGACAAAAGTTTCAGTGTTCGAGAAGCCCGTTATACTGGACCACCCTATTTCTTTATCCGTGGAGGCGCTGAAGCCACGTCAAGGTCAACTCCACTTTTTAAAATGGAATGGTACATTTTTTCTTCAACCATCTTGCGGAGCACCCCAAGCCGCATAAAAAACATTAGGGGGTCAAAGTCGTTCAAGGTCATTCAAGGTCACCTATTAAAATGAAATACAAAACTAAATATCTCGGATCACTACCGAATATATGGTAGTGATCCGAGATATTTAGATTTGTATCATCGACACTGACCTTGAATGACCTTGAACGACTTTGGCCCCCTAATGTTTTTTTCATTTTTTGTATGTGCCTCACCCTGTATATTGAAATATATCTCCATCTTCTATTATTCTTCGATTTTGTGTTTTTGAAAAATACAAAATTACTTTTGACGTTATTTGTTAATGAAACATTTCAGCTTTCAGACCCGACTGAATATCATCATTTATAACCCAGCTAATGAAAAAATAGTGGAAAAAATGTTTAACTCATTTTTTCGGAAGAGTCACTGAAGTAAATAATTACCAAAATAAATGTATACCAACCAATGTGTAACTAGAAAAAAATGCATCATCCTGACCCTTCAAATTGGGCTTCCAGAGAGGGATACCCCGTTAATTGTGCTGAAGAGGAAAGTGGAGCCTTTCATATTTCACAACGAATCGTCCGTTCATGAGGGTTTCTGTGTCGTGAGAAAAAAATCTCGTCTCATTTCTCGTCCGATGTTGTTCCTGGCTCTTTTCAGGAAGAATATATGGGCAGAAGGAAAAACGTGCTGGCAATATTCGCTGAGTGCTCATGAACGCGGATCAAAGGAAACATGCATTACTTCGCTTGAACGAGAGAGAGAGAGAGAGAGAGAGAGAGAGAGAGAGAGAGAGAGGGCTTTCGGAAAAGCGGAAAAAGTGGAAATGGTACTCTTCATGGGCGACGCGTTCAGTTCTATAACACCGCAAATTCGCCTCTACAGGATAGAAGTCGACGATTCGGATAGACGAAGCGTTACGATAAATGTACTTGTACTGTCCAAAGGATACGTGGTCTGCGAAGAAAGTCAGTCAATCGCGGACCCGCGTGAATGAAAGGAAGCGATCTGGAACGAGAAGCCTTAAGGTATACGTATGGAGGAGTTTCATGGTTTACTCACGTTTGTCGATATATCGAAAAGTGCCGGTGAAGCCAGTCGCGTCGCTGGTCGGTCTGCCAGTGTGAAACTCGAGAACGAGAGTAGATCTTGAGCTGTACAGCACTTGCGGAATGTCGCTAATATTACCGCAGAGAAATCCCGACCATGGCGTATACTCGGATACACCGCGGCTCTCGAGGTGGAGAAATATCTTCAAGTAATCGCCTCTCGAGCAGCTATAACAAAAAGTTCAGTACCATTTTCAGAAAAATCTAGCATCGCGATTATTATCGTTGACGGAAATCTTTGAGAGGCTTCGATTTTTATGGTGACAATGTTGTGAGCAAAATCGCACACTTTGCTTTGCCCTTCATGGAGAGTTTTAAGGGGGCTTCTTTCTTTAGACGCTAAAACGACATGTTCATGCATTTTTTTGATGGGTTTATATTATAGATATTCATATAAAAGTTGTTAGACTTAAGGCGAGAAATCCCTTTAGGAGCGTGAAGAATAGGTATTTTTCGGGAATTTTTTTAAAGGGGATAAAATAATCTGGTCATTTTCAAATTTGGACATGAGTTTAGATATAACTGTCAAATTAAAATTTTTTTTTTTGGGATGACCAACAAAATGGCGGCGTTATTAAGGGTCTTCGGACGCCTGTTTTCCGCGACATCGAAAAGTGCTGCAGTTGTCACTCTTTTTCCATTGATCTGAAAAAGATTTAATAAGTGTCATTCGTTTACTGACACATTCAGGGGAAGGATATACCTAAAAAATGGTGAAAAAGTGCAAAATTGAAAATTTGGGAGCCTTTTTACTCCAAATTTCGAATTTTCGACTATCTTTTCGACATATTTAACCCCAGAAAAAATATTTATTTACACGCTACCTTTCAAACTTTAGATATGTCCTTCCGATAATATTATTGAGAGGAACCTTCCAAAATTTCATCCAAATCAGTCCATAGCGCATATCATACGATTTTTGATATATGCAAAAATAACAAAATAGGGGGCATTTTCGAAAAAACAATAAAAAAACGTATTTTTCCACCGTTTTTGTAAAAAAAAATACTAAATATCAAAATTTAAAAAAAATCTTTGATATGTGCTATAGCTATAGGTGTAAAGAAAATGTGGTTAAAATTTCATTAGGATCGGTTCAGTAGTTTCGATGATTTTATCAACAAGCCGTCGAAAAACGTTTCGAGAAAAACGCGTTTAAAGTTTGTTTGGGTTACATAAATACATTACTAAACAAAACAAAAATTAATTGTATTTCGAAAGTGTATTTATTAAGTGTAACAACTTTTATATCTATGTCTATAATATAAACATATTTTTAAAAATCCGAAAATAACCTTTAGTTGGGGTCTAACGTGAGAAGACCCCTTAATATTATTTAAACTCAATGGACAGCGTATCTTCTGTGTCAATCTTGTGTTTTGAGCTTCCGTGCTTTGCCCTCGCGTAATAACATCGCACGTTTAATCACGGAAGACACGACTCGTTTGCATAACACATGGTACCATTGCGTATCATGTATCCCTGTATACGTATCCGTGCGAAAAGACAGAAAGAGCAGGCTAAAACGACACGGGAAGTACAGCACCGACATATCGCGATGTTGCATTACGGAGAATACAGATTTTCGGCGAGCTCGACATAACAAGCTTTACCCCAGAAATCCGTGGAATGGAATGTGGCCGTAGAAAAGGCGATGGGATTGGTGAGGGTCGGATCAGACCTCATCTATGCTGCGGAGTTAGCGAGTTGTTGCAGAGGGCAAGTAATACCCGGGGGTTTTCGAGCCTGCTTCCGTTGGTGCTATTCGCGATCAGTTGAACCTCCACCCAAACCCGAAGTGCTAATATAATTACTTTCGGCATTCCGTATACGTTCCCGTAATAAGCCTTAATCGAGCGTCTGGCAGCAGTCTCAATGGTGAATCGTACGTACAAGGTAGCAGTTAGCAACGGACCGGTAGAAATCACGGGATTGCACTGCGATACGTGGCACATGGTATTGGAGCAGATTATACCGGATGTTGGCTCGGTGTGGAAGTTGAACCGAGATTCGGGAGTATCGATCTCACGCTAGTCGAATTGCGACTGCTTTGATACAGCTCCGTACGTTCCCTAGAGGCTTTCTCCAAACCCTTTGTTTGTCCATTGCAAAGTGGTAGCGCAGCAGTAACGCCCAATAAACGAACCACGAAGACAACACAACAATGAACCTCGTCGAGCTGCAACAGAGTGGATCGTTTAATCGGAACTATCACGAGTCATCTTGATCAGTTTCATGGCGTTGCCGTTAAAGTGCCTGGCATCCCTGATATACAGTTGTCCGAGCTGGGTTGAACAGTGACGTTGCAAATGGGCGAGATGTTCTGTTTTGAACTGGTCCTTTGTGAAGTTCGCAACGATCGGTAACTGGCATCTCAACTGATATTATTCCATGGAAAGATGGTATAGGTTAATAATTGGAAGAAAGATCGATTTTTCATTCCGCCCGGTTGAAATAAAGATCTTCCATTTGCAATGGTTGAAAGAAAGAGCGATTCTTCGTTCCACCCGGAGCACGTAAAGCGTTTCTTCCACGTGCTGCATGAAGAACGTAACGAGCACTTGTAGTTTCTCTTACCGTAAATCTCTCGGTGAGTACATCCGACGTGTCGAGGCCATATTGGCATCGCGCAAGTTCCTATTTGATTCATTTATGATTCTGCCCAAACAGGCGTTGGAAAAGAAGCAATAGAAAGTGAGCTTCGGGTCGAAAGAACGAGGAAGAGATAGGGAGTTAGAAAAGGCTCCCATTGCATTGAAGTCAATGGAAGTAGCCGTAACAGGAGGACCATAGAAGGTGCCGCCAACATCGGCGTGGCCAGGAGATACCATACCATGCACTCCTATCACGTAGGTAATTAGCTTGATAACGGATAAGGCATTCACGAATGGCATAACGAGTGTGCGGCTTGCTCGTTCCTCCCGCTTGGATATTCGGGCTGCCGTGGGTGAAAGCACCACCGAAAACGCATTCCACGCCTTATCCTCTGTCCCTCCTTCTCTTTCCGTTCGTCTTTCTCCTTCTCACTCTTTCTCTCCACCTCTCGGAGTCTAGTCAGTGGCACACTAGAGAGAACACTCCCACACGTCCTAATGATGCTGTTACGTGGGCTATTTATCACCCGCCGTCCGGACGGAGTCTCTAATTAATTAGAAGGACGGGGAGAACGAAAGAGATAGGCAGACTAAAAAGGAAAGCACGAGTACCCTTTGCGTAAAATTTCATTTGATACCAAATCCTGATGTTGTCTTTTGGTCTGCACAGGCAGTAAGCACCAACGAGAAAGCTTGATGTACAATATCCACAGCAAGATATGCTTGATCTCAGCGCCATGAAGCAGCGTGAAATATAATTCCCTTGCGAATCGCGATAATTCAATACGTGAAAGGTATGCAGTCCTTTTCCAAGAACGGTGTCAAGAGGCGTCTTGATGTTACAATAAGACAGTCGCAAATACTGCTCTGTTCTTGTGTACATGATGATCGGGGTCCATTCAGCCTTCCGCGATAAGCATTTTTCAGTGCCTGAGGTGCAGTGCTCCTAATGCACTTTTTTCGTTCCGTGTATACGTGGGCACGAATAAGAACGATGCAGAATGCCGCAGAGGAAGCTTGGTGTTCGGGGTCTCGTTCGTATGTAGCATCACTCGTGCGTGGTAATGGAAGAATACAAGATCATTTGCCAGGAGATAGGGATCCTGATAAGATCTGGCTGATTTCTTCCCTGACGGCTATGCCGTTTGACCCAAAGCTCATCATACCTTTGCCTTCGCTGTTTTCAATGCCATCGCGAAAACTGATGTCTATCAAATACACTGTTGGAACGAAATAGCAAACTTGATTATGGATGCAGGGATATATATTTAATTCATATATCTATTTGCATACGGAGCTTGTATGTGTGTATGTTATATTTTGCTTTGCTATGTATTCGAAGCAGCTGCCTAGCTTATTACAAGTTCCCGCGAGCAGCATTGTCGAATATCATTTTCACGCTTCGAATCTCCCATTATCTTCTACCCCTAGAATTAACGCCCGTGGGGGTCGCGAGCCCGTGCATGTGCATTGAAACAATAAGATGTAGACTCCTGAATTCCGAGAGATTAAGAATGTTAGAAGAATGGTGGATCATGAAAGACGATGGGAATCGGTCTTCAGCTGAATTACCGACAATTCTGCAAGTGTTGCAGATAAAATGTCAACAATTACCCCTATCTAGATACGCTATAGCCTGGGGGATGATGGCATATATGCGTGTAAAAGATCCACGTATATACGTACACGTAGCTATCTATTTTTATATAAATGGACATACCAAGCTCGGTAGGGCGCTTTCTTGAACGGAGATTTATAACCCCAGGGGTGGCTGCGTCTTGGGACAACGTTGTAACACCCCGTCGCGAGCCTCGCCGACGTGATAATCCTACTCTATTTTATGCTCGTTTCGCTTTTGCAGCCACCTAAAATGTGCCAGGAACGCAGGTAATACGTCGAGCCGTGATTTTCCATCCTCGGGACACAGCTAGCTAAAAGTTTTCGTGAAGTAATGCGGCCCGGTGAATTTAGATAAATGCACTTCGAGTGCGAGAATCTTTTTAGGCATGACGCCCCTGGTGCCCCAAAAAGTCCTCCCGAGAAAAAAACGACACAAGAGCTTTTTATCGTGACGCAATTTGAAATTATTTCAGCATCTAATAGTCAGATTCAAGTTCCATATTCCAGCCAAAAGAAAGGATGTATATTTTTTAACGAACGACAAAATGAATACTTCCGTAATTTTCGCAATTTTGAAACGCGTTTAGCTGACAAAAACTCGTGTATATGGTAGAGCGTTACAAACTATTAGACTTGTATTCTCTTTTATTGGCAGAAATATGATCAAGGGATGAAATCACCCCTTCGAGTGAGACAAATCACGGACTAAATTTGCAGTTTTACTGCAAATTTTCGTTTTCGTTTCACTAAAATCGGGGGAGTGCTTGCAGATGTAATTGAAAAATCAGCCTTTGACATCTAAGGGGTACTTCCACTCCTTAAAACCATTTCGACGCGGATAAAAAGAAACCTGTATCTAATTCTCTAATACTACGAATACTAATGATAGTTTTAGTGCTCTACCATATACATGACTTTTAATCAAATCGAAGGCATACCAGAAAGTGATGTCCTTTGTAAGTAATGGGGTACTTTAACCACTAAAAGTGCTTGAGTTTGGAGGTAAAGAGGATCTTTTGATGACAAGTGGAACATATTCTCTTTATAGACCCCAGAATATTTATATCTTACCGTAAGGTGTTATCCATAACGCAAAGTTATAAACAAGAGGACTCCACCCAACCGTACCATCCTTTTGTTCGCACAGAAGTCGATGTATACTCCACTGGCGTACGTAGTTCCGATGTTTATGAATCAAAATGGTGTAATGCTTTGGAAACGCAAGTTCAGTTACGTTGCAGCAGCACTGGAAGGCAGAGACTTGGATGTTCGACTGATTAGCGTTTGACGGCGGAGCACGTCGACGAAAACTCAAAAGTTTTTGCGAAGCGTCGAGTGAGCTTCAAGCATTCAGACTAGGCGTCGTAACCGTATGGTGATATATATATATATATGTATGTATGTATGTATGTATGTGTTACATCTCTAGTTTTTCCCCCAGACCTCTGCAGCCTGACCAACTTTTCGTCAGCGTCATCAAACTCTTGCGAACCCAGTGTTGAGTGGGTGAGAGAGATTGAATACGTTGGAGAAAGAGAGCGAGAGAGACAGAAAGGGGGGCGGATGAAGTGAAAGAGGGTGGTCGACAATCCGGATATAGACGGTGAAAGCAGCCAGGAATGGAAAGCCAAACAGGATGAGATGTTGGGCTAGCACGAGCGTGGAGGGACTTTTCTCGCGTTTGGCAACCAGCCAATTCAGCAAAGTCCAATTCTTGTCTTTACACTAAGCCAAAAGACAAGTGTGAAGGATGCCTTTGGAATATTGGGGTCGGTAATTTGGTTAGGCAACGCATTTACTTCGATAACGAGTACTGGGCTGACCATCCTCATATCCCGATAATCATTATTTATTCTTTCGGTAGTTAATTAAGTATATCGTTATACCGTATAAAAATTGCAATAGTACTTCATGAGTATCGTATATGGGGCCTATAACTATTTCGCTCAAAATCCAGTGTTCGAACGCTTCTGTTATTTAAAAGGTAATCCGTAATTGTTACGTTATATACTACACTGTAAAAAATTTCTGTATGAAAATTAATATACAAGTGTAGGAAGTTTTTATGCGGATACCGCTTATGAAATTTCAGATACGATTTTGAAAATCCAAAACAGGTTATTTTAAAAATGAAAGTGTAGTTCCGTAATATTAATATACTTGTGCGTTTGAAAAATAATGCACGTGTAAAGAAATAATCACATCCAAGTATATTGAAATCAAGAACCATTTGCTGATATCAATATACAAGTGTATATTAAATTCAAGAACCATTTGCTAATATCAATATACGGGTGTGTATTAAAATTACTGATCATAAGTATTAAGTTTATTTCAGAAATTGATAATTGCAATACGTTTTTATGTAAAAATTATCAAATTAAGACCACTCAATTCATATACTGTATGATGCTTTCGTGATACTTGTGTATATGATTTTTTCGCAGCTTTATCCCATAATTAATATTGAATACTTGAATAATAAAATTTAAATGCAGTGAAATCACTGCACGTATGTTATTTTTTTTCTTTATATATGTATTCCTCAGAGGCACGGGCCTTCTTCTTTTACCATCCTCTCCTTTATTCCTTCCCATCATTCACAATCCTTCCAGAGTTCCCTACATTCCTTCCAGAGCCCCCCTAGAGTATTGACCGCATCCACTCTTTCCTAATGCACTACGACTGTATCGCATTTGCACGAGGGGACCCAGGGAAACTGCGGAAAACCTGGGCCGATACAGGCGGCCATATTTGGCTGAGTTTCCGTTGTATTACCATGAGAAACTCAGACAAACTGTTTCCCACTCAGAGGTTGACGCGCAAACCAGTGCACGGGCAAACGGTCACCGCTCCAAGTATTGGCCGCGCCCAATGCTGCTTAAGTTCAGTGACCGCCGAGCCCGCACACCGACCGCACGCCCATCTCTGTCCACTGCACGCTTGTATTTGAAATTTCCAATTCCAATTCAGTTCCACATGTATTATATTTTTCAGGCAGCCGTAAATAAATTTCAAACTTGTTTTGTATTTTCAATACTCTGTTTTTTATAGTTGATTTATTATACATCTGTAGTAATTTTCAATTGAAGACACGGGTTAATACAATACATTTCCCACAAATTTACAAACTTGCCTTTGAAATTCCATGCTGCATCTATTAAATTCTATATCCACGTTAGAATGTCATGTTCCTGTTTTAAATTTACGGTACAAGTCTTTTAAATTTAATTTCATCTACCGAGTACGTAAAATTAAATTCCTTTGTATCTTAAATGTATTGTAAATTTCATATAATTTTTTACAGTGTACCGATATATCGCGCAGCTTCCACTATTACGGATAATATGTAAGAAAATGTAAAATTCGGCTAGTTTCTTAGCGATTTAACAAGAAGAAAAAGACAGCCTGATAGACTTCTTTCCTATCCTGTTATGGGATCTGGACAAAAATTGGTCAATGCTTCCGTATAATCTCGCCTTATTCACTCGATACGGATGCATCTACGTATGTAGCAGAAGACGAGAAGGGTGGAACTGCTGCGAGGGCTTGCAGAGAAAAGTTCGGAAGTGAAACGGAACGAAAACGACGGAGATAGAAAAGAAACGGGGCGGCAGAGAGAAAAAGGGAGCGAGAGAAATAGAATGGTAAAGAGTCCGTGAGGAAAGCTCGAGAACAAAGTCAATCGCCAAGTCAATTTGATCTTCCAAAGGGCCAATTGTAGAGCGGAGCAAATTTCTTAATGAGAGTTTTGAGGTCGAACTAACGGTCGTTGGGGAGGCAGCGAAGAAACGCAGTAACGGACTAAGTTTGACGTCATATTTCGGACCTTATCAAAATCAAGAAGTGCAGATGCTCCCAGAAGTGGAGCCCGTGGCAAACCGTCTATACCTATGTATGAGAAAAAAGCAATTCTATTCGATGAAGATATCAGAAGGAAGTTATACATGCTGTATAGTAGGCAGGGGTTGACTCGTGCCCCGCTCATTTCCCCTTAAGGCTTTTATTCTTCGACGTGCGGCATATATACAGGTTTAGGAGAACGCGCGTTGGTGAAGATAGAACAAGGGAGAATATGAGGTAGCTGAAGATAGAAAGAAAAAAGTGAGATAGAGAAAACCAAGAGAATGCGGAGGCAAAAGCCAACGGAGCAAACATTCGTCTTCATAAAATTTTAACTTATCTTTAGCCACTGCCGTCATACATCCTGGCCACGAGGGTGTGCTAGGATATAAAGACTACCGTGACATACATACGTATCAATTCACTGTACAATATACGTACATGCATGCAAACATACATACAGGGCTACTGGTTATTGGTCACGATCCCGTGAAAGGATTATAGCACATGTTTGCCGCTATCAAATAACCCAGTCATGCTTTCTGCAAAAGTAAAACATTTTCGAGGCATTATTATTATTTTTATTTCAGGCGTAGGCAACTTAAAAAATTAATAAACAAAAACGGTCGTATATGATCGAACTTTTCTTATTTGTAGTTCTAGGGCACAGCAACGAGAAATTGTCAACAATAAAATAAGAATAATCTGCGAACATTTTAATATCAGGGGTCCAAAACTCTGCAAGTTTATCGATTATTCTTATTTTATTATTGACAATTCTTTGTTACTGTATCCTCAAACTACAATTAATGAAAAAGGTTGATTCCATGCAACAGTTTTTATAAATTAATTTTCAAAGTTGCCCTGGCTTGAAAAAAAAATAAGTATATCATCTCCAAAAATGGTTCACGTTTGCATAAAGCATTACTGACTTATTTGATAGCGGAAAACATGTCCTACAACTCTTTCACGGGATCGTGACCAATAACCAATAGCCCTGTATATGTGTATACGTACAGTGGGTAAAAAACGTTCTTGTACACGTCGTCTTTTGCAAATTGTCCTTCAAAAAAAATTAAATGCTTTATTAAGTTCCTGTGTTTGATAGCTTATAATAAATATACATGGTGTCTTTTTGAAAAAATGTTGGGAAACACGAAAAAAATAAAGCCAAATTAACCCTAGGACCCTACACTATCCTTACGAAACAAATAACGTACACTGGGGTTACGCACACCCCAGCACTTCAAATCAACGCTGCTAACGAACTGTTTGTCGTAGAGATTTTTTTTTTTAATCGAACACTCGAGAACTGACGGGTGGAATAGGCTTTACGAGAAAAACCTAATATAAATTTATCACAGTGAAAAATGCGATTGAACAAAGCAAGAAAAATGATGCTGGCATTTCTCACTAATAATGTGGGGTCTGCGGTACCCATGTGTAGAGTCCAAGGGTTAACAACAGTTTTATGCGAGATGTACAAATACTTTTTCTACCCACTGCATATGTACTCACGACTCGTGAAAAATTAGTTGATTAAACGTATAGAACAGTCGTGCTTTGACTGGAAAACCCCGTAATCGGAAAAAATAGAAGGCCAGTTTTTTGACAGGTGATTCTGTAGGTGCTGCGGATGCTAAATCCACATTTGCCTGAAAATCGGAGTACAGGGTTTTTCCAAAATTTTATTTTGAATTTTCAACCCCCGAGGGGGGTTAGAATAAGCAAAATTCAAGGGTGGTCCATAGAAACGAGAATATAGAGAAAATTATTCTCTGCATTTCGTACATTTAAATTATCCCCGAAAAATCGATTGTTTTTGAGTTACTCAATGAACATTTTTTTTTTTTTTTGATACTTCAACAATTTTTTTGGGGTTGTAGATGTTATTGGAGAGGGATGATCAAATACTCGATCGACGCGCCTTTTCAAGGGCTACAACGTTCCCGTTTGGACAAAAATTGTATGAATTCTTCTTCAGGAGTTGTCGAACCAAAACTGCTTTTTCAAAATTTCACCTCACTTTTTCACCCCCAAAATGAACTTCCACGACTTCGGCGCTGTGGACAAAACTAAAGCCCGGATTTTTCTGAACATTTTATCTCCCGGCGCCAACCTCGTGGGGGTTGTAGTTTGGCATTAATCCACCCCCATCCCCTAAAAAACCCTACACCCAGATTTTTGGGCAAACTTGGATTTAGCACCCGCGGCACCTACAAAATCACCTGTCAAAGAACTAACCTGCTATTTTTTTCCGATTCCAAGCACGACTGTACTAGCACTTGATGGCTAAGTGAAAAAATAATCTTATTCATAATGCTGAACGATGCCTCGTGTAATCTTGTTACCCGTGAAAGCTGTCTGACGTACTTTGACTAACGCAACTTTCATTAATGAAACGATCCAGGTGGAGGAGGGAAAAAAAACATTGATAAAGTACCGCTGAGAATTGCGCTCGTGAACCTACTCATCTGTTAAAGTCTCCTGTCAGGTGGTATCAGGGGGTGGAATCAGACGCGTCACGCCCGAGCGATATCCGATTTTTCGAAGCCCGAGCGAGAAGTACGTGAGGGACAAAAAGTGTATCAAATTGTCCCTCCGTGTTGAAGGAGTCGAGGAGCATACCAGTGAGAAAAACAAATAGCACGGAGACAGGACGAGCCAAGAGTTTCGGTAAGCTGGAACGTCGTAGCGATTTGTAGCTAAAAGCCAAAGGGTCAAAATGTTCGAAGCGTACAACTTTTTTACTGCAGTTTAAGCGAGAACTTATCGTAGTCGATCCTGGAGGTTCGCGGAGTGCACATGACGAACAAGACAAGAGAAAGTCGAGGAAGACTGCGGTCCAGCCAAGTGTTGAACGCCGTGAAAAAGGACGATTGCGTGCGCAGAGTAATGGATGATTTTTAGCTGATATAAGACACTTGTAAACCACATACTGTTTTAACGGCCAAGAAGCAAAATGTCGCAACTGTCCTATGCTCTTTCTTGCTGAACGTTGCGGATGAGGCCCTTCTGCTGGTCGGTCAGCTTGTGTAAAACGAATGGACGAAAAATCGACCATATACCATTATAGGAGTGGAAAAGAAGCACGACCGGGAAACGGTATCGGCCACCTCCCTGGATGTTTCCAGCAAACGAGACGGCGAAAAGACCAAGGGGATAAGTAAAAGGAAAGAAAAAGGCAAGCAGGGATGTAAGGCTCCCTGCCTGCTGATTATTTCATCCCCCAGGGTTCAATCTTTTACTTTTTTTTTTCTACATACACACACCGCGTTCTCCCTCAGTATCGCAGTATCGTGACAGCGGTGAAACCACCTGGGAATGCCTCTCACATTTTACCGTTGTTGTACCCATATCCAGGACCGAGTACCTCCAATGCTTTCCGTATGGTTGAGAACACGCGATGTTACAATGCTTGCCCGGTTAACGGTATACAAGCCTATCCAGTATAACCGAGCACAGCACGAGGGAGGTCGTAAAAGAGGAAAGATAGACCCCGAAATGCGAAACCATTTTATGATCCGTAGGAACATGTGGGCAGATGTAAGTATGCACACGTACGTACGCATATGTCGTTCATAGAATGAGATTTTTCTATTTTACTTGCTGGGAATACAAATTGGTGTCATAAATTCCCAATTTTTGAGGATGGCTAATATGGCCAATATGAAAAAAAAACACTTTTTTGCGATTTTTTTTCATCTATATGGATAGAGTAAATTTATTGAAACCTTTTGTACATTGTTAAGTGTCATTTCAAGAACATTTCGTGAATTTTGTACGCGCAAATATCCACAAACAAGCCGGTGCCGCGTTTTTCTCGAAACCAATTTTTCAAAGTCCGTGTTCACTGCCATTTGAAAACAACATGACCGATTTATTTCAAACTTTGTACACACTTTCTACATACAAAATACCTCCCCCCAACGGTTAGTTTGAGATTTTTTACATTGAGGGGGTTTTCCACCCCCAAAATGACGGAATTTTTCGTGAAAAATAGCACTTTTCACTTTACATGACCACCAAGAATTTAGAAATGAAAAAAAAAAATATCAAAGTTCGTTGGGGGGAGGATTTGATGATACTTTGACAAAATTTTAATGGTCCTTGATTTCAGATAATTTCTAGCTGAGATACAGTGAACACCGCAAATCGTGTTTTTCCAAAGGCGTTCTTGGAAAAGCTTTGTCACCGGCTTGTTTGTGGATATTTTCGCGTACAAATTTCACGGAATGTTCTTGAAACGACACTTAACAATGTACAAAAGGTTTCAATAAATTTACTCTATCCACATACATGAAAAAAATTCGCAAAAAAGTGTTTTTTTTTCCACGCTGAAACCCCTACCCTTCCCTTAAACTTGTACCTCTGTTTTAATTCCGCTATGGAAAATACGATTGATAGTAACTACCACAAATCGACCGTTTAAGATAACTAGTTCATAGTGGGTTCCGATACCAATCATTATCTATGTTAAACTGTGAATTATTGGCTGCGGATTTTACATTGAAAGAACTCCCCCACACCTAACCCCCATGAAACGACATAAACACCGCACAAAAAGTGGAGACAATCGTTTTTAGTTAGGCTGACCTGCGCAGGGCAAAAAGTTGTCCAATCGATTGAAATATATGAAAGCAGCTGTCACCAAGTACTTGAAGTTTCGTTATGTGATAAGTAAAAGAGCTTTGAAAGAAAAAAATTTACATGCAACGGAATTACAGCCGGAATTTGTTGGATTTTTGTTTGTCAATTGCATACTTTCCTGCAATGCATACCTGCAATACTTCATCATTGAGATATAAGCATCCGGCATTTCATTTCCGGCGTTTCCGCGTAAGCTAACTCAGTCGGAATATCGCAGTACATGTCTTTACGTCCAATTCGTCTTGGTAGAATCGTGTCCTTCGAGTTTGCCAAAGCCGTGCATGCTCCTCGAGCAGGTGGGCGATGGTGAACGAGCTGCAAACCACTAAAGATAGCGTACGTGCAGCCATGCTGCCTCCATTCGCAAGCAACAGTGGACATACATAACCTATTTTGAAGGACGAAACCACAGAACGTTTGGACTGAACCAAAGCTGCGTTTTCCAATGATGTGCAATCGGATCTTTCCGTCACTGTGCGCAAGTGAAGTGAGCAACTAAAGATAAGTAGATGGAGCTGAACTCCTTATAGGATGGACTTGGCCACCTAGTCGTTTTGAACGATGCGAGTGGAGGCGCTTTGTGGTAGTACCGCCTTGGTCCGGAAGAAGGACGAACAAGGGCAGTCACGTCAGCGACGTTTCGCCTGGATGTCACTTGTGGCATGACGATTTCAGCCCGCAGGCTTAACTGCCCCAGGTTAGTGACAGAACTCTGCCGAAGCGGCGACAGTACACTGCCACGGCGAAAGGAGTTTTGTGTGAAGGTCCAGGTGCGTATGCCTGCATGGCGAGGTAGCAGGTGGAGTGAACGCCTTCGCACGGCCGCTCCTTATGGTCTTTTAGGGCTGCAACAATACCTCGCTTCTATAATGGTACCGTAACATTTCCCCTACGCCACTGTATGGCATTTATGAAAGGAGGAGAAACATTGCAGAAAGCCTTCCACCGATACAGTTGGTGCCCAAGCCCTTTAGTGGTAACGGAAGTGAATTCTAGGACGACCACGAGAGGCGCTCAGATCTGGCACATCCAGAGATATACTGCAATCAATCAGTTCGTATTTTACTAGGTAGTAGCCATCCATGCTATGAAAACACCGCGGCAGGCACCCCCAAGCTGAACACCGACGAAAGTTGAGCTTAGTCAGCTTTTTGGCATATGTTTCTGAAGATGGAGATGAAACTACTGGGATTGTAGTGGAAATACTTGAAAAAAATGGTCATTTTTGCTCAGTCTTGAGCAGGAGTTGAACTGGAGCCCGGTGCGGGCGAGCCTGCGCCTTAATCATCAATAAAAAAATGAATTAACAAAGTATGTGGGACTTTTTTATCAAGCAAACACAGCCTATGTAAATGTGGGTACTTCACTTTAGGTGAAAACTACGTGCTGTTTTGATGGGTGGCTTGTCTACTTTTTTACCCTGTACTTGGAGCCTTTAGCTTATAATCTAAGAATGTATTCTTTTTCATGAACGTGAAAAAAGTTGGCACCACTCATTCAGCATGCAACTAATATTGAATGGTAAGATCAATAAAGTGGTCGGTATTTAAAAAAAACAGCCTTTTCCGAAATAACAATTGTTTGCTTTTGCGTCAACATTGAAAAAGTGCTATAACCGTGTGCGTCACAAGGGGGAAGCACATTTTCTCATCACAGGGAAGGTTTTATAACTAACGGGTTATACCTAGCTCGTGGCCGAAAACAGTGGAATTTTCGTTAATTTTTTTCTGGGAAAACGTGTGTAAGTTTGCAAATATTTTTTTTACATATCAAAGAGTATTTAAGAGGATTTAAGTATCTTAAGTATCTTGAATATTTAAGAGGATTTAAGTATATTAAGTATTTAAGAGGATTTAAGTATCTTTTACAATTTTTGTACTGAAAAATATTTATAAATGTGGTAGACCGCTGGTTTGTGTTTTGTGCAAACCATTGTTTGAAGAACGTTCTTCGCTGTGACCACTGCTGCTCGGAAACAAACCATCCGAAATTTAAAAATCCAATGCATTTAGTTTTTGCATGAAATTAGTCCAGTGCTTGGACGAAGGATTTGATAAAATGTTGATTTTTGACAAAATCGCCGCGGTCCAAAGTGAAAGCATCGATTTTCGGTGAAAAAACAATTTATTTTCGATGATAAAAAAATGTGCATAATAAAAATAATCCTTCGTTCAAGCACTGCTTTCTGGTATGTAAAAGAAGCATATCCAATTTGAAGTTGATCGGTGTAGTGATTTTGCGATAGTGTAGTCACCGATCTTGAAAAAGTCATTTTCAGGAAAACGTATTCAAAGTTCGCCGGTTCGCGGAACGTACCTAAACGCCCAATATACCTCCAATTTTGAACGAAACGACTTGAAATTTTCAGAGAATATTTTGAAAATGTTATATTTTGCGAATCCGTCGAAAACAAAAAATCGATATTTTCTAAAACTCCTACTAGGCGTAAGTCCTTGTAAATTTTCACGAATTACGAAATTCGGGAAGATTTTTTCCGAAAAAAGACCGAAATGTTACTTCTTCCCTTGAACTTGTTATAATCATGTAAAATGCAATATTCTGGCAGTCTAGCATCTTCCGTGAAGCTTATTTCATAGCTTTGCCGAGTATTTCCAATTGTCATGTTATCGAACTTTCAATTTTACATTTATGTCATCATACAGATCTGAAATCATTGAATCTTGCTGTACGGGAACTTTTTTACTCACTGTATATTCCTCCGCCGCTTTACGACTCTGCGCAATCGTGTGATTATTTTCATCGTGTCGCTGCGATCCAGCCTTGGTCATCCGCGATAGAAAAGTAAAGCTCGAAGCTTAAAAAAGCGGCGGGCATCGAGTGAGAGAGCGAGAGAAAAGGAAAGCAAAGGGATGCGGAAACAGTGATATTCGGGAGGCAACGTTTGAATTAGCGCCTCTCGATTCACGATTGTATTCGTTCCATGACAATAGAGATTTAGGAATGCACCAAGCTCGGCAGCAAACAATAGCGGACTGGGTTTTATGAGAACCTAAAGCTGCGACAATGGAACGTTGACCCGTGCTGTCCACCCACTCCTCCCGTTGTTATCGGTCAAATCTCGTAAAGTGCACATGCAAGCACCCAACACAGACAATTACTCACATACATACATCTATACATGTACACATACACACGTGTATGTATATATATATATATATATATATATATATATATATATATATATATATATATATATACACAGGCTGTTCGGAAGGTCGATGTAAAGCCTTAAGGGGGTAATGAGTCACCTCGTTAGGACCATATCTAACCTAGATTACCTTAGTCCAAAGTCTAAGGATTTTAAGTTATCATGGTAAGCATGATTTTTCTACCTCGTTTATAATGTCTAAACAGACAATAATTGGTAACTAAAAACTTAGTTGCGTCATATCTTAATGTGTCTTCAATCGACAAACACGAATACAATCATCTGTGTCCACACAATTAACTAAATGGGACGTGTTGAATAATTAAAAACTTGTCAAAAAATAAAAATACCTTTTATATTAATGCTATTTTTGAAAATAGTAATAAAATAAGACGTAAACGAGTTAGTACCTACTTTCGGGAAATTTTCGAAAAATCATACTTACCATGATAATTCGAAATCCTTAGACTTTGGACTAAAGTAACCTAGGTTAGTTATGTTCCTAACGAGGTGACCTATCATCTTAAGTCTTAAGCCTTTGCATCGACCTTTCTAACACCCTGTGTAAATATGTATGCATGTATGTATGTGTGTGTGTGTGTATTTATATATATATATAACAAAACGGGTTTAAAATATCTTTTTAACATATATATATATATATATGTGTGTGTGTGTATGTGTGTGTGTATGTGTGTGTGTGTGTGTGTGTGTGTGTGTGTGTGTGTGTGTGTGTGTGTGTGTGTGTGTGTTAAAAAGATATTTTAAACCCGTTTTGTTATAGCAATGTTGACTATCAGCGCATCTCGTTATTTCAAGGACTTTTTGTCCATTTTTTAAGCCTTGATTGAGAGAAGAGGACGCCCTTAAAATAACTTTTTTTTTCAAGATAAAAATGTTTTTATAAATGTAAGTATTTTGATGCAATGCAAAGGTGATTTTGAAGAGATTTGGGTAAACATGATGTTGACTATGCAGCCCCATGGGAACAATTGGTCACTAGGAGGACAGTTCGCAACGTCGATTTGCTTTAAAAATCGACTGCCTTTGTCCATATACATTACACATATCGATTTGCAAGTGTGCGCGGGTATGCGTGTCATTTATGCACCCTCCTTTGTGTCCGGTGGTTCGTTGGTCTCGGTCGTATCTCTGAGTGAGATAAATCAACATTTTAAGCGATCGTTGAAGCGAGTGGGAGCCACCATTCGTACTTTCGCGAATAATAAACATATTAACAAGCAAACGCTCCGCGAAAATCACATGTCCCTTCTCCGGTTAATGCTACTGGGCAAGCGTGCTGGCCGCAAACGGACAATGTTTATTCAACTCTCACTGAATGATACACGCCTAAATACGACACTCGAACCCACATGTTGTGCCTAAATAAAATGATTCTGTTTTTTTTTCCCCTATAACTTGAATAATGCTCAACCTTCACTGTTATGTTTCAGCTGCAGTGTCAATTGAAAACATGATCCATAGAGTGCTGACCTTTAATGAATGCTCTCCCGATTGCATATAATTTTATGTACAGCCATCAAAATAATGTATTATTACTTTCGTAAGATTATAATTATTTTATTAATGAACGTCAAGAATTAAGAACAATATAAACGGAACGACAGAGCAAATACGTCCCTGTCGACCATTTTTTTTCTTAGCCTTGCTAAACACATTCACTGCACACAGAGTTGCGCTCTAGAAAAGTATACCGTTCAGAGTTTAAGACGCGACACCACTGTGACGAGTCACAGATGAACTTTTTTTGCTTTTTCCCAAAGTATAACTATTCAAGAATGTTCAAGTTAAAATATCCGTTCCTATATAACAGCATAAAATATTGGTGGTAAATGTTTAAGTCAAAATATTAAAAATTGACCAAGTTACAGATCATTTAGTAAGAGCAGGTAGCCCGATGATTTGGGCGTGCCTTTTTCTCGAAACGACTTTTCTCGACCTGGCCGGATTCATAACCCTGGCATTGTGCGATGTTCAATTTTCAAGCATCAAAATGTCCGTAATTACATTAGCTATCGTTGTACGCAGCCGTTTTTGTTTGTTTGTTGAAATTTAGTATTTTTTAAGCCCCCGAATATGAGTAAAAATTTTGCCAAAATGCGCTTTTTTAAGGCGTTACCCCCACCTGTAGCGCAAAAAAGGCCTTTTTCATGAATTTTTTTTAAAGAAAACTACAAAACTTTTTTAATCGATCAATATACCATCTTAAAGAACACATCTTGAAGAACTTTCAGTAATTTTTTTATTGAAAAATATTACATTGTTTAGTGGCAAATGGCCGTCAATGAAATAATGTTTTTATATGCACGGTTTGCGGTGACCAACATTGCGGCGAAGTGGATCATCTGAAAAAAAATGCGGGTGGATTTAGTCAAATATAAGTATAAACTAGTCTTTAATCGAAGGATTTTTAAAAATATTCATTTTTCACAAAATGGCGGACAGTCAAAGTTAATGGTTCGATTTTAACGAAAAAAAAACGGCCGTTTTTTTGCTATAAAACGGCCATTTTTTTCTTCGAAAAAAAAAATCGAACGATTAAAGACTACATTTTTATGTATTAAATAAGCCTGCAAAATTTCAAGAAGATCGGTTCATTAGTGTTCGAGTAATCTTGGTCACCGACTTCAGAAATGCCATTTTGAGAAAAACGCGTTTAAAGTTTCAATTTCACAACGGATTCTTCTCTTTCAACGCTCATATCTCAGTCAATTTTGTTCGGATCGACTTGAAATTTTCAGGACATATTCTCAGATACGTATACTTCAAAAGAATGCAATAAAAAAAAATCGATTTTTTCAAAATCTCAAGTGGGGGTAACCCCTTAATACCCGCCATTTTGTGAAATCTTTTTTCCTCCAAAAAAACGGCACGGGCAACGAAAACTACATTTATGTAGATCATAAAACTTTTTTATTATTCAGACCAACCACTGTCAAGTTATCGATCGGGCCGTTCGACTACATTTTTTATACAGATGCTCATAGACCTCAATCTACATATGCTCGTATACATGTACCTATATGAATATATGTATCATTTGTAATCCCCCGAAAAACTCCAAGAGAACTATCCGAGAAAAAATGCGGTGCGCTTCTGGGCCGGGATTCGAACCCGGGACCTTTCGATTGCCGGTCGACTGCTCTGACCACTGAGCTACGCCAGCTTGCTTACCTCACCTTTCTCGGACAGTCTCGATATTCGTAACGCAACGATACAACTCCCCCGAAATTTGCCCAAACTGAACGCAATACTACAGACGCGCGGATTGTCTGAGGGACGGAGGGGGTACTACAGGCGGTCCTGGTCTGAGGGGAAGAGAGGGGGGCTAGCTCAATGAGACTCTCATCTCAGGGAGGGGATTCTTTTTCACGGCAATCAAGGATAATTCTGGTTCACAAGCAGTATATTCTCGATTCGGCCGTGGGCCGCTGTTAGGCGTCATTTGTAATCCCCCGAAAAAACCCCAAGAGAACCCGGGACCTTTCGGTTGCCGGTCGACTGCTCTGACCACTGAGCTACGCCGGCCCGCTTACCTCACCTTTCTCGGATAGTTTTGATATTCGTAACGCAACGTTACAATACATACCTCAATATACATATGCTCGTATACCTCAATACATTGTTAATTTCTGCTTTTTTTAAATATCAATTTACACGAACTAAGTTCAATATATGCTCGACACCAGACCTCTTTCCAAATCCCTAATAAGAAAACGTGTAGAAAAAAAAAATCGGACAAAAACGACATCTTCTCGGCCCGTCACAGTGATGCCCTCCCGTAACTGTTAGAAAGTTTTTGCCAATACAGAGTCTGGTGGACGTTCAACCAATTCTTAAAAGTTTAAAAAAAAGACACCCTCTCAAAAGCATCCTGGGAAAGTGTAACTTTAGCAGAAAATGGCGCGTGGATTTGTGAACATTCTTTCATCGATTTTCTTCTCTCCAGTGATGATTTGGGGACCGTAAACTTCAAAGCCAACTTCACCCATGACCGAAAGGCAAAAATAATACGTTCGGAGCACAATATCCACACGAAGATACACAAACGGATGCACTCTACGAAAATGTGTTGATTTTTCAAACGATGGCGGAATTTTGTGCTTTGTTTTTCACCTGCAATTGCCGAGCCGATATTACTTTAATTTTGGAAGGATCGCTTTTATCGGCGTATATCTCACGGGAATATTGAAAGATCGAAATTTATGACATGGGAAATCTGTGATAGGAGAGCGAAGAGACCATCGAGAGTGCCTACTCATGAAGCGATTCCCTCGCGACCCTTTTGCGACTTGCAAGCTCTCCCTTACTTCTCTCTCTCTCTCTCTCTCTCTCTCTTTCTCTCTCTCTCTCTCTCTCTCTCTCTCTCTTCTTCGCTCTTCCTGTCTCTGGCTATCTACCTCTCGTGCTTGGTTGGATGCTACATATACCTCGGTATCGGAGGCCTCTTATAACGACTAGACGATGCATTATTGAGTCATTTGCTGCCACAGCGGAAGACAAGACAGAGGGAAAGAGGTTGAAGATGGAGGAAAGAGGGATACAGGGGCGAGAAGGGCGAAGGGCGAAGCGTGGCCGGATACAGAGGAATATCGACCGCGAAGTCAATTCTCTCTCTCTCTCTCTCTCTCTCTCTCTCTCTCTCTCTCTCTCTCTCTCTCTCTCTCTCTCTCTCTTTCTCTCTCTCTCTCTTTCTCTCTCTCACGAGGAACGAGACCTATCACCAAGCAATCCCCTTTCTCCTTCTTCATCTCGCGAGCGTTGCCTCGACTGCCTCTCGGCTATATAAGAATAATGGTAAGCGTTGCGCTTCGTCACGTCCTCGTCAATTATTCATCGGGCTGTGTGTGCCACCAGCTAAACTCATAAGTATACAGGTATACCCATTATACGGCCGAAAAGCAGTTTTTTGTCTTACAATTTGGCTAATACGCTTTTTTCACCCCTCGAACAAGTATCGTCACCTATAAGTAGATGTAAATAGGGCTTACTGTGAGATCTAATCACCGCTTTAATTTCGCTGTATTATGACGAAAAAATCGACGACAAACGGCAAAATCAATGATCGATTGACAAATGATAACGTCGGACGTTGCAACGACAATGAGGCGAACGGAGAGCTATTGTTAAATCCGTATTATGTATGTAAAATAAAGGGTGTCTCAAAATTACCTGACATTTTAAGGGGTTAGGCCACTCTAGAGGCCAAAAAAATAGGCTTTTTGGGGATTTTTTGTTCAGAAAAACTACGAAATAAATCGAGATTACAACAAAGAGTGTTTATCATACACATCAGTGACTGAATACAATAATTTTGTTTAAGCGATTAATTTCAAAATGGCGGCTGTGCAGCGTTTATCTCAAAACTGTATTTTTCAAGTTGGCCGGAAACATAACTCGGACAATTTTGAACGAATTCACTTAAAATGTTGAATATATCTTGAAAAATACATGGTCTATGGAAGTACGTAGGATTTTTTTTATATTGCAAAGTTCTTTTGTCATTAACAATTATCTGACAATTTTTTGGCAAATTTTTGGGAAGTGAAAAATTTGCCTAAAAAAATCGTCGGATTTTTATAATAAGTCGGATAACATAATAATTCGTTTTATTAATAAATTAAAATGTCAGGTCATTTTGAGACACTATACATACGTTGACCCATACGCCTGATCGTTTTTGCTCACAATGAAATAGGTAGATAAAGATGCATTACTACTTTATTTCTCTCCACCTTCTTCTCGTTTGTCCACCACTCGCAATCTTTTGAGGCGCATTTACGAGAGCGAAAAAATAATCCAACCAAGTAAGTTCTGTGCATTTTTCTCGTGTACCTATTACCCTCGACGAAACGCAAATAATATATACGTATATTCGCATCGTCGGGCAATTAAGGGAGGACACCACTGTGACGGGCCGAAACAGTTCGTTTTTCCGAATTCTTTTTGTTCACTCGATTATTTATTTGGGATGTAGAAAAAAGATATGTTATAAAACATACATTGTACTCATTTCATGAAAATTTTGTTGAAAAAAAATTAAAGTTAACAACGTTATTGAGATATATTACAGCCTCTGTATAAAAAATGTGGTCCAATGGTCGGATCGATAACTTGACAATGGTTCGTCTGGAAAGTAAAACTGAAAAAGTTTTTCAATTTATATAAATGTGGTTCTCGATGTACGTAATCGTTTATCGATAAAAAAAAAAATACTAAATAGCAGGTGGTAAAAAAGTGTAATTTTGGCGAAAGTTTTACTTATGTTGGGGGGCTTGAAAAAATAGCGAATTGAAAAAAACAATCATAGCTGGAGTTATGATTTCAGCTTGGTCGAGAAATGTTTTGATAAAAATACGATTGCAGGTTTTGGTGTACGTAATCGTAAATCGTCTGTTACGTGGCCAATATTCAATATTTCAAGTCGATTTTTTTTACATATTCTTGAATATGTGGACGTTGAGAAAATGCAAAAAAAATGTGTTGACCCGTTACAGTGGCGTCCCGCTTTAAGGGGAGATATACACCTAGGAGCCGGAAAAAAGATCATTTTTGTCAATTTTTTCAAGGAAAGCTATTTGAAATTTCGGATTGGGGTTTTAATTATCTAAAAGTACATACATCCAAAAAAATGTTTAAATTTCTTTATTTAAAAATATCAAAAATATACAAGGATATTGTATGATCCTTGGAGCGTCGTAAAAAAATCTGCGCATACGGTACCCACTGGCGTTTCTTAAAAAAACATCTGAAAAAAAACCAAAAAGATTATTCAATTATATACTATAATCTCGTACTTGTCATAGCCGATTTTGAAAATATCGATTTATGACAAAATGGCGGACGTTTGAACACAAATAGTGATTTTTGGGCAAAAAATTAGTTATTATTTTGCCCATAAAACAAAAACTAAGTAACGGAAAAAAAATCCTATAACAAGTACTAGATAATGGTGTATAGAATAACCACAAAAAACCTCGGCAATCGGTTCATTGGTTTTCGAGGAATTTTGTGTGCCGATTTGAAAAACGTGGTTTTGAGAAAAACGCGTTTGAAAATTTGGGAATGAATAAATCATGAAATTTGTCAACTCACATGGAATCATCGATACCAGGCCCATAGTATAGGTCTTCTACGGTCGATGGAATGTTCATAGCTTCTAAATCGATTTTTTCGACCATCTGGGTGCGGGTAAAAATTTCGAATGACCAAATATAGAACGACAAACATTTCGAAACGACAGAATTATGAACTCTCAAAATAACGAAGGTTAAATCATTCGAAATTTTATCTTTCGACTGATAAAAAAATCGAATGACTATAAATCGAACCATTATTTATTGGAGAGGTAATTTATTCGAAAACGAACATTCAGATTGTCTGCAATTCGGAACATAAAAATACAGAATCGAAAAATGTAGAACACCCATATCTCCGAAACAGAAAATAGCGAGTGCCTAATATGCGTAATACCGTCTATGGCGAAAAGCAATATATCGAAACGCAAAATGTCGATGGCCCGAAATGTCGAACGCCGAAAGTTCGAACGGCCAAAATGGCGAACGTGGTGGGGCCCGTCACGTGGGATGACTGTCTTACGATATTTTAGCCTACAGACCGCCAGCGCCATCTCGCAGCTTCACTCTGAGGCGCAAGTGACGCATTGCTCGATTCGCCATTCGGGCCGTTCTACATTTTGACCCTCCGCGATTTCAACCACTCGACTTTTTGGCCGTTCGCTTTAATGATTTTCTGCATTGTGAACCATCGCCATTTTTTTAGTTCGGAGAATTGTCGTCTCGAATTATTTGGTGTTATGCATACAGGCCCATCGATTTTATGTTTTTCGATATTTTATTAAATCTGATTTTTGTTTTTCGCTATATATCAACTTCCGAGATGTTCATATTCGTAATTGTTATTTTCGACTTCACAGACTCTAGTAAGATTGATGTATCTATATTCGAACATTCGTCATTTTCGAATTCGACATTTTGGCCCATCGGCATATCGATCGTTCGACATTTTTCCCCCCACCCGACCATCTAGGTGTATATCTCCCCTTAAAATGAGATCGGAAATATATCTGTAACTGCTGAACGTTCTTCCGTGCGAATATCATGTTTTCTGTAATATATATTGGTATTCTCGGGCACGTATGTCGTTTTCATTAAAAGACTGAAAAACTAATTGAAATCCCATAAGCCACGGTTCACGTGTCGTTTCGCATAGAATGTTAATTGTGCCTTCTTGTTTGTTCTTGTTCCTTTCAGTACATCGTTGAATGCACTGCTATAACGAGGCACGATATTGGGAGAACGAAGAGAGGGAGAGAATAATAGGACTGTTTTGCTGGAGTCTCGAGAGAAGGAGAAATGCACGAGTACGAGGGAAACGAATGAAAGGGAGAATGAGGCAAACGAAAAGGGCTGAACAGCCGAGAAAAAGGTATTTTTACCTGTGAAATCCCGGCGAGAGTCGAAAGGGAGCGAGAAACACGAAGTGAAATAACGATCAATGAGTCGCTCGCGTTTTCTCAGGCACGACTTGTGAGTGAGGCCATTGCTCTCCCAAATTTTGTGGAAATTCCCAAAAATTTCGCTTTTCCGAAGTTCAAATTAATTTTCAAATTCTCAAGGGATTTAATTTAATTTAATTCGTAAAGAAAATTAAGAATTTATTTCTCAATGGAAATTAAGGGATTCCATTCTCAAACAAAACTATCGGAATAGTGAACGAATTTCGCAAAAATTTTCTGTATTCATAATAATAAAAGTCGATTGTAATGAGCCGGTCAAAATAGTGGTGGCCATGAAAATTAAAGCTTTAAACATAACGAATTTTTACATCATGCACATATCTTAAGGCGTTACCCCCACTTGTAGCGCGAAAAAGGCCTTTTTCATGAATTTTTTTAAAGAAAACTACAAAACTTTTTTAATCGATCAATATACCATCTTAAAGAACACATCTTGAAGAACTTTCAGTAATTTTTTTATTGAAAAATATTACATTGTTTAGTGGCAAATCGCCGACAATGAAATAATGTTTTTATATACACGGTTTGCGGTGACCACCAACATTGCGGCGAAGTGGATCATCTGAAAAAAAATGCGGATGGATTTAGTCAAATATAAGTATAAACTAGTCTTTAATCGAAGGATTTTAAAAAATATTCATTTTTCACAAAATGGCGGACAGTCAAAGTTAATGGTTCGATTTTAACGAAAAAAAACGGCCGTTTTTTGGCTATAAAACGGCCATTTTAAAAAAAAAAATCGAACGATTAAAGACTACATTTTTATGTATTAAATAAGCCTGCAAAATTTCAAGAAGATCGGTTCATTAGTGTTCGAGTAATCTTGGTCACCGACTTCAGAAATGCCATTTTGAGAAAAACGCGTTTAAAGTTTCAATTTCACAACGGATTCTTCTCTTTCAACGCTCATATCTCAGTCAATTTTGTTCGGATCGACTTGAAATTTTCAGGACATATTCTCAGATACTTATACTTCAAAAAAATGCAATAAAAAAAATCGATTTTTTCAAAATCGCAAGTGGGGGTACCCCTTAAAATGTGTTTTAATAACTACCATCATTGCACAGCCTATGAGCCATATGGCTACTAATGACTAATACAAACAAAAACAACATAATACAAAAAAAAATGATTTCATGAGGTCTATACCTCATTGAATCATTTTTTTTGTTCCGATATTTTGAAATAGTAGTATTAAAAGAGTGGCTTAGGCAATTAAGATGATTATGAAATAAAATATGTAGGCATATATTTTAAAAGTGTTTATTAATCCGTTATAAAAAATCGACCCGCGTCAGTAAAAAACACAATTAAATGAACGGTAAAAGGATAAAATGCAGAGTCCTTAAAAAAAATCATTGCCTCTCGCGGGGTTCCGGATCTATTGCTAAGCAAATGCGTCTCATTGCTCGAAGATATACGAACGATCAGACTTCAGACTGAAAATATGTTTACTAATTGTTGTTACCGATTTTCGCTTAGTTCGAACATTTTGTTAAGTTTTTAGTCGCTTGTTTATTGTAGTTGTAATTAACTGTATGCCGTAATGCTAAGTAGCCTAAGTCCCATTCTAAACTTTAAGCTGAGTACCTGTGAAAGATCCATTAGGGGGTAGATACCTTTAGGCGAGGAAACAATTTGCTGATTTTCATGATTATTTTTTTAAGGAAAGATTTCTTCACCAATTTTGACACTTGGGGTATGTTTTATTACAGCTTTTGGCTGATACGTGGTATTTTTTATTCTATTGCTCTTCAAAAGTGGAGAAGGTATGGTACGGTCCTCTGAACTGCATTTTCGAAACTGGCGTGACGTAGAGCTAAATAACTAATCAACCGGTTCTGATCAAATTTAGTATAAATCTTTTGAACCTTATCGTCTAAAACATAACCCTAAATGTTTTATCGAATGAAAAAAAGTATTTTTCACTGCAAAATGTAGCCATTTTTTTCGGAAAATTCTATCTTTTGTTTCCAAGCGTACCATTCCATTGATTTTCAATATTTCCCACTTTTGTTTGGTTCACATTTTGAGTATGAGTGTCAATGAAAGAAAATTCTGCGTTGGTTTTTTTTTTAAGGATTAATCTTGTTGACGCTACGCGTTACGCCATCCGACAACGTTCGCCGCAACCCGTTTGAAAAATCGTGCCATACCTCTGCCATTTTTAAGATTAATAAAAAATAAAAATACCATATAACGGTCAAAAGTAGTAACAGAACATACGCTGTCAAAAATTATGAAGAAATCTTTTCTGTTGAAAAAAAAATCATGAAAATCAGCAATTTTTTCCGCGCTTAAAGGAAACAATCGAACCCCCTTAAAATCGATTTAGTGGTTTTCGAGTTATAAGCGGGCAATGGGACGAACTGAGTTTTTTGCCATAATTTTTCTACTTGGTTTTGCTCGCATCAAAGATTCGCAAAATTTTTCAAAAATAAACAATTGAAAGCACCCTACATTTTTGTCACATGTATATATAGAGGGTGTCCTCTTGTGAATGGATAATCCTGCACGCTTCGATAGGTCAGATCATGTCCTACTGTATGCTGCAATTTCAGGTTAGTAAAAGTTCCACGGTTATCGAGATAAAAATCGTCTGCTTTTGGTTTTTCGTATGCCATTTTTACAAATAACTTTTTTGACCCGGTTTAAAAAAAATACTCTTGGTCATTTGTGTTATCTAGAGAAGTCTTCTTTTTAACCTTGAATGTTAAGGAAACTTAATGAAAAAAGATCTTATGAAGACTTTTCATGCAAATCAATTCGAACATCTGAAACACCAAAACCAGATGATTAAAAAAAAAGAACATAAAGCTCCAAATCTCGAAGACCGTAGGACTTTTACTAAACTGAAATCCCATCATATAGTAGAACATGATCTGGCCTATCGACAGTTGCAGGATTATCCATTCATAACAGGAAACCCTGTGTATATATATATATATATGTGTGTGTGTGTGTGTGTGTGTGTGTGGAGCAAGGATTTGGCGTACACATTACATCTATGGAATACTGACCATCAGCACATCGAGCTGTTTTAAGGGACTATACCAGTGTGAACGCTGAAAATTTGGGTGATTTTCGGCAATGTTTTGGAAGAAAAGTACTCAATTAAATGTTTCGGAAAATCAAGAACATATTTGGCTATATTTGACCTACACATTTACATATTTTTTTCATAGAAAAATATTGAGATCCAAGCGACTTATGCGCTGCCTTCGGAGGCGCCAAAAAGAAAGTTCGTCCACTGCTGACATGATTCCGGCCGATTGAGTAGCTGAAACCGAAAAAGGAAAAAATGTCGTTAAACTGGAAGGTATTTCCTGTACACTGACGTAGGATTTTCAAAAAATATCAAAATCTAACAAAATGGCGTAGTTATGAAAAAAAAGTTGTTTTCTTGCCTATAAAATGGTCGTTTTTTTCAGTGCCAAATCGTCAATTTTCATCCAATCAAAAATATTCTACGTCATTATAAAGTAAATAAATTCAAGAGTATTCAGTTTAAATTTCAAGTCATTCGGATAATTGCTCTCTGAGTTACAATGTCAGCAAATTTGAAAAATCTCATTTCATATTCTTGAAAGTATAAAAACCTTGAAAGTATAAGAATCTCATCTCACATTCTTGAAAGTATAAACTTTCGAAAACGGCGAAAAAAATCGATTTTTTTAAGTGTCACTCTGGTATAGCCCCTCAAGGACGACCAATACATTTTGTTTTAACGAACGGTTGATTTCAGAAATCGAAGAGTCCTTGCAATGATTTTTGTGTAAATTCGCTTACATTTTTCTAGATGTGATTGTGAAGACATCGGAGTTCACAAAATGTGGAGTATAGGGACAAGGGCCTTTCATGGGGATTTACCTCGAAGCCAAATGTTTCCCAAGTGTATCGACAGAATGTTGATCTCCCGAAAGATTTTCCCCAACGTTCCATCCATCCATTTGGACGCCACGCTCCGCGAGGCCTATCCCTTTCTCCTTTCCTCACACATACCCGTACAGAAATACGAGGGTGTCCGCGTTTCGCCTATTTCCCTGGTGGTGCTAAGAGACGTGTACGCACGTCGCTCACCCGGACACGCCAAAAGCTCACCCGACCGTGCCAAGTGAATGAAAACGATTGGGTAGATGGTAGTCCGCGACTTACAGGACGTATTAAAAAAGATCGTTTCGAATGAGAAATTGATGTCTGAAGAAAAACCATCAAGTGACTTTTTGTTTCTCCAAAGGTTAAAATATTGTTCGAATTTTAATTTTAGACACTGGCAACATGAAAAAAAAGACTTTTCGATAATCCAAGCAAGCATCGTCAGTGTAATAAGATTAAAAAAAAAAAGAATATAGGGGAAGGAGGCCCAAAGCGAGCACCCGGCCTAAAACGGGCATCCTCCATACGACTAACATTTTAAAACTCACCGCGGTTTCGCGACGCGGGGACGTTTCCCTCTCAACTGCGGCCGACCGCGCGGCTCATGTGACAAAAAAAAAACAAAATTCCACGGGTTTAAAAAAAAAAGCAAAATATGCACATCGTGTTTTGTCTATTTGTGAGTAAAATAGATCAATACTAAAATGTGACGATTCTTTTATGCCTATTCCACTTTGTTTGATTCATATTTGCTTGAATGTATTCCAACCATTTTTGGTCAAGTTTGATGAAAACGTCAAGTGGCGCAAAAGGGCAAAGCGGGCAGGGCAAAGCGAGCACATGCCCGCTGCGCCCAGTATAAAAGATGGCTATGGGAAATGAAGTTGATACTTTATTTAAATAATTCCCCTATTTTTTAAACTTTATTGTAGAAGCACGTGCCCGCTATGCTCCAAAGACAGATGACAATGTGAAATTAAGACGATTATAAAAAATAGGAGATGACTAAGTGACTTTATGTTAATAACTTTCCCATTTATTTATCTATGTAAGGACTCACCGAAACGCTATTATTTATTGCAACTATGTTTTTTTACATGTTTGAAAGTGGTATTGTTACCTTCTTATGACGATACCCACTATTATTTTCAGATGGTAAATAATTATAAAAGAAAGACACAACAAGCTTCTTGGGATGAGAGTCTTAAGAAGGATTTGAAAACTAAGGATACGCCAAAAAGGTAAAGAAAGAAACAAACTACAGACAAGGAAAATTACGTGTGCATTGTATGCAACGAACCATAAGGGAGACCGGGGCAAAATCGTATAGCGGGGCATAATGGGACCGGGGCAAAATGAGACCGGGGCAAAACGGGTTTGGGGCAAAATGGAATAGTGAAAATCAACACTGCTGGAAAATACGTCATTGGGGCAAAACGGGACCGGGGCAAAATGGGCCGGAGAAAATCAGGCTCCTCAGAAAGAGGCGGTTGGGGCAAAACGGGATCGGGGCAAAATGGGACAGTGGAATAATTCGATGCAGAAACGAAAGAAATGCAGGGGTAAAAAACGAGGGGTAATAAATGAGTGAAAACAGGTTTTATTGAATGTTACACGATATTTGGGTCACACTCTACTTACGATACTATAATTTAACGGTGGCAATGTTTAATTTTTATTGCTTGTTTATCTAAGCTAATTTTTATCGGCACAATTGTCGCAAACGTACTCGATTAAGTTATCGTCAGCATGGGCACATGAATAGTGGGCCCATTTGTTATTAAAGTTTGTTAAACAATTACTTTTGATTCTGCGGTCAGAACTGTACGAAACTTGACGTAAATTGTTATTTGAGCCTTCTTATTCGATTGGTACAATTTCTTTGTCGTTATTAATTATTTAAATAATCAAGTAATTTTTATAATCTGACGCGTGCAATTTATGGTTTTTTTTTGTTTTTATCTTTCTTTGTTTTTTTTTTAATTTATTTTCTGCCAACTGCACGTTACTGATACTGATTTTCAAGCCATTGATGAAAATTTAACTCTTGTCAATTTTTACGTAAATTGTTTTATGAAACTAGGACCGCCGCCCCCCATGAAATCGACGGATATGTGTCGACAAATATATCGGTCAGTCCGTATTATCTGCGTATATGTGGACTGAAACGAACCACAAGCACCATTTAGATTAGATTATGTTTCAACAGCTCTTTCATAGAGCCGAAGCCTGAATTTTTCTGTCATCCCATTTTGCCCCAAATTCAGCGGGCTGCGACACTTCATTTTTGTGTGTCCCATTTTGCCCCGATTCCATTTTGCCCCAATTTGATATTCCACTCCTCTCTGTCCCATTTTGCCCCTATCCCATTTTGCCCCAAATCAAGCACCAAGAAACTTCATTTTTTGCTATCCCATTATGCCCCAGTGTCGTTTTGCCCCGGTACCGTTTTGCCCCGCTATACCATTTTGCCCCGGGCTCCCCTATATAGATCCTCCCACCGAAGACTGGATTTAATGCAATGATTGTCAAATGTGGGCTCATGATGCATGCACTGCTTACCCTGGTGTTGGACAATTTTACTGTGATGATTGCCAACAAAATAAAGTTTACTGACCGTTAAGAAGACACCTTAAGTTTTTGTTTTTTTATGCTAATAATAATGATTTTTCCGCAATAAAATATGTGAGTACATTTATAGTTCCCTCCCTATGATCCCCTATTTTCTCCTTATTGATGCCTAATCTCAGGAAAAAAATACAGAGTGCTCGCTTTACTCTCCACGTGCCCGCTTTGCCCAGAAGCCGTGTCCGCTTTAGGCCACCCCCCTGGGCAAAGCGGACACTTCTTAAACTTTTTCAATTGGTTTCACGCTTTGCATCTTGAAGATTTACTGGAAATGTGTGAATGTACTATTAAACTGCGATACATTTAGCACCCAATGAACATCTCAGCTGCTTGGACTTTGCGTCTCGAAGTAGCAAAACAAAAACCAGGACATACAGTTTTATTCTTCGCGAATAAAGTGCATCCTCGTTCATTGAATGGGCATTGCTTTTAAACCACTCGGTATATTCATGCAGTGAACATGAATGAATGTACATAAAGTTGTATCCATTGGAGGTGAAGTTTCCAGTGGTCAGCACGGAGAGAAAACGTATGTGGAATGTCCACTAACTCTGGTCTCCGTGCATTTCCAACGTTCTCATTCTCGTTCGAAGGGATTTACCGAACGTATCCATTAGCGTATCGCTCTTTAATCACTCCAGCTCTGTCTCTTACTACGATTTCCTCATTTGGTCAATACTCGAAAAAGAGTATACGCACATGTAGCTAAAAGGTCTTATATTTCATGGGATTCTAATATTTATATGCAGAAAATTGTTAGGTCATATATATATATATATATATATATATATATATATATATATATATATATATATGCGTGCCAGAATATACTATATACATAGGGAGAAAATCTGACTGGTAAGGGAGGATTTGTCGCGGAACGTTGGCGGGATTTAGTCTGCGAGCTAAGTTCGTTGT
The DNA here is from genome assembly GCA_944452715.1 of Ophion slaviceki. Classification (NCBI taxonomy): domain Eukaryota; kingdom Metazoa; phylum Arthropoda; class Insecta; order Hymenoptera; family Ichneumonidae; genus Ophion; species Ophion slaviceki. The sequence goes on along the minus strand of OX101786.1, from coordinate 22,234,171 downwards.
GGCAATTTGTTCGCGGTGCCCGTGCAGACAAAATCCCACAGGACAGTACGGCTATAGAGAGAGAGAGAGAGAGAGAGAGGGGGGGGGAGGGAAAGAGAACGAGTGAGAGAGAATGCCAAAGCGACCAACATAATAGTTATAGGGCCAATAGGCAAGCCGAACTTGTTGGTTAGAGCACATCGTCCGATATAACGCTGGTAACGTAGGATAGCCAATCTTTCTATTCGGTTATCTTGTACTTGCTGAAAATCGCTATATGAGATTGGTGGGTTCAATTTACCTCTCTGCTATCCACTAAACATTAGAGAGCAAGACATACCAAGTTACCATTATCAATCAATTACCGAAAAGAGCACTGTTAACTGGCACAATGGCATCAATGAAGCGGACAATCGAGGGATTGCTTGAACGACTCAGCCACTCGAACCGTTTGACTTAAGGGGCTATACCAGTGTGAACGCTGAAAATTTGGGTGATTTGCGGGAATTTTTTGGAAGAAAAGTACTCAATTAAATGTTTCGGAAAATTAGGAATATATTTGGCTATATTTTACCTATATTACATAATTCTTTAATAGAAAAATATTGAGATCCAAGCGATTTATGTGCTGCCTTCGGAGGCGGAAAAAAAAGTTCCTCCACTGCTGACATGATCCCGGACGATTGAGTAGCTGAAACCGAAAAAGGAAAAAATGTCGTTAAACTAAAAGGTATTTTCTGTACATGACCTAGGATTTTCGAAAAATATCAAAATCTAACAAAATGGCGTAGTTATGAAAAAAAACGTCTGTTTTCTTGCCTATAAACTGGTGGTTTTTTTCAATGCCAAATCGTCAATTTTCATCCAATCAAAAATATCCTACGTCATTGTAGATTAAATATATTCAAGAGTACTCAGTTCAAATTTCAAGTCGAACAATCGAATAATTGCTCTTTGAGTTACAATGTCAGCAAATTTGAAAAATTTCATTTCGAGAAAAACGCGTTTAAAGATTTAACTATAGATTTTTGCAAGATAAAATCATTAGAGTTACGGCCTTGAAATTTTTACAGGATACTCTTGAAAGTGTAAGCTGTCGAAAAGGGCAAAAAAAATCGATTTTTTAAAAGTGTCACATAATTATGTAAAAATGCATCGTCATTTTCGTGGATCTAGAATGCATTAATTTGTTTGTGTTTTGAATTTCAGTCTGTGGACAATTTGAGGACGTTCTTGCAACTCCCTGTATATATTGAACTTCGTCGTTTTCTCGTTGAGAGATCATTTCGAGAAGTACGAAATTCTGGAGCACGAAAGTTTTCCCGTCGTGTGATTCACGACGTGACGGAAGCAAGAGACAGACAGAAAACGCAGAAACATTTTGAAGAAACAAAGCAATTGTTGAAAGTTTGCCTTCCCTCGGAGGAAAAAGAAAAAAAGACAATAATCTCATTATTTTCCAACTCTATTTCTCTCTCTCTGTCTCTCTCTCTCTCTCTCTCTCTCTCTCTCTCTCTCTCTCTCTCTCTCTCTCTCTCTCTCTCTCTCTCTCTCTCTCCCTCTCTCCCTCTCTCTGCCTGCTTCGTTTTCGCAAATACATGACTATAGACTTTGAAGATGAGCAAATATGCATAACGTTCAAAAATTGTATTTTGCAAAGTTTACATGCTAGAGAGAAAAGGAGGTGTGAGCGCAAATGGGTTGGTGAGCGTTTTTTCATGTGTATATATACGTGTAAAAAGGATATTTTGAACCCCTTATATCTATGTAAAGTTGGGTACCAAGCGCAGCTACCAGCTCTAAGGACGATCCTGATATTATCTTGCACGAATCATTGTTTTCGGCGGCAGGGCGGTATTTATAATGGTTTTTACATAAATATGCTTACCTTTATGTATTGATATTTTTGAAGACTTTCAAGTTCACATAATGCCAAATGTACGGACGACAGGCTACTATAAAGACGGTCCTCGAAGTGCAATGGCTTTAAAAACAACCTTCGCCATATACATACATACATAAATACATACATACATACATACATACATACATATATATATATATATATATATATATATATATATATATATATATATAGGGTTTCTCAAAATGGCTTGACATTTTAATTCATTAATAAAACGTTTTATTTATTTGAAAAGTACGAATATTTTTATTCTAATATGAGGTACAGACATAGAGGTTATATGTGAAAGACAATATGCGATAAATGACCGCCTCGTCCCTGTTTGCAAACGTTCACTCGTTTGACGAAATGTTCACTAACATTTTGCCATAATTGCGGACTAATTTCATTAATGGTGCGTCCAATTGCTCCCTTGAGATCCGGAATGGTCTGTGGATCATTGGCATACACTTTTTCTTTCAGAAAACCCCAAAGAAAGAAGCCCAATGGCGTCAAATCGCACGATCTTGGTGGCCAATTCACATTGCCGCGGCGCGAGATAACACGACCATAAAACTTTGCACAACTGCATTGTTTCGCTCGCAGTATGGCAGGTTGCGCCATCCTGTTAAAAGAATATGTCTTCCAAGCCCATGCCGTTTATGCCATTCATCGGATATTGCGTTCCACACATAACCTCCATGTTTGTACCTTATATTAAAATAAAAATATTCGTACTTTTAAAATAAAGGTAATTATATAGTTTAGTGACTTTTCCTAAATATGGCGCCAAAATTTATTTTTTGCAATTTTTAACTATAAAACAATATAAATAATGGTGTCATGTCGGGGAACCCATCTTTTAAAACGTAACTTTAATTTTTTTTAAGTAAAACAATGAATTTTCAAAATTTCAAATTTCGTGCGACATTTCAAGTGAAATTCCTAATGAGTGTTCGAGCCGTTACTTCTATGTCTTTATTGACAACGCTGTTATATATTGTGTGTTGTGTGTAACGTCCTCAGTCTTCTTCCCACGAGACGAAAACAGAAACGATAATAGCAACGGCAACAGCAAAAAAGCAATTTTATGCAACGTGCTTCAATTCGTGATTCCAAACAGAACGTCTTAGGTAATTTTGTAGTTCTTCGGTTTTATTCAATTTTATGTAACGAATATCTTGTTCACAGTGCATTTTTATTCCGCACGGTTCTATCAACTCGAAGATATGGATGCGAATGAGGATATTGACGAAAATTCAGCATTCCTCGATATGGTCGACGTGACTACCATATGGGTGGCTATATTGTGGACTTGTATTTTAAGGGGTTACCCCCACTTGCGATTTTGAAAAAATCGATTTTTTCTATTGCATTTTTTTGAAGTATAAGTATCCGGGCCCATACTTCTGTATGGGCCCGGAATAGATGACTCTATGTAAGTTTACAAAAAAAAAATATATTTTCTTCGTGTAAACTGAAATTGAAACTTTAAACGCGTTTTTCTCAAAATGGCATTTCTGAAGTCGGTGACCAAGATTACTCGAACACTAATGAACCGATCTTCTTGAAATTTTGCAGGCTTATTTAATACATAAAAATGTAGTCCTTAATAGTTCGATTTTTTTTTCGAAAAAAAAAAATGGCCGTTTTATAACCAAAAAACGGCCGTTTTTTTTTCGTTAAAATCGAACCATTAACTTTGACTGTCCGCCATTTTGTGAAAAATGAATATTTTTTAAAATCCTTCGATTAAAGACTAGTTTATACTTATACTTGACTAAATCCATCCGCATTTTTTTTTCAGATGATCCACTTCGCCGCAATGTTGGTCACCGCAAACCGTGTATATAAAAACATTATTTCATTGACGGCCATTTGCCACTAAACAATGTGATATTTTTCACTAAAAAAATTACTGAAAGTTCTTCAAGATGTGTTCTTTAAGTTAGTATATTGATCGATTAAAAAAGTTTTGTAGTTTTCTTTAAAAAAATTCATGAAAAAGGCCTCTTTTGCGCTACAAGTGGGGGTAACGCCTTAAACGGCGGTATCCCGATTTCCGCTAACGATTTCACGCATTTTTTTCAATTAGTGCATCATCGAACGTGGACAATATGATCAATGATGTACCAATGTAACGAATAATTGCTAAAAAAAAGTACAAGCCCTGAAATTCGCAAATTTATACAATTTTTTCAAATGTATTCTTTTCGCAAAAAATCTGGAACCTAAAAAACCGTCTCCCCCCAACATAACATCATTATTTACACCCCAAAAAAGCGATAAATCGCGAGAAAAAAAACAATCCGAGGCCACTTTCAGGACAAGTCTCTAAACTATATAATTACCAAAATAAATAATACGTTTTATTAACGAATAAAAATGTGACGTCTTTTTGAGACACGCTTCATAAACATATGTTTCCCTTGGAAGCAGTTCAATTCGTCCGAGTTACTTTCAGAGCTCCGGGCAAAAGAGTAGAAAAGGCGGAGAAAGGAAGCGAGCGAGACAGAAAGGCAGAGAGAGATAGAGATAGAGAGAGAGCTCTGTACGCTGCCTCGCACTTTTCATTTAGAGCCATATGGGCCCGTCGAGTATCTATAACAGATGCGAGGGCATTATATAGTCTCGGCAGGTGATCTTCTTCAATATCACTCTCCTCGGTGGATAGATGATGTAAGGAGAGCAAGAACAGGAAGACTTTTTTTCCAATGTCCGCTTTTTTTTTCGTTGCTGGATTTTGTGAAAGAGAGGCTATCCGTTCCGTGATATTGCAGCTCGCACACCCGTTCACACATACACACACGTAAAAATGTTGTAGTACACGCGAGAACTCGGTAGTTTTTCTCACGGAAAAAGCTCTCGCAGCCCATCTGAAATTGCCGCTCGCTGCGAGGCTTTTTGGTGACTTGTTTGGCAAACGGGTGAGCGCCTACGAGTAAATTAGCTCAGGCACCTTCGAAGCGGCTTTTTGCTACTTTGAGAGCTGCATTTCAAGCGACAACCGCGTGCGGTAAGTGCTCGAGGCTCTGACGAGTTGGAGCGATTCGAAAAAATGGAGTGTGGAGAAAATTACTATGCTAACCATCAGGCTGTGCTCCGATTGTGAAAATGCTGGTGATAACATTTATCGGGCTGCGTCAATTGTGACGTTTCTCCTTTCATCCAGATTCAGCGAGAGAGAAAGAGAGGGAAAGTCTTTGAAGAATTTCCCTGTCATTTAACTCATCCATCTGGACGAACGGTGTACTCCCGCCGAAGGAAAGACGACGAGTGTCGACCAAACAATACCACCAATTGAAATGAAACTTATTGTGTACATGCGATATTGTTACGGAAAGAGCCTGACGATCGACATTTCTCCAAATTTTGGAGAAAACAAATTTACAGAACGTAGTTACCGTAGGGTGAATTGTGAATTACTTACTGATGCACCGAATCCATGCATATTTCAAGACTGTTAGGCTCTCAACCGTAAAAAAGCACATTTTGGGCGTAGTGTTAACTGATTTTATGGAAAAATGACGAAAAAAATTGGGCTTGAGAGTTTCTTTTACATAAAATTAGCAAAACTGTACCAACGAAGCTCAAAATATTATCGACAAGTCTGAAAATCTAGTGCATCAGTTTTCCGACTGGTGGCGATACCGAATGCTGATCGTGCACAGAGACGGTTAATACACTAGGCGTGCCCCCTTCTCTCTTCTACCCACACCGATCTTGTGCCTTAATGCATAAAGGAGGCGCTGATTTCGTCAGGCTTAGGGTACTAGTTTGCGTAAACCGCCCCTGGGTCCTAGTCGATGTGACACAAGACCTGAAAATGTGGCATTTTTCTTTTCTCCCTAAAATCGATTGAGCAGGCGCCAAAACGATGCAACATCGTTTGGTGGTCACGAATTTCCTAGTTCCAACTTTGTTCAGGCCTTATTCAGTCCAGAAGAACGATTTTTGTTTATAGTCGTCTCCCGGTTCAAGAGTTTTGGTCCGATCAAGTTCTATCTGAAGAATTCGTAATCAGCGGAAGATTTTACATCGACCAGGGTGTCGGCAACTCGATTGGACCTTTAAATTCAGATTGATCCTAGTCGGTGCGACACAAGACCTGAAAAAGTGGCATTTTCCTTTTCTCGCTAAAATCGATTGAGCAGGCTCTTGTTTGATGCAAAATCGTTTGGTAGACACTAATTCCTTAGTTCCAACTTTGTCCAGGCCTTATTCAGCCCAGAAGAACGATTTTTGTTTATAGTCGTCTTCCGGATCAAGAGTTTTTGTCCGATTGACTTCTACCTGGAACATTCGTAATCAGCGGAAGATTTTGCATCGATCAGGGTGTCGACAACTCCATTGGACCTCTAAATTGAGATTGGTCCTAGCGGGGTGGTTTTTACACTGGGTCCGCTAGGCCCGGGTCTAGGGCGCCGCGACAAAAGGGGGCACCATGCGTTGGCAAGATCCGGAAGTCCGAGCTCTTCTGTACTTGACTCTCTTCAAGTACTCTTCTGCTCATACCGATCTTATGCGTTAATGCATAAGGGGGCGCCAATTTAGTCAGGCCTAGGGCGGCAGTTTTCGTTAACCGCCCTTGAGCGTGCACACATCACACGCATCACACACGGACTTGCAGCAATCGTCGCCTATTGGGCATTTGCTCTTTGCAGAAGTATGAATGGCGGACGGTTTTTGCGACATCTGGCGGTAGTTTGCCGCGTCTCGTAGCCGTAAACTACGAATTCGCCAATACCGTACCGACCGCGTCGAAATTTCGCGACGTGTGATACATGGTCTTAATATAAAAGATTTCTCATCGCAATCGCGCACACGATTATGCCATCATAAAAGTGTCGGTCATAACGTTCGCACTACGATAGTGCGAAAACCCAAAATATAGAGGGATTTTATAGCTGTGAGCATTAAATAATCGATTGAGTCTATACATCGATAGATGTTGTACCCAAAAGCACCGCCTATGCGGATACACTCATACTATGAAGTATTCCGTTGAGTGGAGCTCGTGCAGAAACGCCCATTCATTTTCAACCGACAATATATACTCGTGGTCCTTCAAATGTCTCATTATCTAGTAATCGCATTAGATTTTCAATGTTGAACATAAAAGAATGTCAAGCCAATTGCTCATGCAAGTATCATTGATATAAAAATGTCACATAAACCAATTTTCAGTAATAATGTCGCTGCTTACGGCGGAATTGACACTCGAGAAGACTTATGGAAAACATGCAGTAGGGGTCTCTGATAAGCTGGAAATCGTGAAGCGTTGAGAGGTGATAACAGTGAAACGAATGGGATAGCAAAAGCCTACAGGGGCAAAATCTTTTTCTTCCATTCGAAATTTGAGAGAATTATATATGAACGGATGTGCCAAAATTGTGAGCAATTTGAATGAAAAGGGTTGAATACACTTTAAATCATATTACTATTTCAGATGGAATTTATAGGAACCAATACCATGGATTTTCGTTTTTTTTTTTGCCAAAAACGTGACATTTAATGTGCAGAAAACATAAATCTAAGTATGTGTAACTAACTTCCATCGGCGGCTTCGCCCGGCAGCCCAAACAAACCTAAACAAACTTTTACACCACATTTCACCCCCTCAAGAGTGGATTTTTCGAAAAATCCTTCCTTAGTGCGCGCCTATGCCTTCCAAGCAACACATCTTCCAAAATTCATGTTTCTAGCTTCAGCGGTTTAGGCTGTGCGCTGTCTATATGTCAGTCAGTCATTCAGTCAATCACGGAACTGTTTTATATGTACGGATAGCATGTACCTAGCCGAATTTCAAAGCTTAGATCGTATTTCAGATTTAAATTCTGTATGCGAATATAAATATTATGTCTACATTTAAACACATCATAAAAAATCATGTTATTCAGAGCCTACAAGAACAGGTTTAGAAATCACTTCACGGGAATTCATGTAGGAGTCTATGAGAAGTGTAGAATTTAATATGTACATTCTCAACAAATTCCATTACAAAGTCCACATGAATTGCATACAGAGCCTTTCTACATAATGTTTCGGTGCCCATACGCAGTGGCATCAGATCCTCAAGCAGTATATAGGAATCTATGAGGATTTGACATGTCCATTTTCATACATCTCCATAGCACTTGTTTTATATATTTTGTATAAAAACATTATTAAGGGGTTAACCCCACTTGCGATTTTGAAAAAACCGATTTTTTTTTATTGCATTTTTTTGAAGTATAAGTATCCGGGCCCATACTTCTGGATGAGCCCGGAATAGATGACTCTATGTAAGTTTACAAAAAAAAAATATTTTCTTCGTGTAAACTGAAATTGAAACTTTAAACGCGTTTTTCTCAAAATGGCATTTCTGCAGTCGGTGACCAAGATTATTCGAACAATAATGAACCGATCTTCTTGAAATTTTGCAGGCTTATTTAATACATAAAAATGTAGTCTTTAATCGTTCGATTTTTTTTCGAAAAAAATGGCCGTTTTTTTTCGTTAAAATCGAACCATTAACTTTGACTGTCCGCCATTTTGTGAAAAATGAATATTTTTTAAAATCCTTCGATTAAAGACTAGTTTATACTTATATTTGACTAAATCCATCCGCATTTTTTTTTCAGATGATCCACTTCGCCGCAATGTTGGTCACCGCAAACCGTGTATATAAAAACATTATTTCATTGACGGCCATTTGCCACTAAACAATGTAATATTTTTCAATAAAAAAATTACTGAAAGTTCTTCAAGATGTGTTCTTTAAGATGGTATATTGATCGATTAAAAAAGTTTTGTAGTTTTCTTTAAAAAAATTCATGAAAAAGGCCTTTTTTGCGCTACAAGTGGGGGTAACGCCTTAAAAGAAAAACTTCACTCACAGCTCGCCATAATCTTTGTCGTAATTCTATTTTACAACGAAGCAGTTCAAAATCGTTTTTCTTGACAACGAGAAATCTATCTTGAACATCTGGACAATCCTTCTCTACAGTCTGATAATTTCCTATAAAAATACGCGGACGCGTTTACTCGTAACATTAGCGATAAAACAACTCAAGTCAGAAAGGGTAAATCCGAGTTGACGACGCGACTCTGATACAAAGGTATCAGAGCTGGCGCACGCTGCCGTTGCCTACAGGCATGAGCGTCAAGATTGCAGTACCGGCCGGGCTTCGTGCAAGGGTGCGAGTGAGCTTTGGGTGCACTCGAGGCCACGTCTGTCTTCGTTGACATCTATGCCTCGTGTGTCTTCCGTGAGGAATACGAGTACATACGGACGAGAAAATCACAAGGGTTAACGCCCAGCTGGGGGTGAAGAAGCACGAGGTGGGAGTAAGGGCGACAGTTGAAGGGTAGCTATCCCAGAAGAGAGGAAGGTGCCGGCGGAGAGGGTAGTTTCGGGTACGAGGGAAGGGGATGAAGAGTAGACTAACTGTGAGAAATATGATGTCGCAGGACAGAAAGGATAGCGAAGATGAATATGTGCAGGAGCCGAGCGACACGAGAAATCCCGGATAATGTATTTTCTGCGGTTTGTATGGTGGAATGCCAGGTTACGTGAGTACCAGCTATGTGTATGAACTTGTACGGTTTACACGTATATCAAACCGAGAAAGAAGATGAAATGCGGTGAAGTGCGAATGAAGCCACGAGTGAAAGGGCGGAAGCGCAACCCCATGGAAGAACCGAGAGGGGTGGACCGAGAGAGAGAGAGAGAGAGAGAGAGAGAGAGAGAGAGAGAGAGAGAGAGAGAGAGAGAGAGAGAGAGATCCAATGTGAGAGAATGGCGACGAGGATTAACTCGCGCTTTTGAGCGATTACTCCGACGCGTGCCGGTCTTCCTCATCCAGTATCCCGCGGCTGTACACGTCGTTTTCCCAACACTATCGCATTTCCTTCATTTGTACTGAGCGTACGTGCCGCATTATGCGCCAAAGCAACGCCTTTCCTAGCAAGACAAACGACACATTTGTTTGTACTTTTCTTTTTCCATCGATCGCAAGTGTGAAAAACCGTGGCTGTACGTGCTCCGAAAACGTAAAGAATTCACTGGGCTCTTAAGATTCAAAGATTCGGTAATGCAAAAAACGATGGTGGAACAGAATCATTGTTGCCACTGTGTTAACTGCGGCTAAAAGAATCTGTGAAGTATATGTAAGTGTTGATTATTGGTATGTCAGCATAAAGAGCAATGATATTGGAATTGCGTTGTTAGAACGTAACGAAAGTTTCGTAGACTAACTTTTTTTGGTACATTTAGCCTTCAATAATCACTTAAACGTTTTTCAGGATCCTTATTAGGGATCCTTCAGCCTAAGTATGTGAGAAAGGATTTTGGGTGATGATGAAAATGAGGAAATAAATTAATGAAAAAGAGTTCTCGTTGCATTCCGATGCAAACTTCAAGATCGTGAAGGGTAATGGAAGAGGTTTGGAAAATATTTCTCGCTTTTGGATTTTTGGCTACCACAAATTGCGGACCGGTTCACGTCGGTATAGTTATTACCGGGGAGAGTAAATTACAGGAGCTCGAACTATTTACTAGAGAGGGCATAATACACGTCCGCGTAACTATGACATTTCACAATGATAAATTTAGTAATTCAATCGATATAAATTAGCACCCGCATTGCAAGTACACTGGGAAAACAGTTTATTTGTAGTAAAGAAATACATTTAGTTGGCACTTTTATTCAAATATTCATTAACTGTTACAAAATTTGTTAGCCCTTAAGAAATATTCGTGATCTCATGACAACATTTTATCTCATGACAACATTTTATAACTAGCATTTCTTTAGAAAGAATGATTTATTTGATTACTTTTATTTTTCTTAACTCCGTAGATGTTTATGGTCATCGAACAACGAGTTGAAATTGTGACATGGTAACATAATTGAAAGGAGTAGAGATTTGTTCACAGTTAATGTATTTAGATTTGGGGCCGTCAACGTATAGTTGCCGCGACTACCCAAATAGGGTTTTACAATCGGCACAGTAATGGCCCACGACTGGTTGCCAGAGAACAAACGATGGCGCGGTAATGGCTATATAAACGGGCCAGATCCGCACCATGCATGGTTGGTAATGGTAAAGCATGAATGGCTGCTAAGACTGGGCCAACTATCATACGCCCATATTGGCCCAGCAACGGCTGCCGGATCTTCTGCCGGAAATGAAAAACAAAAAATTGACAAATTATGAATATAAAAATTCTAGTAGTATCTTTTTTGTTTTCTTATGCTTTACTTATGTCCATGTACATAGAATAATTGCATTAAAAACAGTTTCTGCATTGTTCAAATTTTTACCTTTCATCGGGATCGATCCCATGTAGGGTGATCGGTAGTGGCCAATGATTGGCCGATGCTCGACGCCAAGCTTGCCAACATTGGCACTCGAGCTTGGCCCGATCATCGACCGAGCCTTGGATGATAAGAGCGGCCCGATATTCGCAATCAATATTGGCCCTAGAATGGCTTATGAGAATCGGCCGAGCATCGCGTAGGAGTTCATTCGAGAATCGGCCAACAATAAGCCCCCTCAAGATTGCCATCATTGGCACTCGAGCTTGGCCCGATTATCGACCGAGTCTTGGCGGATAACTGTGACCAAATATAGATCACCAAAATTGGGCCTGCACCGCCAAAAAAAAAAAAATAATTATTTTTGTATTGTAATTCGTCATTACCTGGTCTTTCGAAATGATTAGTTCGAAGAAAATATTTCACCCCATAATGGGGCTCGAACCTTGAACTTCCCTACTCATAGCCAAACACGCTGCCCCTATGCTACCGAGTGCTTGTAACATTTGAATCGCAGATATGGCATAAGATACCAAATGGATTCTGATCATTATTTGTATGACATAAACTATATCAATTAGTTAATATCATTGTGATAATTAGAGAGTGTTATCGAATGACATGTTATAGAATTTTCAAACCTAACCGATATATATAATTCTTCTCTCTCCACCTTCTCTACCCCCACAACCCGTTAATATGTGTGTTGCAATAAAGACAGACCATTAGTTCATTAGTTCAAGTTTATTTTGAATAAATAAATATATTTAAAATGAATAATTCGAATAATGGAATGCAATAGGAAAAATTTGATTTCACGAAAAATCTAGTTAATTCAAATAAAAAATAAATAAATAGACGCGGTTAGTTAATATTAATAGAATTTTTCTGTCAGTGTAGGATGGTTCATAAAAATCGGCAGAATATCGCGTATGAGCTCGTTCGAGAATCGGCCAACAATGAGTGCATTGATTTGGTAGTATACTTGTTAAGAAAAATGTCCAATGGACTCGTAAAAAGTATTTAACTCGTCTCTCAATGATTTCAACGCGAAACAATGAATCGTCAATATACGAATTGCGGTTCGATCATGCGTTACTCGGCCGAACATTGGCCTCGTATCGGTAAAAACATGATTGGCGAGTCTATACTTCGCCAAACGTCGACCTCGTATCGACAAGCCAATGGTTAGAGAGCCTATATTGGGCCGAACATTGTCCTCGTATCGGCAAACCAATGATTGGCGAGTCTATACTTCGCCAAACATCGGCCTCATATCGATAAACCAATAATGAACAAGTCTATACTTGGCCAACATTGGCCTCGTATTGGCAAACCAATGATTGGCCAGTCTATACTTCGCCAAACATCGGCCTCGTATCGACAAGCCAATGATTAGCGAGTCTACGTTTGGCCGAACATTGGTCGCGTATCGGCAAACCAATGATTGGCGAGTCTATCCTTCGCCAAACATCGGCCTCGTATCGACAAGCCAATGCTATATTTGGCGAGCGAGTCTATATTTGGCCGAACATTGGCCTCGTATCAGCAAACCAATGTTGGCTAGTCAATACTCAGCCGAGCATTGGCGTACAATTGGTTAGTCGATCATCGTCCCGCCAACATTGGTCCAAGTATTGGCCGTTACGGTTCGATTGGCGAAACCTACATGGGATCCTGCGCCTTTCGTTCTAGTGTCGAGCGCCCTACCCACTTAGCCATTTTAACACTTACAGAACCCATCATTTGTTCGTTCCTTACTTTTATGCCGATAATTTTATTCGTGACATTAAAGTTTACCAACAATTTTTTTGGTCCATCTAGGCTGTAAAAATAACTCGCTCGTTTTGGGCCAAGTTCCGAAAAGCATACTCCTCTGATCGAGCTGAAATTTTGCACCGAACTTCCTCTCATTATCCTAAGAGAAACCGTTAACGGATTTTTGACGACTAGCAATAGTTTTCCATACATCGCATTGTAAAGTTTATTATTTCACGCCATACGAGTATATCTATATATCCCATAGATACCCCCCACTCCTCCGGCCGCGCTGCTTCCTGGCAAACAGTGCTCGCCCGTATGAGCATATCACTTGCCATGTGGGATGGCTTTGTTTGGATTTATTTAATATAGTAGAAGCGCAGTACAATAAATAACTTTCACTATTCGATATATCGAAAACTATTGCTAGTCGCCAATATTCTTTTAAAGGTTCTCTTAAAATATTGAAAGGAAGGTCGGTGCAAAATTTCAGCTTCATCAGTAGGATATGCTTTTCGAAACCTTATCCCTTGTTTTTACGTGTTACAGTTTAACGACCTGCATTTGCAAAACGCCCAAAAACAAACCATCAATGGCTGGAATAGATCTGGCAAGCCGTTCATCCGCCTACGATACCCCAATGCTGATCGCCATATTATCGGTGCGATGGTATTGGCCCACCAATGGCTGGCATAGATCTGACAAGCCGTTCATCTGCCTACGATACCCCAATGCTGATCGCCATATTATCGGTGCGATAGTATTGGCCCACGAATGGCTGGCATAGATCTGGCAAGCCGTTCATCCGCCCACAGTACCCCAATGCTGGTCGACGAATTATTGGCCGATTATCAGCAAACCGTTTAGTGGCTGAATGCTGGCATTTTTGTTACGACAGGCGACCCTATATGGGTATCCTGTATTCAATGCAAATGAACATGTCACAACAATTAACTGATCTTCATTCAAAACGACTATCTCGGCTGCATTTGAGCCAAGAGTCACACAGTTGACGCTACAACTTCTCTGTTTAACGCAAATAAGGATTCATTAACTATTAATGAATCTGTATTTAAGATGTTAGCCCAGCAGTTCTTTGAGATAACAGTCGTACACTTCTTACAAAATAAATAGTTGCTAATAATTAAAAAATCTTCAGTTGAATCAAATATAGCCCTGTTAATAGTTAGCAAATAACTGTTAAAAAATCGACGACTCGTCTCAAATAATGATTTGTTAATAGTTAACAAATCTGTTCTTCAGATAAGTATCGTACATTTCGCAAGACCGTTTACTTTGTACGCTACCATAGCCCTTTGTCGCACAAGCTTGTTCATGCCCAGACGCGACGTAGATACGATCGAGGTACACTGGAGACTGTGCGTGACCGCATGTCCACTTACCTAGAGGACATCAGTTTGTGACCGTGAAAACGTGAATTTATTCTCTGCGCCGATGGCATCAATTAACGATTTGCTTGTTTTGTGGGACCTGCCAAATCTTTAGGAAACTTTCGAAAGTACATATAGAGAATATTAAATTATGCATTAGAGCAGGGGTAACCGCCTATTTTCTATGAGAGTTGTTCCTCTACGACGTATTGATGCTGCGACCTTTATTGTCCTCCATCTTTGTTGTCCTCCGATGAACGGACTTGCTGCTTGTATCAGTGGAGCCATCATATTGTCGTGAAGAAGGGTCGCCATAATTTATTGTATTAAAAATTCTGACCACAGCGTTCTTATAACCCACTATCTCTTTTTTTGTTTTTAGCGTTCTGATTCAGCGCAGTTTGACATATGAACAGCATTATTTTACTTGTTAAAACTTGGAAATACCATACTTTACGATGTAAAAAACGATAAAGTAATGTTTAGTTCCCCCATTTGCAACGGAGTGTTTTTTTTTTTCATTTATAAAATTTAAGTTAAGCGCGATCTCTCGAAACTCTGTGTTCAGAATGTGTTCGTTCCATTTGCACTGCGCGCTAATACACTTTACACGTCGATCCGTGCTGCAGCACAAACTACGAGAAACTGAATAAACAGGCTGCGAAACATCTGCTCAAATTTAGCAGAGCGAGCAACTGCAACATTTTAGTTGCGATGGGTGGAACTTATAGAATGGAATATGCAACGGTAATGGACCCTTCCCAAAAATCTCCATAACTTGGTCGATTTTTGGAACATTCAGAAAATCTTTGTTGCAAATTAAAATTAAGACCCTAGTAATATCCTAGGGTCTTAATTTCAATTTGCGCCGACGATTTTGTGAACTGGGCTATAACTAGGCCTTGGTGAACTATGCTATCACTAGGGTTTTAGTATAATTTGAAGTTGCAAGAAAGATTTCGTCAACGTTCCAAAAATCGACTGAGTGATGACGATTTTTGGACTTTGGATCGAACTAAGTGATAAAAAAGTCGTATTTTTGAATTTTTAAGCTTATACTGATCCTGTAACGAGGAGCTGGCGATAATGATTCAGTGCGTAGAATTAGCATCAAATAAACTTTATCGTTGCAGTAGTCACTGAGAAATTCGAGTTTGTGTGTGGGCGTATATGCTCGACGTGCATAATTTAAATTCCAAAGAAGCAAATTGCGCGGAACTGATTTCCGCTGGATTCTTTTCAGCCTGAATATAATTTTATTCAGAAGTACGTACGTATACGTCGAAATAGTGAAACGTTGGGTATTTCGAAAACACCAATCGTGGTCCGTTCCCGATAATTTGTTCTCTCTTTTTTCGTATTTTTTTCAATACAGTGGACGTCTACCCCCCCAGGAAAACATTTAGTACTTCGGGAGCGTGAAATTCCGGGCACAATCCCCGGGAGATCAAACGTGCCGTGACATCAGAACTCTGTACTATGCAGCCGAAATATGCAGCCCACTACCTCGTAAATAAAAAGTCCCGAATGAAGCCGGAAACCCCTTTTATTCTAGTACTTTGCTCTTCGTCTTTTTCTCTTTCCTTTGTTACCTTTCCCCTCCCTCCTCCTCTTTCTCTCTTACGTTCTGTCTCTAGCCTTCTTATTTCATTGCTTGCCGTGTTTATTGGACTTGTTTCGTGGCGTAAATAATGCTCTGGCGTCCTGCCGGAAGCTCGTACGTCGCTCCTTCGGCAAAGCCCAAGCGTTGGATCGTAAAGCAACGGTAACACGGAGGCAGCAGCTTTCACAGCAGTAGTATTGCCGTAGTATAGGATTGTTATACATCAGCCTGATCGACCATAAAACGATTGCTGCACAGTATCGAATGCAAAAGAAAGAAGGCAAAAGGACCTGTGTTTGGCAGCTCCAGCATCCAGAGGAACGTCATGTAACGCCCTTGTGATTATTAGCAGATGGGACATAGTGCAACACAGTTTTCTTCAATCCTTCAGCATCTCTCGCGCTCTCTCTCTCTCTCTCTCTCTCTCTCTCTCTCTCTCTCTCTCTCTCTCTCTCTCTCTCTCTCTCTCTCTCTCTCTCTCTCTCTCTCTCTCTCTCTCTCTCTCTCTCTCTCTCTCTCTCTCTCTCTCTCTCTCTCTCTCTCTCTCTCTCTCTCTCTCTCTCTCTCTCTCTCTCTCTCTCTCTCTCTCTCTCTCTCTCTCTCTCTCTCTCTCTCTCTCTCTCTCTCTCTCTCTCTCTCTCTCTCTCTCTCTCTCTCCTCTCTTTTAATTTGTAATTTTTAATTTTATTTTATTCTACTTATATTTTATTTTTTGTTACGTAATTTTTATTTTTGTGTTATTTTTATTTGGATTATATCGCTTGTCCACTTTTACGTTTTATTTGTATTTTTATTTTTATTATATTACTATGGAAATGGTAAGCCATGCCATTTATGATTTCAATTGTAGTGCTTCTTTTTAGATGCTTGTCATCTTTGTATACTTTATTTGTTATTTTTGTTATTTTATCCACTTTCAGTGGTGTTTTTATAGTTTTTATACTTTATTGATTTATTTTTCCTTACGCATACCTTGTTGCCTAAAGGTTATACGAAAGCATATGATAAACAACCAATCAATCAATCAATTTCTCTCTCTCTCTCTCTCTCTCTCTCTCTCTCTCTCTCTCTCTCTCTCTCTCTCTCTCTCTCTCTCTCTCTCTTCTCTCTCTCTCTCTTGATCGCTCTGGATCTCTTTCACCTGCTGCTCTGCATTCTCCGACCGCAATTTCTCGTCATGATGTCATCGCTTAAAGCGCACAGTTTTCGTTAAATGTATGTACGAACAGCCAAACTGCTTTTCGTACACTATATGCTTTACGTAGCAGACTTGACCTCGTCTTCTCAGTTTACAGTATTGAACGAAAATGCACTCGTCCGGAAATTCGATATAATGGACCGTCGAGCGGGAAATTGATTGCGACCATGTTGCAATGAATTTATTGCTATCGCCATTGGCCGATTTTTAACCATCTGTGTGTAGGTACACTATATTTTTTCGGAACGTCGGTTTTTGAGATTTTTCTAGGCTTTCAAGAAATATGAAAAAATTCAGGCTTATTTCTCGAAGTGTCTGCATGGCCCAGAAGTTGCCAAAGTCAAAAATTTAAAAGCGTACTAACCCAATAATTATAATCTTTGTTCTCATAAAATAATTCTTAAAAGCTCTTGTCCGTAAATAAAATTTTAAACTATTTTATTCGTAAAACTAAAATGGCAGCTGTTTTCCGCGCATGGTAATGCGTCCCACAGTTGGTCTCGTTAGCCGAACTGCGGACCAAACGTAGCTGTACTCTGCGACGAGCGACGCCATAATGCAATAATACATAATGATACATAACAACACATATCGTCTAATTGGTGTTTGTTACAAATTATTATAATACATTATTCAGAAAATGTAACACTTCGCTGTTTATTTAGTTTTTATGCTACAAGGAATTATAATGCATACGAGATTTATTTTTTGGCGCAAATTGTAAATTTCGAAAACCTTGAGCGACCACTAAATATTCATTAGCAGGCTAATGAATATTTCGCGAGCTAATAGAGCTTTCGCGAGGTTAATTTAAAAATTATCAAGTGTAAGATTCATGGGTGAGAAGTGGACGAAAAAGAAAATCGGTTTTTTAATGAAAATTTGAATTTTTGGGAAGCTTGAGCGAGCTCTAAATATTTTTTGACTGAATATTCTTTTCTTCAAAGAAGATAATTGGATGATGAGAAAAAGGAAAAAAATGGAGCTCAAATTTGTGCCACCCTAGTGTACGCACATATATAAACATGTTTAAGTTACGTATATGATTTTACTCATAAAATGAGCAGATTGCTGCTTTATTTCAATAAAAGTGAAAAAGTGAGGAAGGAAAGTAAAAGTGAAAAAGTAAGAAAGAAGGAGGCCGCACATTCTGCGCAACTAAATACGACAACTCTTTATCTGAAATACATGAGGTACCCGTGTAACTGGCAACTCAACCAAATACTCAAATAGGGCTCAACCCTCCAATCTCACATTATTCTATGTCCTGTTGGTATTCCTATGTTTTAGTTTTTTCTCGTAGAAAAGCCAATTTTAAAGCGAAGAAATGGCATAAATCATGTCCGGTACAGGACAACTCCCTACTGCAACAATAAAAAAAAGCGAGCGAATACTCTTGCATACGATGGCCGTGCAGTCCGGAGCGTATGGAGGAAGAAAACAAAACTGTTAGCCTTGATCATAAATCACTACCTTTTTTGCGATCTTCCCTTTTCATTGTTAGCATTGTACACGCGTAGAATATTGTTAGCAGCTTGCCGTCAATCAGGAATTGGCGTAGTGGAAATGAAAAGCAAAAAAGAGAGGTGGAAAATAGCGTGAGATCGAAAAAATTAAAAGTCTGTAATTGTACGCCAGGAACGAGGACTAAGGGAATATGATTTATGATCTGAGCGTTCGTAAGTGCAGAAAGTTTGCACACTTTTTAGTGGATCCCCTTTAAGGCGGGACAAAAACGATTTTTTTGCATTTTCTCAAAGTATACACATTCAAGAGTAAGTGAAAAAAACTCAAGTTTAAATATTGAAAATTGCCTAAGTACAGACGATTGAGTGTGAGCAAGTAGCGCAACGATTTACGTTTTTTTCGAAACGACTTTTCTCGACCCGGCTGGAATCATAACTCTAGCTATAATTGTCCGATTTTTAATTAATAAAAACCAAAATTCCCGTAATTGCAATAGTTATCGTCGCACGTAGTCGTTTTTTTTGTATTGTGTTATTTTTTAAGCCCTTAAATATAAGTAACAATTTCGGAAAAATTACACTTTTCAACACGCCATTCTGTGATGTACTCCGAAAAATGGCAGTATACACCGAGGATTATATTTATATGCATTATAAAACTTTTTTATTTTTATTTTTCAAACCAACCATTGTCAAATTATCGATCCGGCCGTTCAACCACATTTTTTATACAGAGGCTCTATTATACCTCAATAACGTTGTTGATTTAGGGTCGGGTTAAAATGCCGAATTTTATAGGCTCCGATGGTTTAAAATTTTGAATTTTAATGTTCCAAAATTCAAGATGGGGCCGGGTTGAAATTCCGAACTGTAAATTATCAGAACGCTCAAAACTCTGAAAGAATACTACCCCGGAAGATCAAAACTCCGAAAGAATTTTACACGAAAGACCAAAATTCCGAACATCTGAACACCATCAAAATAATTCGGCCATGGAAGTTTTAAAAGTTTCAAAATTTTCAATAAACCCATGAATTATTTGAAGATTTTTTTTTCATTAAGGGGTTAACCCCACTTGCGATTTAAAAAAAATCGATTTTTTTATTGCATTTTTTTGAAGTATAAGTATCCGGGCCCATACTTCTGTATGGGCCCGGAATAGATGACTCTATGTAAGTTTACAAAAAAAAATATTTTCTTCGTGTAAACTGAAATTGAAACTTTAAACGCGTTTTTCTCAAAATGGCATTTCTGAAGTCGGTGACCAAGATTACTCGAACACTAATGACCGATCTTCTTGAAATTTTGCAGGCTTATTTAATACATAAAAATGTAGTCTTTAATCGTTCGATTTTTTTTTCGTTAAAATCGAACCATTAACTTTGACCGTCCGCCATTATGTGAAAAATGAATATTTTTTAAAATCCTTCGATTAAAGACTAGTTTATACTTATATTTGACTAAATCCATCCGCATTTTTTTTTCAGATGATCCACTTCGCCGCAATGTTGGTCACCGCAAACCGTGTATATACAAACATTTTTTCATTGACGGCCATTTGCCACTAAACAATGTAATATTTTTCAATGAAAAAATTACTGAAAGTTCTTCAAGATGTGTTCTTTAAGATGGTATATTGATCGATTAAAAAAGTTTTGTAGTTTTCTTTTAAAAAATTCATGAAAAAGGCCTTTTTGCGCTACAAGTGGGGGTAACGCCTTAAGCAGTGATTTTATGTTAATTTTGAAATTTGTCTGGACAATGTTATACGTTCTACATCATTTACAGGAAACTGTGTAGACTTTCGCTGGCATGATCTTGACATGGAGGCCGGGTTGAAATTCCGAGCTTGGAATGCCCCGACGGTTTACAATTCCTAATTATAACGTTCGTCAAGATCATGCGAGCGAAAGTCTACACAGTTGACTGTAAATTATGTAGAACGTATAACATTGTCTAGATAAATTAAAATTTTGAAACTTTTAAAACTTTCATAGCCGGATTATTTTGACAGTGTTCAGATTTTCGGGTTTTTGATCATTCGTGTGAAATTCTTTCGAAGTTTTGATTTTTCGGGGTAGTATTCTTTCGGAGTTTTGAGTGTTCTGATCATTCGAAATTCGGAATTTTAACCGGGCCCCGTTCAGATTTTAGGAGTTTTGGTCTTTCGGGTAAAATTCTTTCGGAGTTTTGATTTTTCGGGGTAGTATTCTTTCGGAGTTTTCAGCTTTCTGGTCCTTGAAGGTTCGAAATTTCAACCTGGCCCCGTTGATTAAATTTTGTTTTAAATAAAAATGTACACGAAATAAGTTCAATGCATACTTGATGCATTTAATACACAAAAAAAAATCGGAAAAACGACTATTTTTCGGCCCATCACATTGGTGCCTTCCCTTAAGATATATTTTATATTCCAAAAAACTCGCAAAATTGTGATAATCATGCCTTCATGACTAATGATTTTTCGCCATTCTTTTGGCCCTTCGACAATAAATACCTCTTTATCTACTAGCTTTATGGCGCGGCTTGGATCAGCAAGCGTAGTTATCGAAGCCCATTGTATTGCCCGAAGCGAAAAAATATTTTTTTTTACTACTTTCGTCACTTATTCATCCCCAAAAGTCCGGCGAGTGAACCAGGAAAAGACTCTGTGCACAGAAACCCACAATCTATCGAATGGCCACTCGCCTATGTATTGGCTCAGGGCAAAGTTGATTGAGGAGCGGTGAAAGCAACTCAGTGTGGTGAAAATTCCTTTGCGTATTTCACTCAAAGTGAATTTACATTTCGGGAAAAAGAAGAGTCTCACTTTGTGCTACACTTACAAGACCACAAAATGAGACTTTTCATTTTCCCGAAATGTCAGTCGTCTTGGAGAAAAGTAAGCAACGGATATTCAGCTAGCCCTGCCGCACGTGTACGCCGCATGATAGATTTTTCACTCTGCCTTTGCATGTGTGATCTCCAAAGATCCAACCCGACTGCGCTTCCACCACTATCAGTAATAGGCCTAATGCAATTTTGATTGTCAATGGAAATTTCGATTCTTCTCGTGGTATCTTCGGTTTTTCTTGTCCATTTCGGCCTGGTCAGGTTAGAATCCAGAGTTCTGTTTGTTTATTGCCTTCTCTGGTTGGAACAATTACCGATCTTACCATCATTGGTTGAGTGGACTACCGACCGTTCGTGCATGAGGTGGATCCACTGATACGTTAGCCCAGCCAATGAAAGTGATAAAACAAATAAAAAACTGACTTTATCCTGAATGGCTCTTAACGGATATTTAAAATCAAATTCTCGTTGTTGAAAGAAAATCAATCACCCAGAACATGAATCCTTAAAAAAAAAGGATTTGTTGTCAACAAATTTTGCCTGCATCTGATTGGTTTCCAATTGAGCCCCAACTGAATATCGAATGTCCATAGCCGGGAAGTGGAAAACGTTCTAAAGACTATGCGGCTGTCCATATATTACGTCATCGATTTTTGCTGAATTTAACCCCCCCCCCCCCCCTCCCCGAAAATCATCCTGTCGTTCCTATCGTCATAAACCAATTATGGTTACCATCATCCAATGACCAGACCCCCACGCTTATTTTAAATTGACGTATATATGAACGGCCCCTATGATGCCATGAACAAATCGGCATCTACTAACAAAATCGACTCTAGCCGAATTGGCTCAATGGCCTTTAAGTTTGTAGTCGAATCCGCGTTGTCGAAAGCAAAAAATCATTCAAAATAGGCATCTGTCTTAAGGGGTTACGTGGGTTTGGAAATTTCAAAAAATCCATTTTTTAAGTTTTATTATCTACTAGTACAATATATCTAGAATATTCTCCGAAAGTTTGAAGTCAATCGGAATGAAAATCTAGCAGAGAGAGCCTTTGGGAATTTCCCCCGTTGGGAATGACCGGCCGGGAGCGACGCAGGTATATCGCATTTTTCTCAAAACACTATTTTTTAAGTCGGTGGATTTCTTCAAAATAGCATTGGCTAGTGATTGAACGAAGGTTTTTTTTCGATTACAACTAATATTACACGGCTATACGTAGTGTAAATTGTACTAAAAATTGAACTATTTTGTAAACAACTCTGCTAGGCATTCAAATTTCGATTTTTTTTTAAATCCTTCGTTCAATCATTAGCTATACTTATCTAACAGAAAAAAAACTGGTTTTTCAATTTTAGATAAAGCTATCATGAGTTATTCTGACCACCGCGAAGACGCTTTTTTTTAGGAGTCTCCGAAAACCAGGTCGCATCGGCTGAATTTCCCAAATTTTTGGATGAAATTTATTTTGAATATTGTTGAAATGTTGCTCTTGTATGTGCTTAACATTATGAATAAAATAATTTATATATTGTATTTAAAAAAAAAGAAAATATGATTTTTGGCTTCAAAACATTTGGTCGAACGACAATTGCCATTTCTAAAGGGGTTACGTGGCCCTTAAGAAATGGCAATTGTCGTTCGACAAAATATTTGCTTCTGACTGGGCCCGTGCACAAAATGCCAAACACATATTTGGACAGAAAAAAACTGCCTTCGAAAAAACGAATTTGTCTACATGTATGAGGTTCACAACCAAATAGATCGTTCAATCGATGCTCTCACATCTCACGAAGCAATCAATATCGTATAATGCGCCCTCAAAATCCACCCCACGCACCCTTCTGCCGATCTCTCATCGTCCTCTACGAGATGCGTGCGACAGAGCGCAACCAGCTCAAAGCATTCGCGTGCTTACCTCGTCGACCTCTCCTCACGCGTTGTAAGCGCTCGTACGTTTCGCTATATAAAGTTGGAAGCGGTTCAAGGTGGATCAAAATACGGAGATGGGTATTGCATATCCGTCCTTGCATACACCTTCACACGCACGTATATGTGTGCATCAGTAGGACGTGAAGCGAGGTCCGCATATACGCAATATCGTGTACTTCTGTGTAAAATATTCCCGGAGTAAAAAAGTGGCAGAGGGTGAGGAAGGAAGAGGTAGGTCGAGAGAAGAGGGATGAATATTACCGCGGAAATTCAGCGTGCTCGTATGGGAAAATATGTGGGTGGGGTTAGGCACGTTGATTTGATGGACGACCACCGGCAAAAGGAAAAGTGCCTTGCTTGCTTTCTCACTGTTTTTTTTTATTTCTGCTACTTTTTCGCCCTATACACTTCCGCACATCGCGGATCGCGAGATGGGATTCGGCGCAAGCGAGCGCGAGCCCGCTGACGCGTTCGTGGTCGTGCCCCCTATTCCGCTATGATTTTGCGCAAAAGGTCTGGACGAGACGAAAAAACTGAGTGCCAGAAAAAGAGAGAGAGAGAGAGAGAGAGAGAGAGAGAGAGAGAGAGAGAGAGAGAGAGAGAGAGAGAGAGAGAGAGAGAGAAGCTGAATAACCGTTGCTTGCACTGTGAAATGCACGAAATACCGGGAGAAGCTCATTATTCAAAGCACGACTCACGTAATCCCAGCGTGTGCGTCGTGCTTTATTTGAAATGCAGCTATTTTGCGCCGGTTTCGCGCGCTCACTGCCCCCGGGAACAAATGAATGACGAGAAGTCATTGCTCCGTGTACTGCACAGGCATCCCAAACTCTAGTATTATATTTGTAGGTATGATGGAAGTTCGAAGGGTGCCCCATCTGTCACTTTTCAACCTTCATGAAATATCTTCACAGATCGTTCGTATTAACGATCAAGTGGAAAGTTCGGATTTTGGAAAAAGATGTCTGTCATTCTCTCTGGGGTTTGAGAGCTAAATACACGAGAATTAACGGATTAATTTCAATGAATATTTTACAGAAAAACAGCAGGCTAGTGACCATTGCGTTATAGAGCTAATTACAACCAGGATTTAAAAAACAACACAGAAATATTGAAAATGTTAAAAAGAAAGGTCAACAATGAAAATTACCTGTAACTACAAAAAAATTAATTATTTAAAAATACCTTTTTAAAATTAGTTCTTCTAAAGTGGTAGGTAATTTTCATTGTTGACCTTTGTTTTTAACATTCTCAATATTTCTTTGATGCCTTTTTATCCTGATTGTAACTAGCTCTATGACCTGAATAATAAATTGATTTTGAGTGAATAAAGAATAAAGAATCATGAAAGAAATAAAGTGTGTAAAGAAATTGCATGAATAATAAATTGATCGAAATAAAATTTGGAGAATATTAGTCGTCTTTGGATTTTTGTATTGCGTCACTGGTCAATTTTGCTATGATAATCAATTGATCAAACCACAATATATTATATACATTACATGTAAAAAAGAAGTTGATATATGAATGCAGCGTTTACTCAATAGACTGACGTTGATCGCGACTGTTAATTATGATGACTGCAAACAGACAGATGCCAAACAACTGTCGGGGTGGAAATTGAATGTGCTTGTATTTAGATCAGCAGTCAGAAACGAAATAATTAATATACCCAAAAATCGACTATCTGATTGAAAGCAAGCATATAAAAGGTCATATCTGCAAGAAATAAATGAAAGGAAGATTGAAAAAGTAGATTGTTCGATTCCAAGTACATAGGATAAGTGTATAATTTAGTTGCTTATTTATTTCACGAAAGGAGTAATTCAAGTAGGGTGACCCTGTACATTCCAGGCGCAGACAGAAAATACAACAGTGGGCAAGAATCCAACGAAACGTGGTAGCGGAGATCCCTCTCACTGTATTATGCCGAATTGTCCGCAAAACTTGCGAAAAAAAATCGTTTTTTTAAATAGCAGCCACCTATTTATGTAGCATTATTGTTTTTCGTCAAAATTATAGAAATTTTCGTAAAGGACATTGGAGCGGGTTCGTACAACTTACCATCGGTTGGAGGTTACGGACGCATGCACGCAGAGTGTCCCAATTATATGGAGACAGTAAATAACTCGAAAATCCAACAACAAAAATCGCGAACCACGTCTCGAAGAAATCGAAACACAAGTGAAATTATTTTTGTGAAGGAACGATTTTCCATTGCACAGTTGTTTAGCCTGAGTTCTCGGCATACAATTTGCAAGATTTTGTAAAAATTCCAACAATTGACCGAGTTATAACAATTTTTGAGCATGGTCAGATCGCCCACTGCGCTACAGCCTTTTGCGTTTTTTTTTTAAATTATCTTCTACAGAACCGTGTAAGTCGTGTCTCAAAATCTATTCGTTCAACTTACTCTAAATTCAGACAGAGCATGAATTGAATTTTCCATCGTAAGACCGGATGATTTTTTGATATTTTTATCCATTCATTCACAACAAATGATAAACGTTATTTTTTTTTCAAATAAAAAACTGAATTTTTTACAGCTCGTCATCTTTGTCATTCACAGAACATAAAAAAAGTACACAGTCATTGAAAGTTTTATTATTATAATAAAGGTACACTTTGTTATCCATTGCACATCTTTCTATCTTTTACACTCGATGTAAAAAATGACGAAAACCGTGCACGCGAAGTTGAAAGGCACAGAATCGAGTGAACACATTGAAAAAAAATATCCACATTCGAAGAATAATCGAATCCTTATCAGTGATTTAAAAAAACTCCGTGCTGCTTTCTATCTGCAATTAGTGATATTCAAAGGAAATCGATATCTCGGTGATCTTTAAAGGTCCAGGCAAGTCTCAAAGGTCCCAATCAGTATTTACCTTTTGATTGTGACTCGACACTTTTACAATTGAGATGAAAACGGGATATGCCGTATATTTGGAGGTGTACGCAGCTTCATTGCTTAATACTTTTAATGTCCTCCCCCAATGTGCGATAAAATTTGCCATACGCAAGCCCGGCCGTATGCACCAGCGCATTCGGTGATCCGACGCAAAATTCTCGTAGGTATTTGCTGGTGCTTGTCATACTTGCAGTACGTGCACACGCGGGACCAATTGCAGCCTCCAGCGCTCGTACACCGATAAAAACGTTGGAATGTCAAGACTCGCATATTTTCATTCGCTGACATCGCGCATAACATGCGGCATTGCATCGTACGCGTGCACACACACGTAAACCCCCTCACACACAACCACACACACACGTAAACCATCTCACACACACCCACACACTCGTAAACCCCCTCACACACACCCACACACACATCAACCCCCTCACACGAACCCACACACACGTAAACCCCCTCACACACACCCACACACACGTCAACCCCCTCACACACACAGCCACATACACGTAAACCACCTCACACACACCCACACAAACGTAAACCCCTTCACACACACCCACACGTCAACCCCCTCACGCACACCCACACACACGTAACCCCCCTCACACACACCTACACGCACGTAAACCCCCTCACACACCCACACACACACAAACCCCCTCACAGACACCCACACACACGTAAACCCCTTCACACACACACCCACACACACGTATACACCCTCACACACACGCAAACCCCCTCACACACACACACACACACACACACACACACACACACGTCACGCGCGCACATACGCACACACACACACACGACACGCGCGCACATACGCACACACACACACACACGCGCGCGTCAACCCCCTCACACACACCCATACACACGTAAACCCCCTTACACACACCCACACACACGTAAACTCCCTCACACACACCCACACACACGTAAACCTCCTCACACTCACCCACACACACGTAAACCCCCTCACATACACCCACACACACACACGGTACGCGCGCGCGCGCGCGCACACACACACACACACACACACGCACGCACGCACGCGCGCGCACACACACACACACACACACAAACACACATGCACACACGCGCGCGCGCGCACACACACACACACACACACAAACACACATGCACACACGCGCGCGCGCGTACGACTTGCACACACACACACCCATATGAACCCATGATCACAGGGTCATACACAGACGATCGAGGCTCTGGAAGAGACGTCACGTCATGGGCTGCATCGTGAATCCGTCGTACACAACCCTTCAGAGGTGTTTGTGCGTTGGAAAACTCCGTGTAACGGCGATTCGACCTAGCAGATATTCAAGGGAGCAATGATGTGCGCCAATTTTTCACGCATACCCAAACTCTCTTCCTCTCTTTTTTTCTCTCCCTCTCGTCAGGCGTTACTCTCTCGCTCTCTCTTTCTCTCGTTCTCGGCTACACTGAGTATTGCACTGCTGAATTGCAACCGGAAGAGGAGCTATATCCTTGCTGAATTGCAAGCGGAGAGTTGTATCCCTCCGCAACAAAAATATTTACATACGTTTGTATACACATGCACTAGATGCACATGCGTCTACGGTGGCTCTTGGCTTCCATTTTTTCAACCTCCGGAACGGTCTATAAATCAGCCGCGCGTTCGCAATCTCAACGTGTTTTACCTCTTCCGAGCACAACCGAGATTAAATTTTGCATACGTTTATAAACGGGCCAATTTAGTAGACCGAAGGCAAAAGAAAAGACAGTTTTATCAACTGTGTGCATGCCGGTAATCTCATAAAGGAGCCCACGATGAGGAATTTCCACATTGCTTTCTCACATATAGCAACTCGTTTCTACGATACGTGACAACCGTGAAATAACTTATTAATTTGTTGATCGAGTTGCAAATTAAGATCGACTGAATGGAGACCTGTCACGAGGTATGTTTGGCTTTATACATTGGAGCCCGCGTTAACTTTCAACTGCAGACTGAATCTGATTTCATACAGCGATCTTTCCGTCTTCGCAATTGAGATTGCCCATGCTGTTATTTTAATTTTTAATGTAAAAATGTACTGTGCAAAAAAGAGTGGTTTGGAGACATCTCAATTTGCTTCTGCTTTTAACACGCTGATTCTTCGGTCGTCATCATTTGATGATTTTGAAAACTTTTTGCCACAAGCGAACTCGTTTGTTCACCAAACTCAATCTCACAAAATCGCAGTTTCTCCAAAAATCCGTCGATTTTGTTGAACTCATACATGGTATAAAGAATTGAAAACTATTGGACATGTATTTTTTTTTTAATTGACGGAAAAACAGTTCTAAGGGGGGAAACCACCTCTCAAAGAATGGCGTGTCGCCCCTCAACTTAATATTTTGTCCATACTTCTATGGTGAATCTTTAATCGTTTCACATTAGATGAATTTTGGATTTTGTTTCATTTAGATCGGTGTACTGATAGTGGGTGAAACTGAAAAATCACCCCCGACACGTATTTCTTCAAGGGGTGGTTTCCTATCCTAAAACCGTTTTTCCACCAACAAAAAAAAATACGTATCTCATAGTGTTCAATGCTTTATGACATAGGGGAAAATCACCATATTTCGGATATTTATTTAATATCGGATAGCGGGCTATCTTGAGTTTTCCTATAGTGACATCTGTTTTTTATTTTATGCACTGATAACTAGTCGTAAAATCTTGGCACTGCAAAACTTTTGGTTGGCTGGCAACAAAAATGGCACAACAGTGAACGGTTGTTACTTTTTTCTGGCAAGAAAAAATATGTCTTGTGTTAAAAAGTGTTGTTTTCATTGAGGTTAGTCCGAATATATAATGTTATTAATGTAACATTTATGTTACTGAATAAATATATAATGTTTGCAAAAACAGCAATATGTACAAAAATATGACTGGTCATATTCGGCCACGTCAAATCTTAATATCGGATACTCAATCGAGCTTAATATTGAATATCTGTTGGTACCAACATGTTCCTACCTAATCAAAGATTAACTCATAAAGACTGATTGTTTGATAATAATTATAAAGATAAAACAATAAACATTTTGTTTTATTTTATATCAAAATAGTCCCCTAATATCAGACATAAGAAAAATGGAGTTTGGGCCGTCATATCGGATATCGGATTATAGGCTACCTTTTTGAAAACTATGATTTCTCTCATTTCTTGCAAAACACAATATAACTCAAAATATTCAAATATAATGTGTAAAATAATTATTAGCATCTTGTTGTATATGACATATAGATCATAAAATCGTAAAATTAGAAGGTCTTAGCAATTGTTTACTTTTTTTCTTCAATTTAAAATATAAGTGTCCGGTATATGGTGCCTTTTCCTTACATGAGTTTCAACAAAATCGAAGGCGAGCACGTAAGGCAGGCAATCACTTTAGGAGACCGAAAATTAGATGATTTATTGGATTGTTTTATTGTGAAAAAAAACGGAAGTTTCCGCAACTCTGACAATAATTTATTCATATTTTCATACATCTCTGGTAATTTTCTCAAGTTATTTCATGCATTAATTAAGGTGTAATCCGCGTCCCTTGGCGTGTCCTCGTCGTTGTTGTCGATTGCGAAAATTGTGCAGCTAGCAATTCGCATCTGAAATAGTCCAGCAAATTTTTATACATGCTTGAGATCTTTTTTAAGAACATGAACATTAATTTTGACAAAAACATCGAGAACTGAATGTTGGAACGTGTTTGAAAAACAATGACCCTTTTTAGCATTTTTCCTCGGCATTTTGCACTAATGAATATATTTTAAGGGAGACTTTGTCCTTGAAAGCAGCGGGAGATGTTAGCGGCTCAACATGGGCAGCTAGAAGAAGAGAAGGGATGCCTCTATGGACCAGGCATTCACGATTAGCGGTAATTATAAACACATTTGTGTAAACGCATTACAAAATTTTAAACGCGTTTTCCTCGAAAACACGTTTTTAAAAATGGCTGACATTCTCCTGACCGCTGTAATTAACATATCGACCTGAAATTTGGATAGCATACTCAGAAAATATGTCTTCACGGAATGACGGAACGTTTTTTCGATAGATACATTTTTGCATTTGTTATTTATCTTTTTATGCGAAAAAAATGCGAAAATTCGATTTTTTTTAATTGCCGCCATTTTCCCAAATTTGTACTAAACGAAAAACCCATCCGTCATTCCTTGACCAAAGGGTCACAGATTGATAATATGCTTTGAATTTGTGTTTCAGATCAACAAAGAGGGGGCAGTGATGTCAGCCGTTTACCTCCCGCGATTTGAGGACCTGTTTTCGCGGAGCTGCAACGGCCGCCATTTTGGTTTTTTTTAATTTTTATCTTTCTGTATATCATGAATAAAAGCAAGAAAAAAACCGCACTCAAAAAGCTTTACTCGTTTCCTTTAAAAAAAAAATAAAATGTAAACACCTGAAATATGGCACTCCAAGGATAAAGTCTCCGTTAAACGATCTAATCTTTCCAACTTTAGATTCATATTTTCATAAATTATATTATGTAACCGTGTTCCAAATTTGGAGATGATCCATCAATTACTTTTTGGGTTATGATTCCTGCAAATTGAAAAAATGTCGTTTCGAGAAAAACGCGATCGAAAGTTTTAGTATGTGTGAATCGATGCGCTACCTGTTCTCACTAAATCGTTTGTCACTTGGTCACTTTTCAATATTTTAGCTTGAATTTTTCTACACATTTTTTCGGATATGTACAGTCTGAGAAAAAGCAAAATAAAATCAAATGTTTTGACTCATCACAATGCTTGGGAGTCGAGCGGAGAGTCTTTATCATTTATATACATACCGTTAGAAGGAATCCGAATATCGTGTTGATATTTTCAGGGTGTATTCTTAAGATATTTTGCTAACGATTTATGAAATTAAAAAAAAATGTTTTTTAAAGCATCGAAAATGGTTGCCCGCCTTAAGTGATGTTCCTTGTCAGAACACCAAATACAACGAACTCGCGTCTATGTATTGCAATTCTCACGGTGCGCGTATATTTAAACTATTATTTCAGGCTCACTGATTTGGAAATCAATTTACCGTTGCAACAAATTTAAATTGAACATCCATGCTTAATTTTCGTCCCAGACATACGCGTGTACGGTGCAAAGCGACATGAAATTTAATCAGTACGGCCTGTTCGTCGTTTGATCCGTACCACAAAGGTTAAATGCCAAGGTGTAGACTATTAAACCTGCAACGATGAAAAAGAAAGAAAAAAGAACGAGACAGAGTGAGAGAGGAAGAGAGAGGTTGAGGAGGAGAGAAAACTCATTCTCTCGATACCTCTGTGTTCTCAGTGAAGGCGTTCTTAAAGAGGTTGTGCGATCACGAGCTCTCGGTTGCAGACCTGCAGTCTTTACGTATACACCATGGAAAAGCACATAACCAAGGGAGTAAACGTGATATTCTATTTACACAATTCTGTATACATATGTATATGTCTACAGGGTGTCCCATCTTGGTTGCACACTCCAAATAAAACAGCAACAAAGCCAGGTGGAAGAACGTTTTTTTTAACAAAAGATTTAAGGTGGTCCTCTAGTTTCTCGGGTCGAAAAAATCGATTTTTTTTCTTCATAAATCACATCTACAACATGTGTAGAAAATGTGTGCCAAAGGATTTTTCGATATTCGAAGTGGTTCACGAGTTACAGCCCTGGAACAGAGCAGGTATACGGAGCAGGTATACTTTCAAACGCGTTTTTCTCGAAACACCATTTTTCGAAACGGTGACCACGATATTTCAGAAACTACTGCACCGATCTTGTTCAAATTTATACAGCATCTTTAATATGTTATAAGCCAGCGATTGAACTAGGATTATCATGATTGCTTCGATAGTTTTTTTTTGTACGAGCGAAAAACTTATGAAAAAATAAGTAAAAAGTAGAATGGAATTTTCAAAAGTGTATAAAAAAGTCAATTTTTGTAATTTAGAATTCACTCTAGTTCAATCGCTAGTCTTAAATATGAAGATTAAAATGCCGTTTGGTTTTTTATTTCAGATAAGCAGAACAGCCGCAATCTTGGTCACCGTCAAGCACCTCTTTTACTTAATGTCTTCCTGTCGGCCACTATAACGTTTATTCCATTATATATTTTGACTTCAAAAAATTTGTAAAGCTTATTTAAATGTTAATAAAGATTATGCAAAAACAATGAGATTGATTATTTCGATGCTTTTCCCGTAAAAAATTATTGAAAAAGCCGTAAAAAAACAGCCGAGAAACTAGAGGACCGCGTTAAACTAACTAGGGAAACATTCGGAAAATATGTTTTTACGAAATCGCCGATGAATTTGTGAGATATCGCAGCAACCTTCGTTATTTTAGATGCAACCATATTATATTTTTATTCGCTTGAAAAATAGTCAGTTTTAAAATTAATCTAACTGCTGGACCGGTTATTGAGTTAAGGCCTCAGGCCACAGTAACGGGTATAAAATCAGACGCGAATTTAACAATTTTTTTTCGTATGAAAAAGTGATTCACTGATAAAATTAATTATACGTCGATTTAGTATGAATATCAAGCTGTTAGAAAATGTACATTTTTTTTCGATGTACAAAATGGCCGACTACTAATATTTTCTTTTGTTATCTTTTTTTTAGGCGCTCCGCGGCGTGACATTTGGCATCCACAATTTTTTACCTAGAACAAAAAACAAAAATTCTCGTCAATCTACATTAGAATACCTAGAGAAGTACGTACGGAATTTAAAAAATATTGTTTTATTCAAAAGTTGTAGGTATTTGAACTTAAGAAATGAATTTTCAGTGAAAAATTTCGTTATAACTGTTCATAAACTGCTCATAAAATGAAAAGTTTTTGATTAATCAGAAATTCCGTACGTACTTCTCTGCGAAATGCAATTAGGAACATAACTTTTGAATTTGAAGTAAATCGAGTGCAAATTGTTGAAGTTATTCGTCACGCCAATTGGAAACAGCTGTTTCGAAAAGTTTCGAGGAGTCGACCATTTTGTACATCGAAAAAAATTCTAACAGCTTGATATTCATACTAAATAGATGTGTAATTAATTTTATGAGTAAATCACTTTTTCATACGAAAAAAAATTGTTAAATTCGCACATGATTTTATACCCGTTACTGTGGCCTATGGCTTTAAGAAATAGAAAAGGTACATGACTGAATAACGTGTCTTATCGATGTAGGATTAATTATTTTGCCGGTCACGCGATTGAGCGCGGGTATCAAACGGTAGCGAAAGTCTCGAGAGCTGCTCTGTAACGAGGAAAAAAGCCGGGTGGAACAGGGAGGAGAACTGCGCGTCGTGTAGATCGATATTGTAGGATACTGATATAGTATTTTGAAACTTCAACTCTAACGAGGAAAGTATATCTCTGTATACCTTGAAATATACGGAAGTTATTTAAGTCTGAAGTTTTGAAAACTGAGCAAGTTCCGATGCATGTTGCTTTATCGATCGGCACGATGCAAATGACATTTTTGGGGTAAATATACTATTTTAAAACAAGCAAAAGAAAAGTCGAAAGAGGTAACATTGCCATCTATTGTCTCTCTCGAATCCGCAAATCTTCTGCAGGAAGTGTTTTTTTATCCAACTTAATTTTTGCGATTCGTGTGAGATGTGTAAATAAAATGGCACAGCCTGTATATATTTATTCGTAGTGGAACATGGCAAGGAAAGTAATAAGGGAAAAAACCCTGTACAATGAAATCAAAAATAAAAAAAATCAATTAAAAAAAAAGTATATTTTTACGTATAGATCAGTTTTCAGGACCATCCTCAAACAGTCAAATGTGCTTACGAGCCATCATTACGTTGATAGTAAAATCGGATCAAAAAACGTTTCCTACAAAAGACTTAGGGTTCTCGAGGATGACAAGCGATGGAGATGCCGATTTTTTTGCCATCGTGTGTACGAAATTACACGGTAGTCCTCGGTATCTAAAATCGGACTGTCTATTTTTCATTTCCCAAAGAAAGTTGTAAATTCCCAAACCAATATAAAAAAAAATTTATATCACTGAGGATAAACGACCGGAAGTAGTGACCGGGCATACAACCACAAAAGTGATGTTATAAACGATTCCTGCCTGAGCGAGAGTTGCAGAATGCGAAACTTTCGGACGAACGTTTTTTTCTCCATTGACGTAATGAAAAAATAGTATATTTGCCGTAGAACTGTTATTTGCATCGCAATTATCGATATCATCATCGATGATACATATTACATGTTACACCACTACCAAAGCATCAAAGTCCGGTGACCTCCGGGTTCGTCAGTCTAGAGAGGTGATTCTTTACCCTCCGGATTTTTTCCCAAACCATTTATTTTTTAGGCGAATTAGTACCATACGCTCCGATGCGAAATGATAAACGTTTTTGCTCGATCTCACAAGTGCATCGTCGAAACTCTATAAATATCTGCATCCAATTCTCCCCTCGAAACCATGCATTTTTAGCGAGAAGCCTTTTTACACGTCTTCATTTTTGCAGGTTGTTGCGGCGCGCAATTGAAATAGGACACCCTGTATATTTGCAGATACGCATACAAAGTGAGAAGGTTCATTTTGCTACGGTGGAGCAAAAATATGAAAAAAGTGGGAGGAAACCGAAGGAAGAAAGAGAACTACGTGCTCCTAGAAGAAATGGACAGCTAAAGGGAACGCGTAAACTATTTGGAGTGCCGGGATATGTAAATGACATCGAGAAGGATGCCAGCGCAGTAGATATGCTCCCAATGTACATGGCATCGCAACGGCGAACTGTGCTACGGTAATGCATAGTTTATATAGAGCGCACTACAGAGCTTCCTGTACTATACTCCCGTCTATGTATTTTTACACATATACGTGTATCATATAATCTTGAACGAAATACCAAGACGTGGACTATTTTGCTAAGCAAAATAGCAGCATCTGTACCTTCTGTTATATTTTGTCACGCTGCGAACATGTTTCAAACATACACCCCGCATGGCCGAACAACTTTGCTGTTCGAATAAAGGTAAACGGAAAGAGTCAAGTCTGCAAACTATACGCGGCGAAAATTGAATGTTGCGTTACCAATTTGCATTTTTCTCATTGACGATCAACGTTGAACGAAAAACGTATTGGGATGTTGCATAAGTTCTTCCTGTTTTTTTCGTGCAAATTAATGCTTTATTTGTAAAAATCATTCCTAATGCTTTCAAATGTTTGGAAACTGTTGAGTGATCAACCCGTAATGATTCTGCAAGTTCAGCCAGCATCTGACATGTAACACGCCAACATCGGGATTTTTCAAGCGTCTAAACCAACCACTGCATATTGTTTCCGGCAGATCATGGTTGTCGTAAGTCTCAACAAGAATTCTGTGTGCTTCAGCAGCAGGTTTTAAAAACATAAAGTAGTGCAGTAAAATTCCCTGCAAATACTTTTTTTTTGCCATGAAATTTCACATGTCAAATTGCTTGTTTATAGTACTTTTTTATAGGTGCGTTGGCGTCTTAAACTACACGCACGCAGTTCTGGTAACGCCATCTGTTGGAAAACAACGAGAATTTATTCAACGTCCTAATACATGGTAAAACGTTTGTTTGATGACTGACGGTCGTTTGAATTTTTAGTTGTAAGAACATTAAAATTATAATTATTAACCCCAAATACAGTTAGAATATGTGATTGTATGACAGAACAATTGCAGTTTGTACCAGCCTGTAATTGTTCGCTATTGAGGTGATTTTCCAACGTTTGATTTCGCGCCAGTGTAATATCTCCATCGATCTAGGCGCACTGGATAGCCACGCTCTATGACTCACGTCAGCATAGATGGCGGTTCTCTCGCTGACGAGTGGGCAGGCGCGCTCGTGCATTTTCAGGCAGTTGTTCGAATTACGTGCTTCGGTGATGCTCGCTAATGGTAGGGCCCGATCTTCGAAACTCAGCCAACCCAACGGAGTTCATGAAAACACAGCCAACCCAATGGAGCTGATGAAAATACAGCAAACCCAACGGGGTTGATGAAAATATAGTCAACCCAACGGGGTTGATGAAAATACAGCCAACCCAACGGGGCTGATGAAAATACAGCCAACCCAACAGGGTTGATGAAAACGCAACCGATCCAACGGGATTGATGAAAACATTTTTTGTCATGGCTATCGAGAGAATGGCAACGGCCCAAGGTTCTCCGATCCTTGACGATCAACCCCTTACCGAGCGGACGGCGACAGCTCAAGATCCTCTGGTAGGGGTTTACGAAAATAACGCGATAAACAACGTCATGTACACGTGAGATTACAATGCTGCGAGACAAATGGGCATTACACCTTTGTTTTTAATTAATGTCAAATCGACTACATGTGTAAGCTTCGAATATCGACTACATGTGATTTGGTGGGTTTTTATGCCCCAAGGCTTTTCCCACATGAGCCAATAAACAATACTACAATTCGGCGGCTTAAATACCGCGAGTTTAATTTAATTAAAAATTGAAACCCCTATCCTTCGATCCTGAAACGAATACAAAAATCCGAAGTAACTTCGAAATGAAGGAACTTCGACAACACAACTTTGTTTGCGTGACACATTCTATTCCACATCATTTCGCTGTGATTGCGGAAAATGTGAATGTCTGATGACTGTGGATGTTTGATGATAAATGGAACCCTGCGGTCAATAATAGTAGTAGGAACGATTGTGGAAAAAGCCCCAACAATAAATCGCGTCTGCTTGATGTCCATTCGAAGCATATGCCTGGAACAAAATATCCATGACACCTGTACCGCTTGATTTAGAACATAGAATGTCCGGGGAGTGTACGTTCGGTAAAAAAACTCACGAAACTATATTCCCGCAGGGAAGGAAAGGGATGCTCGTCTTGCGGGGCACTGGCTTGTGGTGATTATCATCCTACGAGAACTCCGCCCTTGAGTCCAAGAGGTTATTTTAGGTGTTACTCTACACACTTTTAGGTTTTACCCTACACACGGGTAAACCGTGAAATCTGCGGAGTCTCTGGGCGCTCGATGGGTTTCAAGTGTCGGTAGTCGATCGACGTTTCAAGAGGGGAATACAGAAGTGGAAGGATTCGCAGAGAACGAAGGACGAGGACGAAGTCACTTCAGCCAAGAGGCAATCGCACTTGAAGAAGCCAGAAAAAAGGATAAAAACATCAGTAAATTTTCGCAAGAACAGAAGGTGAAAAAAATGAGCACGCGTGTAGTTCTACCTGAGGATGTATGACGGTAAAGAAAAAGAGAGAAAAAGATGAAAGCGTAGAAAGATGATAAGTATAGTGTCTCAGGATCAGGTAGGAAGAGAGCCTCCACGGAAACGAATAGATACATGACGAAGTGAGAAATCGGACTGTGACCACGACCGGAAGTCGAATGAAATGGCCCGAAAGGTGAATGGTTGACCGAAGGTCCCGAGGGCAAGCGGCAGGAATCGCATACATATATATGTGCAAGTCTGTCTCTTCCTTGCTTTCCTATATTTCGTACCAACCCTACTTCTAACTTCCCACCATTCTCGTCTCTTTTGGCCCCAATGTGAACTCACGCGCGACTACGAGCACTAAAACTGAATCCTCGTGGGCATGTGAATCTTCCAGATTCAAGAAAGCTCTGCAACCAATGTCGGCTCTTAGTCCTCGTGTCCTTTATTGTTCCTCTCGGGACGTATCCTTCAAGTGGTGACATTCCGAAGACCCGTTACAACGGTGAAAATTAAATCAACAACGGAGTTAGACTTTCATTAATCTTTCCACGTGTAAGGAAAACGACGAGAACCTTGCTCGAAAATCTTTTTCCAGAGACCAAAACTCGGCATGCGTTTTACTCATTTGCACTTAATATTTCACTTCAAAACTACTGCGAGAGGTAAACTTTCGTTGGATCGGTGCTAATGTATCCATTGCGACTGCTGATGGCATGAACCAGCCGCTTTCGCATCCGATGCTTGAATAATTCATCATCTATATGCGGAGCGTGGTCGCGGCAATAAGATGAGGGGGGAAAAACAACAAGAAGCGAAGCAATCAAGTGTCGGGAGTGGGCGCTTAATTGGTGTTTCGTCTGGTATCGTGGGTGGGCAAATCATCCATTGAAGCGAGATTGGCGTTTTCTCACTCTCGCATCTGTGCGGGTATCGAAAAACGGAGGATCCACGTCGATCCTTCTGTAAGGGTCGTTCGACCATTCATCTAAGAATAGACGCTGGCATTAGCTTGCTTACGGGGGACGAGAAAAAACCACAAGGCCAATTTGTGAGATTCATTGGACCTGGACAAATTAATCAGCGAAATTGGGACAAGACGCCGAAGAAGTAAGTGGAAAAACTGC
This sequence comes from Ophion slaviceki, assembly GCA_944452715.1. Lineage (NCBI taxonomy): Eukaryota > Metazoa > Arthropoda > Insecta > Hymenoptera > Ichneumonidae > Ophion > Ophion slaviceki. The sequence goes on along the minus strand of OX101786.1, from coordinate 22,195,519 downwards.
GTGAGTTGGGAATCCATGAGCTACATGACCAATTTCGGCATGATGAAGAATAAATCTTGCATTTAACGGGTTAGGACACTTTCGAATTTTCGAAAAATCGATTTTTTTTCTTCATTAAGCTGTAAAGGAGTGCAAGGAGGATAATCTGGAAGGCCAATTGTATGGTGCAGGCATCGCAGATTAAAGGTATTGCAAAATTATTCATAATTTTCTACTACTCAAAACTTCAAACGCGTTTATCTCAAAACTGCAGTTTTTAAGTTGGCCGGAAACATAACTCAGACAATTTTCAACCGATTCACTTGAAATGTTGAATAAATCTTGAATAATACATTGTCTATTGAAGTACGTAGGATTTTTCTTATATTGCATAGTTCATTTGTTATTAACAATTATCTGACGATTTTTTAGGCATATTTTTCACTTTCCTCTTTAGAAGTGCGCCATTTGGCCAAAAATCAATATATCGAGAAAATCCTACGTACTTCTATAGCAGATATTATATATCATCGAAAAAAATTCATTGGCTTATTGTAATTAAAAAATTACAGGAGCTGTTTGTCCGGTCGTGGACCCTGGAAAAACGGAGACGTTATCGCAAAAACGCTGCACAGCCGTCATTTTGAAATTAATCGCTTCAAGAAAATGATTGTACACAGTCACTGATATGTATGATAAACACCCTTTTTTATGATCTCGATTTATTTTGTAGTTTTTCTGAGAGAAAAAAATCCCCAAAAAGTCTATTTTTTCGGCCTCTAGAGTGGCCTAAGGCCTTAAGAACGTATTACAACGTACGTGATGTCTTTCATGATGATACGTGAAATTTCATTTAGCCCCCCGCCCCTTTCAGAATATTACCCGTTTCATTCAATTTAATGCACCGCTTTAAAATGTGGGGTGGCAAAGAAAAATAAAGGGGTGGTTCATATTTGTTTTTTTTTTTTATTTAACCCACTCATAGTGGATTTCTGATCGTTTTGCATTAGAAGAATTTCCGTTTCAGTTCCGCGGACGGTGGACTTCTTTAAGGGTGAAACTGTAAAATCAGCCCTTGACACAAGCAATACACTGTCTTCGATTTTACGCAAAAATAACCACACCGTAATAGTATTTGAAGGAGTTCTCGTGACATTTAGTGATGAATATATGAGCATAATTATTGCGAAAGTCTTCATGCGGCGACATTTCCCACATCATGAGCCTTCTGGCTATGAGAAAGTCTGGAAGTAGTGCCCACACATAGATGCGCGCGGACAGTCATAAAAAAAATGGAACGAGCATGTGCGGCCATTCGGCTAACAAACCCAAAGTATTTCCCGCGGCACAAGAATGGTAAAGTGGAACGAGTCCCGAGGCTGCGTTCGTACACTTTGAAACGTCGCGTGTGCCGTTTCACTAGGGCTTGTACATGGCCCCTTTAACAGTAGTGTCGACGTCGTCGAGCCCGGTTGTTATCCACGAATGGGCGAGCATGGAGGAAATCCTTACAGCGACCGACACTCTATCGCGAGCAAAGAGAGCAAAAGTGTTGCACTCCCCTATCGATCGGAACAGAACTGTCCAGATTCTACCACAATGAATTTTACGGATATGCCAATGGAGACAGCCGTCGAAACGGCCACGTCAACCTGCCGAAACGACGATTAGAATTGGTGCGAAGGATGGAAAGAAGAGGAACGACGCGATGTGTGAAATCCCGCGTCGTCCAAAGCCGGCACTGAGGGTGTACGGCTCAAAATTGGGCGAACCCAGCTGGATGGAAGCGACTTGTCTCTATGTTTACTGCAAATTCTCGCTAATGCGGATTTACATTGCAATGCCGTCACCGACAACGAATTCACGGAACAACGGATCGACACATGTTGAAGGCATATACCAGTGAGAGCACGTCACTGGAAAAACCGGAAATTCGCAAGCAGAGAGATATAAAGAAGAAAAAAACCAAGAGCAATCGCCAAAAAAAGCCCAAAATTACGGAAGTGTAGAGTGGCGGTATAAGGAAAAAGGATATTGAGGGTGAAAGGCGTAAAAAAAAGTCGGATAACTAGAACATCCTTTTTTCGTTAAGCTCCTAGCCTTGGTGAAATTGTCGTGACGGGAGAGAAGAGTTCAAATGTGGAAAGTGGAGAGAAAAAAAGGAAGAGCCCATGGAGCGAGAGAAAGAAATAGCAGACGAAAGGCCAGTTGGTGGCAAAGTTTCAACTCCCTCAGCCGGCTAGGGTGGCAGAAACGTGAGGTTAGCGACGAGCAGGTCACACGACGTTGATTCGTCGGGCCTCGAGAGCTGCGAGAGGCTGAGGGAGGGGAAGAAGTTTTTTCATCTGGAAAAGTTACGATTACCATCGACAGTCGGTGGTTGAACAGACGTCGCGCATTATGAGCCACTCGCGGGCCTAATATATATGTAGGTGGAGCGGTCGCGGAGCAACGGCCAGCTCCGCAACAACGCTGCTTTCAGCGACTTCGACGCAAGAATCGTTAATCTCTTGCTCACCCCTCGTCTCAACACCACCCCGGTGTCTGGAGTTTTACCACTAAGAAAATCATTCGTGGGTGTTAATGCGCCGCGAACAATGTCTTCGTGCCTCATTAATTCATTGCTCGTTGATAGATTGGATAAACTTTTGGTACAGCGTTGGAGTTATTTCATCGTCTCAACAGTGAATCCGTTGATTTTCTTGTGCTCGTAAGAATATGTTAACAGAGAAAGCGCAGCGTAGATATCGTTTGTGTGACTCTACTGATGATGATTGATCATCTACAGTGATGACATTTCCAGAAGATGCTCGATCGCGATTGCTTCTTGCTTCTCGATGCTTCAGAGGCTTTTTCGTCTATCAGAAGAGATGCTGAAGCGCAAGCTCGTGACGAAAGTTTCTTATGACTAAACATTTGATGCACTATTGAATGAACGACGGTGGGCTGCAGCGTCAAGCTTGGGGCCAATTTAATTACACCCTGTCGCGGGGAATCAAGTGCGTAAGTATACTGGTCGGATGGAGCCGATGTGGGCGCCGCCTCTCGACAATATCGTCGTCAGCCGAGTCGAGACAACGACCCCGTCGACGTCCCGAATCGTCACACTCTGACACTCAGGAATTTCATCTCGTACTTAATTAATCTTGGCAATTACATGGAACTGTTGGAAGGATGCAAGGACGGGTTTGGATTGGCGAAGAAGGACTCAATGGCGAGTATAATTCCGGGCTAACATCCTCGCGAACATGATGTCTAAGTGAGGACGAAGCTTTGAGCCAAGCTATACGTTAATCTACTCGGGATGTAGATGCTTCATGCGGTCTAGACAACCCTTCTCGCCAGCGCGTAACCTAACCGAATGGCACAATGCCTTAATCCGGATATCCTGTTGGTGCACTTGGCTGCGTGTGTGTATATTACCAGAAGGCCTGTGTGGACCATACAGAGTTCGGGTGTTCAAAGTTTGGAATGTATCATTGGACACACCAAGGCGTTAAGTGTCATGCTCGATAGGTTGTGAATTCCACTATGACAATAGATCCACCTGAGCTGTGTATGCTGCCTTGAAAAAGATTAATTCGATGTACAAGGCTCTAACAAAGATGGCGGATCCCCGCAGCGATTGGCAAATAGACACGGTCGAGACAATACAACGCTAGATGCTGCTCGGGTCGAGTCCCTACCAGCTGCCGTTAGACAATACATATTCGCGTCTACATGTGTATGTAGATAGATACAAGAGAAAATACTTGTTCGAGTGTGAGCATAGGATCCTATAGAGGCAGTGAAATTTCGTGATAGCTGCAGAGGAAGTTCTTCCTCATGCACAACAGCGTAAACACCAAGTCTGAATTGCTACATACCTCCACGGCATTGTTGCGGAATGCGTACAGCCATCGTATACAGTACAGAATACGGTAACGCCGTTACACAGGTTGACTAATAACCCGACAGACAAACAACCTCACAGATGAATCGGTGGCAGGTTAGCGGAACCACGTCAACCGATATGTTCTCGAGTTCGTGCCTGAATGAGATTGAGTAACTTCGAGACAAGAGCATTACGAAAAAGTAGTTAGCGCGACGAAGGCTTAGCGAGAGTATCAATTTCAAGTTAAATTTGTGATGAAACTTCGGCACTTTCGTTGTACATGTATACAGTAAATATCGACGGAAAGACGTGGACAGTTTTTTCTTCCGTCTCATGCACAATTCCGCAGCCGGGGAGAGTTGTTTCTATCCGGTATCGCCGTTGTCCTATCTATTTCACTTTATTTTTAGCAAACGAAATTTTGCTGGGCCACTTGAGCGACCCTGTGGCACAAAAGGGGCAATAAAGAACAAACAAAGAGAGCACAACACACGCGAATATTTTCCCCGCGAGTGTTGTAACATCAACACCCGAACTTTACTTCCATGCTTTCCTCGCTCGCTCGCTTATTCCACGCACCCCTCTATGTGACCTTTTCGTGTATTCTCTCTCCGGCGCTCTCCTGCCTCGCTCATGCTTTCCCTCTGTGCTCCTCTCAACGCTAACGTGTCAACAATTTTTTTTGTCTTCCGGGCTCGTTGGGACCGATAAAACGGACGGGATGATGCCCGCATTGTCATTTATTTCCCGGGAGTAAAGTTCAGAGATCACGCATAACCACCAACCCCGACCGAACGACCCTGGTATTTTCATGCAAAGCAATGAAATATAGGCACCGCCTATGGCCCAGTACCGTGCGCGAAGAGATGAGGAAATCGGTGCAGCAAACTTCACGATCTCTGGCTCTATACAGATCAGTAATTGGATCATTAGGTCTAATTACCTATGAGGCCTAGATCTATGAGGGAGATAGCTAATTGGCTTGAGGTGAAACGAACGGTACTCATAACTGGCAACTTTCCATATCTTCTTCGCATTCGATATGGTTGTCAATTTCATCTCATTCGATGTCATTTGATACATTCCCCTGTTGCAGCGGAAGAGTGTGTTCCGTCGCATACGGAACGAGCGAGCAGTTAATTACTAATTTTATTAAAAATAAGAATTTAGCTAGTGTTAAAATGTTCTATATAATTATAAACATCCACATCGTCCCAAGGCATGACAGGCAAGAGTATTTCCCTCTTACCTGAAGTCCATAAAAAAGGTCAATAGCCCACGCTCGGGTTTGCTCGACAACTCGCTCGCTCGGTGGACCACGTGCAGGGCAATTCAACATTTGGTTCGCAAATATTACTTTTATTTTTCTAAGCCTCTTTACGTGACTACGTTCAAGCAGCGCGTATCGACGCACCAATGTACCCCTAATAAAGGGATTTACCAAGCGTCCACGTGATGGTAGAGTTGAGCGCGAAAGTTTTTCATTGCGCCAAAGAGTTCGTCACTGGAATGCCCCGCTGGTCAAGACACGTGTGCGACAGGGCTGCCCAGTATTTTCTATTTTCACATTTCTCATTCTCGATTGGTGACAGCTACAATCCACCCACTCCTTTTTCTACATTTTTGTACCAATGAAATTAGTTGTTGTGCATCCAAGGGGTGGCATCGCATCCCCCGTTTGTGAGACAGCTCTCACCACCAACCACGGACGTAAGACTCGAACTTCTCTTCAGTCAATAATCATCAAACATTCGAAGAGGAAACATCAAGAGTCCAATCAGCGCGGAACTCTTGCCTCTCGCGAATAAATTCCTCGAACATCTCCATGAGATCATTCTATCAACACCTTCGTCATTACTACGCGGAAATAACGTGAATCAATGATCAGTACCCTCAACTGAACTATGTAAACAATTGTGAATAAATTAAATTGTTTTTTAGTTTATCTCTAATTGTTTTCAACTAACCACCTTCACCACATTAGTTTGAGGTGCGGGAGTTCAATCACGAGATTGCAGTGTCGAATCACACGCGTTCGGTATCAGGATGTACGACCCTGGTTGACTTGCATCAATAAGTCGAGTCGCACTGTGACCGTGAACGGAGCAGAATGAGTATTGTTGTATTCGATCTTTCAGCTGAGTCATTGAACCTCGGAATGTAACTGATTGTGATGTAACGCCTTGTGATGTAAAACTTGATGTCGAAAGGAAAGATCTTCACCGATCAGTACCGTGCACGTTGATATGAGGGAATCGGTGCAGCACACTTCATGATCACTAAGTCTACACTGATCAGTACCTAATTGAATCATTAGGTCTAACTACCTGCGAGGCCTAGATGTATCAGGGCGATCGCAATTTGGCTTGGGGTGAAATGGACAGTACTTATTACCGCCAACTTTCCATAGACTACTTTATCTTGGCATTCGACATGATTGTCAATTTCATCTCATGTGATGTCATTTGATGCATTCCCCGGTTGCTGCAAAACAACGAGTATTATTATACTTGATATTTCAGCTGAATCACGGAACTCCGGGTGGTGACTACGATGTAACGCCGATCCCCTCAGTACTCGTCATATCAACACGAAACATGATGATGAAGAGAAAGATCTTCGCTGAAGAGAACGCGAGATGAGAAAATTATTTTTTACCTGTTTTCTCACATAGCACTGAACTCGTTCCCATTCGCCCCGTTACGAGCCGTTTGGTCATATGCCGAGAATTGTTTCCTAAGCTCCACTTCGTCTTGCACGTCGGAAGTCGAACGCGAGATAGAATATAACGGCTCTACGTATCCACAGGCACCGAGAAACGCCGCATACGCGCACATGTGTACAGTGCAATATTCAACCCCGGCCTCCTCCCCAGCCCCCGTGATTCTCGACGGTTCCTATCGTATTCAGGTATATAATAATACCCTGGGCGCCTGAATTCAGTCGCTTATTTGCATACATAATCACTTGCGTATATCTCTAATAACCCTTGGGTAGTGTGAGCTGCGAGGGTGGAAGCCTGGGCTGGCCCATAGACTCTGGCGGAGCCGAGAATTTCGAGATTAGCCGACGTCTACCTCTGCCTCGACACCTCCATTCCTCCCCTCACTAACCGACTCCCGTACCCCGTTCTCATCTTCTTGCCTCGCTTATTCCGGAACCAATTAAATCCCTATCTCCTTCTCACTTGTTACGCTGGTCTAGCCGGAGCATGCCCGTAACGACATAATACATATTCCTCGGCAATGAAAATTTCGAAAGGAATTTATGAGACTCGGGGCTTTATTGTCACGCGAGATAATTGCCAGCCTCAGCTTGAGAATAACGAGAGGAACGCTGATCTTTCACTTCCGTAAATGTATATATATATATATATATATATATATATATGTGTGTGTGTGTGTGTGTGTGTGTGTGTGTGAGTACGCGAGTGTGTGCGGGTATTTAAATAAATACAATATATAATTGACATATAAGATATGGAGTATTGTGGGAACGTAATAAGGGGATCCCATAAAATGGAACCTACGATAAAAAAATAAATATAATTGACACACATTTGTATTTTCGAGCTGTCTCATAAATTCCATTGCCGATGAAAACCCCGGATGTCGTGAGAGATTTTCATCCATACGTTTATTCTTCCGCGGAGGCTTGATCAATCACAATTTCGAGCGTGAAACGTATGTGTCAAATAAAGAAAATGACGAAGGAGAAAAAGGTACAATAGCATCCCCCGGATTTTCCGTACTATATGAAACTTTCGCGTAGGTACAGGCGTTTCCGGACAAAGTGTGATACTTTTCCGGCAAAGTGAAAAGATACTTCTAACTTTTCACACCTTCGTATCTTAAGGGGCTATACCAGTGTGAACGCTGAAAATTTCGGTGATTATCGGGAATTTTTTGGAAGAAAAGTACTCAATAAAATGTTTCGGAAAATTAAGAATATATTTGGCTATATTTGATCTGTATCACATAATTTTTTCATGGAAAAATATTGAGATCCATGCGACTTATGCGCTGCCTTCGGAGGCGCCAAAAAAAGTTCTTTCACTGCTGACATAATTCCGGCCGATTGAGTAGCTGAAACCGAAAAAGGAAAAAATGGCGTTAAATTGGAAGGTATTTCCTGTACAATGACGTAGGATTTTCGAAAAATATCAAAATCTAACAAAATCGCGTAGTTATAAAAAAGTCTGTTTTCTTGCCTATAAAATGGTCGTTTTTTTCAATGCCAAATCGTCAATTTTCATCCAATCAAAAATATCCTACGTCATTGTAGAGTAAATATATTCAAGAGTGGTCAGTTCAAATTTGAAGGCAATCGGATAATTGCTCTTTGAGTTACAATGTCAGCAAATTTGAAAAATACAATTTCGAGAAAAACGCGTTTATAGATTTAGCTATCGATTTTTGCAAGATTAGAGATACGGCCCTGAAACTTTTACAGGATATTCTTGAAAGTATAAACTGTCGAAAAAAGCAAAAAAAAATCGATTTTTTTAAAGTGTCACACTGGTATAGCCCTTTAATAGTTGGTCTCGTTGGTACTTAATATTCTGCGGATTTTCGGATTTAGCGTACTAAAGAACGTATACAATTCTCATTCCCGAGCATCGACCAATGTGCGTGAGGGTTGCGCGGAAAGATGAAGGGCAAAATAATTCACCATTTTGGGTGATCGTCTTTGTCAAAATTTACAATTGCAGAAGTTTCGGGATGGAATGTTGAATATGTATAATATCAGTGCTGTGCTCGATGAAGCCCGTCACCGACAATTTTTCCGATCCGAATACAGTTCCACTTCACATGGGGCTACCTATGCATGTACAAACGTATGAATTTATGTGTGTTGAGGGATTGATGCGAATGAAATTTCGCGAGCGGGCGTACCGTCTGAAGTTTTCGGTCTGCAGCAAAAGTTCCATTCGCATATACATGTATAGGTATATGTGGTGCCATTTTTTATATCCATACAACGTCATGTGTATACCCTACGTTTCGTTTCATCTTAAAAGCTCCTTTCCGCAATACTTACACACGCCTGAACCCTCCGCGATATCCTTCACCGACGTTTCCATCCCGACTGCGTATACCACTACGTATGTGCATACACGTAGGTATGCACATACACATGTGCATAGGTGTGTTGACATAGGGCCATATCCCATATAATTCTATCCACAGGATGAAGCTCTCAAGGACCATGGAATATTCGTCGTCCTTTATCGTGGCCGCACCTACAGGAGCAGTCTAAAACCCCAAATCTGTTGATCCTAAGGCCTTGCTCGCGAAACCCATTATCGAAATCCTGCTCACTCCGCACTAAGCAATATTCCACCGGCAAACCGAATTTCTAAGGCCGCTTACGACGGGATTTTTTTATTATTTATTATGTCATCCTTTCCCTCTTCCTCCGTCTCGGTTCATTCCATTTAAGTTCCCGCGAAGGTTTGGCTAGGGAGAGTAAAGCAGCTTTCGCGAAACGAAGTCGGGGCTGGATGTCGGACAAAAGTGTAAATTTTTCACGCGTTATAGTAAAAAAAAAACACATAAAGTAGGATTTCCATCAGAATGTTGTTTATTTCAGGAGTGTAGAAGTTGCGTTGAGATGAGTAAGGGATAGTTTTGAATTCAGCTGGACTTTGCGTCGACTGGTTGGTTGAGTTTTGATAAGAAGCACAATCCTCAATATGCCGTCATAACGGGCCGAGGTCATTCAATTTGAACTGTTTCAACCCGCTGATCCACATTGAGAATGAGTTCAGGCAAATTCGAGGCTGCCAAGGCATGTGCAAAGAGGAAAGCTGATTGTTGGTTACCAGTGGAAAATACAGAAGAAAATCGCTGGACCAGAACAGACCTAGGGCTATGTACCTATACATGCTGAGTTGCCGCTTGACTCGTCGGATTGACAACACGTGACGACGAGATACGCTCGAGCTATTGCTTCGATGCGCTCAAGCCGCTGGATAAATAGACAGACACGGAACGGGTTGGTTCGGCAATTGTTAATCACCCGTCTGCTCTGCCCCCTGCCCCTCGCCGACCCATTGCAAAACGCCTTTGTTGGGTACCTCTCGGTTGCAAATGGCAAGACTTTCGCAACAACCCAATCCCGAAATAGCAAACAGAGCAGGCTCCTTGTATGTTGCGTGTTCTGCTATTGTCTATTTTCGGATTGCAGATTCTTCGTAAGAGAAAGTGAGAATGAGATGGAGGGTTTGGTTGACCGAAGCTGGAGAACGCTTTCTTCTTCTCTCTTCAATCACTTCGACTGCTCGTATTCTCGCTCACTGTTAGGTGAAATTAAAGAATATTTCGCTATTGCTTATAAATACTTAGAACTTACTTATGTAAACTAGAATTTGGACTATGTAAACTAGTATTTGTAAACTGAATACTTAGAACTTACTTATGTAAACTAGAATTTGGATCGTTCCAAAGACAGTCTTCGGACTTTGGTCCCTCCAAGTTCCTGCGGGACCCCAGAGATCAAAAACGTTATACACCATAGTGCCCGCCAGCCGCGAATAACTTAACATTGACTGCAGCAATGAGACATCAAAATTTACGGAATAAAATCCTAATCGAAAACTCGGAAGATAACGGTAAGTCATTCGTAAGTATGATTGCGATAACCAGCGAGAAAACGCTAATTTTAATGAATTGAAAAGCGTTTCCGCGAATGGCTCTACTCCTACGATTGGACGCAGCTCCGTTCATACGGTTAGAAACTTCGTTTACCCTATGTTGATTGCATTAGTTCCACGGTAGCATTAACCACGGCAACATCCATCTCGCCAAACACCAATGACGAACTGAGGGCATAAAGCGAAAACGATGGAAGTGCTTTCCAACCGCGCTTTCACGATTCCAGTGAACAATGAAATCGTTGGCTTGTGTTTATCAGCTGTTTGTCCCGTCAATGTGGACGAGGCCAGTGAGTTCGAGCAATTTTCGTCGCCTTACGTTGTTCACCAAGAGCAAACTTTCCGAGCACCCTGTGCACACCGAGACGTTGTGTGCACTTCATCCGCGAAATCGGGCCAGAGTTCCACGGTGGATTCGTGTAATCACGTAAGGTGTGGTGCAGAGCAAGATATATAGGGAACACGATGGAACATGGCGGGCAAGTCTCTTACTTCATGCCATACAGGCGACGGCTACCGGAGGCAGTTTACGAGACTGCCAGGAGACGGTTTATCGTTTCGTAGAATTCACCGTACCAGCATTAATTCCCCATACAAGCGTACCTCTCTCGTGGTGCCTTGCCAGCCATATCCTCGCCAGGATATGCAAGCAAACGCCCTGTGCATCAACCCATATCCGGTAAAAGGTGTCCCTCCGCAGTTAACCCTCCCACACCCTGCGCATCTCTTTCCCTCTGTATCTCCCGCTCCCATCAGCTCTTTCTCGCTCTCACTGGCTATGGCGGTTGAACGTCTGTTTCTCGTTGGTCTCTATGAGCGCGACCAGACTGCACACGTTGCTTCAGTGACAAATTGGACGGCAAACCTGGCATGGGCGAAAACGAGATGGACGAAACAATTAAGATCCGGAGAAATGCATTTTCCCGGCGAACTATGTCCCTGATGAAACAAGATGATGGGATGATTCGTTGATCACCGTCCAACATCACATACGATCAACCAAAGACACGAATCGTTACCAAATTCTGCAAAAAACGCTATGGCTTTGTTCCGAATCGCTTTATAAGTGTATCTTTGTTTTCACCCTCTTCACTCGACGTCACTCAACGACGAGTTTATTTCGATTCAGCGGAAAAGTCATAGTTTGCTCAACACGGAGTTAAGGGGTTACCCCCACTTGCGATTTTGAAAAAATCGATTTTTTTTATTGCATTTTTTTGAAGTATAAGTATCCGGGCCCATACCGAAGTATGGGCCCGGAATAGATGACTCTATGTAAGTTTACAAAAAAAAATATTTTCTTCGTGTAAACTGAAATTGAAACTTTAAACGCGTTTTTCTCAAAATGGCATTTCTGAAGTCGGTGACCAAGATTACTCGAACACTAATGAACCGATCTTCTTGAAATTTTGCAGGCTTATTTAATACATAAAAATGTAGTCTTTAATCGTTCGTTTTTTTTTTCGAAAAAAAAATGGCCGTTTTATAGCCAAAAAACGGCCGTTTTTTTTCGTTAAAATCGAACCATTAACTTTGACTGTCCGCCATTTTGTGAAAAATGAATATTTTTTAAAATCCTTCGATTAAAGACTAGTTTATACTTATATTTGACTAAATCCATCGGCATTTTTTTTCAGATGATCCACTTCGCCGCAATGTTGGTCACCGCAAACCGTGTATATAAAAACATTATTTCATTGACGGCCATTTGCCACTAAACAATGTAATATTTGTCAATAAAAAAATTACTGAAAGTTCTTCAAAATGTGTTCTTTAAGATGGTATATTGATCGATTAAAAAAGTTTTGTAGTTTTCTTTAAAAAAATTCATGAAAAAGGCCTTTTTTTGCGCTACAAGTGGGGGTAACGCCTTAACGCGAGATTAAGGAGGATCGATGGAGGGAGCGAAAATTGGCGCTTGATATGATTGACAGAAGCGGCGATGGCAGCACAGGGAGCACGAAGGACGCGGAATCAGTGTCACTCAATCAAGAGAGAATGGCGAGATCCAACCCTCCGAGGCTCCAGCAGAGATGTCAAGGTGCTTATTCAAAGGTGTCTAGCCAAGGAGGAGCAGCGGGAAGCTTTTCGTAGTTAGGTTGCGGTCCAACGCTTACGGAGGAGATGCACAAAGCATTCGCGCTCGATGTACAATGGTTGCCCGTGAGAGCTCACGGAGCCAGGTGGAAACCGCCCAAATATGCGCATGCTCCCTATGTCCTACTCCATACGTGACGAGTGTATGGAATATTTCACGCAAAGATGGTTCATCGATTAACGATCTTCTCTTTCGTTATTTACTCGATTTACTCGTGATGAGGAATGGGGCAACAATGCTCACTGCGATGACGACTCCGTGCACCGTATGTTTCATATGGAAGTCAAAAGTGCAAGCCATCCAACTGCGAACTCAGCTGAACGTCTCGCTAGTACTGATGCAAGTTCTAATCGACTTGCGATACGAACTGAGACACTTTTTTCTCATTTTTACAATGATGAGTTCTGATTTCGAAGATCTGTCAGAGAAATGGAAATGGTGGGTTGACGAAAAAGTGTAAAATATGCCTGCAGCTAGCCGTATAATCGCCATGGAGCATCCCATATAGAGGTATATATGCATGTACATACAATGCCGTGTCGCACGTAGTCCTCCATCACCCGATTTCCTATAAAATATACGTATCTACGTGTACATTATGTACAACATGCATCCTATACATGCAGAGGGTAATGGATCTGTAGACAAAGCTCCACTCTGATTTCGCGAAGCGCAACAGCATCTCGTCTCCTTTCGACTCTCGCTGTGGACCAGCCACAGCTTCTCTTCGTCCATATCGAATTCTGGTATGTAACTATATATATATACATGGAAAGCTTCATATACATTATCGGCATAAATTTGGTAAGAGTCAACCCAGTTGGCTTCAAATCACGATACCTCCCTTGCGGGCTTGCGAGATATATTGAGACTCCGACAGAATTTGCGAACAATCTTGCAGCTATTTGACAGCACCGTAAATTGTCCCTTTTCTTGTCCCTTGATGAAAATAATTTTTTGCAATGAATAGAAACGTCGTAATAATCTCATATGTAGGATGTATTTGTACGTAATCTCGTAAAATTGATTCGTGAACCGTTTATGCATTGCAAAAAAAGAAACAATTGTCGGCGGTTGAAGACGTCGAGGAGTGAATTAAATAATATTTTGATGCGATTGTTTCATATTTTCTACTTACTCGTTGCTGATCCGACGAACGTTGAACTCGTGAAACGTCAGTTCGACTATTTCGTCGGGATGACCGGTGAACGTGTAGAGCAAGCAGTCTATGTTGGATGGATATCTCCTGGGATAATCGGGTGACGTGAAAGTGCCACCTTGAGGACTGTAAGAACTGCTGTACACGACGCACGAGCAGCCTGAAACGTTCCAAGAGAGATATAGAAATATTTAGTTCGTGCTTTTGACGGGAAAGAGAGAGAGAGAGATAATATTTTCGTCGCATTGTCGTCTCGACTTGTAGAGTGGTGTGAAGCTTTTTGGAATCTTTCGTGAGCGAACAATCTGCGGGATGAGTATACAATATGAAATTGCCGGATCTTATAGTTATTCTGTCAAAGCATCTGTTTGATTTTATTTAAGGCAGAACATCACTGCAACAGGTCAACAATTGTTTTTGCATTGTCTCAGAGTACCCCGTGCGGAAATTGAGTTGGGGCTGTGATCGGGCCCCAATAATATTCCCCTAACTTTATTCGGGCCCTAATCTGGAAGCCACATGAGGGCCGTTAGCAGCCGGTCACACATTGTCAACAAGGGCCATTAAAGGCGCAACGATCGGGGCCTTATAAGTTGCCTCAATGGCGCCTCATCAAAACCATTTTAGCGCCCTGAAAATACCTCAACGGCGCCTCATCATAACCATTCCAGCGCCATAAAATATCCGTATCAGTGGATATACGTGTATGTTAAATGCGTCAGGGTATATCTGTATTTGTTTTTATGTAATTGTTCATGTGCATAGGTGTGGGCGTGAGTACATGTGTATGTATGTGTGCGCGCGTAGAATTGTGATTGCGTATTTGCATGTGAGCTTTTATGACAAACTGCCATGACAAAATTAATACAAAAAATAATCCATTCTAAGGAATGGATGTGTAGTAGAAATAAAAAAAATATATGGGTCTACTGAATCACTAGAATCTATTTCCATTGAGGGAAAGATCTGGAAAACAAAGACCAATTTATTTACTTATCCTACAGTCAGATAAAGTTTATGGATGGGAAATATCAGCGAAGTCTTCAGAAGAAATAATTTTCCCTATGATGAGTATTGAGCGGAAATTAGTTGCTATAAAAATGTCGAGAAAACCGGTTGGGACTGTTCACACTTATGCGCTAGCATTACTCCATGTATGAGTGAACCCATCAGTAATTGTTTGTATCTGTGTAAAAGGTTTCTTTAATTTGATAAATAAATACTGTCTGATGTTTGTCTGCATATTTGTGTTCATCGTTGATTTTTTATTTGCTAATGCCCTTACGCTTTTTCCCAATTTGCGTTCGATATTATTATTCGATCGATGTATGTAATCGATTTTAATAATTGAAATACCATCAACCATGTAGCCTAAGCTATTTATACTGGTTTATCGCTATAATAGTCAGATCTGGGCCTATTGTGGAAACCCCTACTTATTTATCCCTATACTGGCCAAGTCTGGGCCTATTGTGGAAATCCCTACAGGTTTATCCCTATAATGGTCAAGTCGGGTCCTATTGTGGAAATCCCTACAGGTTTATCCCCATGATGGCCAAGTCGGGGCCTATTGTGGAAATCCCTACAAGTTTATCCCGATAATGGCCAAGTCTGGGCCCATTGTGGAAATCCCTACTAGGGAAAGCACTAGGGAAGCCCTGAAAGGCCCTTATTTTTATTAGGGATGCCCTATCAGTTTTCCGCACGGGACATTAAAAAATTTCAAGTCAAAATATTGAGATTTGACTAACATAAGTTACAGACGATATAGTAAGAGCGGGAGCGCAACGATTTACGTATATTAAAACTTTCAATCGCATTTTACTCAAAACGACTTTTCTCAAACTGGCCAGAATCATAACTCGAGCTATAATTGTCCGATTTCAAAGATAAAAAAACCAACATTTCCGTAATTGTAGTAGCTATCGTTGTACGTAGTCATTTTTTTTCAATTTAGTATTTTTCCAACCCCCGAAAATGAGTCAAAATTTGACCAAAATTACATTTTTTCACCCTCACCATTTTGTGCAAAAAATCGCAAAAGGGCTACTCTCAAGGTTAACTATAGTTATGTAGGTTATAAAACTTTTTTATTTTTAATTTTCAGACAAACCATTGTCAAGTTATCGATCTGGCCTTTGGACCACATTTTTTATACAGAGGCTCTATTACACGTCAATAACGGTGTTAGTTTTTTTTTTCAAATTAAAATACACCCGAAATAAATTCAATGTATGCTTAATAAAATACCTTTTTTCCAAATCCCAAATAAATATTCTAGTCGACAAAAAAATGCGAAAATAAACTCTTTTTTGGTCCGTCACAGTGGTGTCCTCCGGTGAAGTACTTTTTCGATCGCGTAAACCCATTTGCCCCACGTCGTAATATTCGAACTAATTACACTTTTTTGGTGCACGGTGATGAAAAAATAATCGAGTTTATCGATAATTCCGAAAATAATTGAGTTAGCAAATACCATTCGTTCCTTTTGTCTCGATCATACGTAATGACTAATACAGTATATTAATTAAATGAAAGCTCTATAACGCAATCACTTCTGATTGACTGTCGCTCGTGTTTTACGCTCGCATGTAATTGCCAGTCAAAATCCGGGCTCACGTAGGGACACGGGACCAAGCTATGACGTAAATATCGAGAGTGCCGCTAGCTATCGTTTCTCTCATCGTGTAAAAGGTTACCGGGCTCGTGCCTAATTGGAATATCGATTCGCCATCGTGTCCCGATTGAGCTCGGAGCTTTCGGTTTTCTCGGCGATGGGCCTTTGTCGCTTTGGCGCAAATTCTTACGAGTGAAAGAATTCGGTAACGAACCATCGGCAACACACGACGCTCTGCGGCCTCCTGCCGATCTGTAAAGCTCTGCATATATCTCTACTCGTAAAGCTGCACGGTTCACAAGGCACTAATTTTCAAAAACCGTGCACTCTTTTCAAAATTCCTTCAATTCCGATATTTTGAAAAATGATTTTCAATATACTTCTACGAGCGAGTTGCTCTTCCCAATTTCCGTCAGTTCAACGAGTCCAACGTAAGTGTAGAACATAACAAAAATTTGATATTCTATTCAGCAACATAAAGGGTGTCTCAAAATGACCTGACTTTTTAAATTGCGCGGCATTTTTTTTTGTGGCGAACATAGAGTACTAATCTTTGACGACTGGCAACCGGAAGTATTGAGGTTTGGTCAAGGGTAATTACACGATCCAGCAACACGAAGAAATCATGAAAATTTACTGCAAAAATGATGAAAATTTTGTAGAGACGGCCAACCTGCCACACTGCTGGCGAAACAATGCGGTTATTGCATACGAAGTTTTATGGTCGTGTTATCTCGCGCCGCGGCGATGTGAATAGGGAAGTTTCCAGTAACCAAGAACAAAAAAAATATTGTAATGAGGTGATAGCTTATAATTAAAGTAATGCTCGGAGGTGCCTATTTTATTTTGTTGTCGTAAAAACTGTAGATCAATTCATACAAATAAATTGTCAAAAAATATCCATAAGTCATGTGACAAAGAACACCTATCAGAGCGCATGACGTCACACTTTGCAAAACACGAACGAGCCAACGCTCTAAACATACTGCTTATACTAGGCTGTTACTGCTTACTTTGTCTTTAAGGCGTTACCCCCACTTATAGCGCAAAAAAAGGCCTTTTTCATGAATTTTTTAAAGAAAACTACAAAACTTTTTTAATCGATCAATATACCATCTTAAAGAATACATCTTGAAGAACTTTCAGTAATTTTTTTATTGAAAAATATTACATTGTTTAGTGGCAAATGGCCGTCAATGAAATAATGTTTTTATATACACGGTTTGCGGTGACCAACATTGCGGCGAAGTGGATCATCTGAAAAAAAATGCGGATGGATTTAGTCAAATATAAGTATAAACTAGTCTTTAATCGAAGGATTTTAAAAAATATTCATTTTTCACAAAATGGCGGACAGTCAAAGTTAATGGTTCGATTTTAACGAAAAAACGGCCGTTTTTTGGCTATAAAACGGCCATTTTTTTTTTCGAAAAAAAAAATCGAACGATTAAAGACTACATTTTTATGTATTAAATAAGCCTGCAAAATTTCAAGAAGATCGGTTCATTAGTGTTCGAGTAATCTTGGTCACCGACTTCAGAAATGCCATTTCGAGAAAAACGCGTTTAAAGTTTCAATTTCAGTTTACACGAAGAAAATATTTTTTTTTTGTAAACTTACATAGAGTCATCTATACTTCTGTATGGGCCCGGATACTTATACTTCCAAAAAATGCAATAAAAAAAAATCGATTTTTTCAAAATCGCAAGTGGGGGTAACCCCTTAAATACAATTCGTGAGATTTTTCGATTGATTTTGAATTTTACTCGAATTGTAATGATGGGGACTGGATTCGTGAAGGCAAATAGTTCGGATTTCCCTCCACGTAATGGTGGCCCATTCCTTTAGGAAAAACAACGACTTCTGCTCTGCAGAATTCAGAAACGTGAAGGCCATGTAAGTACACCCTGAAGAATTGTGATTTGTGCAACAAATAATGTATATAGCAATAATAATATTACAAACTATATAACAATTTGAAGTTTTTGAGGTTATGTTTCGTTTTACAACTCGTTTAATTTTATATAACTGCAGGTCTTCAAGGCAGTCATACGGTGATGAATAGAATTTAGAATTCATTCTTGAACTTATTATCCTACAGTTTTTGCCTTTTACAGCCGCCATATTGGATCCGCCATTTTCAATATGAGGGTTTAGTTCGGGTTCGTATTCGGTGGATCAAAAACCAAGTTTTTACCTATTTTTGGTGATGGTTTACCTGCTGGATTAGTCGTAATCAGATTTATGACGTAAAAAGTTCGTTTTTTTTTGCACTTTCGTTATTGATCACACCCGCTACGTGAAAAATAAAAGCTAAAAAGGTATGTTTTAGTAGTGATTGAAGTCCTAGGAACCTTGAAACGCATTTACAACCACCATATTTAATTGAAAAACGTTTTTCAATTGTCAACATCTGAGTTGAATTAGGTGTAACACCAGTGTTATACTATGCCGCAAAGGGTTAAATCGCGATTTTTGAAGAATTTGCTGCATGTCAATTGATGGAATAAACATTTAGAGGGGTATCATGTTTATGTGAACACTTTCCAAAAAATAGGCAACATCCCTATTGGCCACCAAGGTCGTGCAATTTGACGCCATTGCTCAAGGAAGCAATTGGACATTAATTAAATTAGTCCGCAATCATGCCAAAATGTTATTGGAAATTTCTTCAAGAGAGTGAATGTTTGCAAACAGGGACGAGGCGGCCATTTATCGGATATTGTGTTCCACACATAACCTCCATGTTTGTACCTCATATTAAGGGGAGGGTAGGGGTTTGCACTTTTGAAAAATCGATTTTTTTGTCTCTTCTTATAGTTACACATTTCAAGAATAGAATCCCAAAATTTCAAGTCAATCAGAGCAAAACTCTCGGAGTTATTGACTATTTAGTCCCGCTCCTCTAACATTGTAGCTCCGACTTCTCTAAACTTCAAATGTGTTTTTCTCGACACCACTTTTTCAAAGTCCGTGTTCACTGCCATTTGAAAACTACATGACTGATTTATTTCAAACTTGGTACACACTTTCTTCATATAAAATACCTCCCCCCCAACGGTTAGTTTGAGATTTTTTTACATTGAGGGGGTTTTCCACCCCCAAAATGGCGGAATTTTTCGTGAAAAATAACACTTGTCACTTTACATGACCACCAAAAATTTAAAAATGAAAAAAAAAAAAATTATCAAAGACCACTGGGGGAGGATTTGATGATACTTTGACTAAATTTTAAGGGTACTTGATTTCAGATAATTTTTAGCTGAGATACCGTGAACACCGCAAATCGTGTTTTTTCAAAGGCGTTCTTGGAAAAGCTTTGTCACCGGCTTGCTTGTGGATATTTTCAGGTACAAATTGCACAGAATATTCTTGAAATGACACTTAACAATGTACAAAGGTTTCAATAAATTTACTCTATCCATATATATGAAAAAATCGCAAAAGAGTGTTTTTTCACGCTGAAACCACTACCCTCCCCTTAAAATAAACATATTCGTAGTTTTTAAATAAATAATACGTTTTATTATTAAATTTAAAAGTCATATCATTTTGAGACACCCCATACGAAGGAATCTTTCACTCAGCTTGCAATTTCTAAATCGGAACTGCAAAAATATTTTCCAAAATATTTCCGCAAGCACGCTACGTAAACTTGACTATCGCGAGGTTTTATCAGCGATGCAAAATAATAGTAAATACGGACAAGATAAATAATAGAAAAACAATGTACGGGATTGTGAACATTGTTGCGAGTAAATAAAAATAAATGGTTTCTAAAATGCTTTCGTGCAGCAATAAACTGCACTATTCATTCATCAATCTCTCCGTAATAGAACGCGGTTCGGAAGTACAGCAGCGGAAAAGACAAATAACGTTCGATTCGATTAATTACTCGGGTTACCGTTTGTTCGATCTGTACGAGTTAACGTGGAAACGGACCAATAACTATAAATTCACGTTAACATACGATGTTTTATTTCAACTTCCCAAAATGTGGACTCCATTCGTCAAGACCATCCGCCACTCAATTTCCTAAGTACGCTAAATTTCCGATCGTCCGAAACCGACCCTTTTCAAATATTATTACCTAAAATTTCGATTACCTACATGCAATACTTTTACGATCCTTAAATTTTGCGTTCATTTGTTTTCGTTTTATCGCAATTTTCACGCATTTTTCATTTTGATTTATCATTGTCACCATCATTTGGTAACATATTGAGGGCTTTCGCCTCATTAAAAGTTTTTCTTTTTTTCTCTCGGAGCTTGTACTTTTAGAGAATATGTCAAGTTACGGTTGAACATTTTTTTTCGAAAATTGACCGAGTTACAGTGGCTTGAACGGAGCGCTGCAACTTATGCCGCGTAGCTGGGCGGCCCATGCTTAGGTTTACCATACAAAAATTCGAAAAGTCCGGGCAAAAAGTCAGACGACTCCTGAAAGAGTCCGGATATTTTACGAGTTCAGAAAAAAAAACCACCCAAGACTATTGAATTGAAGAAAACCACGTTATTACAGGCAAAGCTTTTTACAAGATGATTTTCGAAAATCACGAGCTGCTCAATCAAGTATCAAAGTGCAAAATATATTAGAATCATTGCTTTTTTCAAACATTTTCATAGACTTTCGCTACGTATTAAAATATCAGAAGAAAATGTTTCTCATTGAGTTATTGATCTCGTTGGTTATTTGAATTGTTTATGATATAATTAAATATTGTAAAATTTACATGTCCCAAGACTGTCATTGAAGATAAAAATAACAAATCGTGGTCAGAACACCTTTTTAGAAAAATTGTTTCTGAATAAAATAAGTAGGTATTGGTGCAAATGCAAGGAAATCGTTCACCTTTCGATTATTACCAAAGTCAACGTTTCTTAATTTCATTATTTTATTGACAATAATTGTTGATTATTTTAATTGTGTAATGTTCGAGAGGTGAGTGTTGTTAAATTTATATTAGATATTCCAAGACTGTCATTCGTATATATTATATACATATATATAATTTCAGAATAGTTTTTTTTTGTGATAAAAATAGATACTGGTGCGAATTCGTACAATCGAAGTTCAATATATTTGTTGTTACCAAATATTGAAGTATATCATTCCCTTCATTATGTTAACGGTGATTTAATTATATTAAGATATAATTAATCTGGTGATTGTTATTTAAAAATAAAAATACCAACATTTAGCAAATCATTCAACCTTTTATTTCTCTGAAAGATCAGACTATGTACCACCTTCGTTACTAGAAGCTCAAAAAAGTAAAAACTTCGGATAAAGCTCCAAACAAAAAGTCCGGACATATGGTGACCCTATCCGTCCTGAGGCAATATTCGGTGAAGGACGATTGGGACCTAATTTTTTAAACGCAAAATGGATAGCCATCAGCCCGCGTAACGAGTGAAGAGCTTTGGCAGAGAACTTATAACTCATTAATTTTTAAAATATTAAAAACTGACATTTTTACAAATTGTTATTAAATATATGCTGGAAACATAAGAATTAAAAAAGTTATATTTGATAGTTGTGTTATGAAAAATTCTTTAATTACAATTCTTGCTGGAGTGTCTCAGGGTGCCCTCCCTTAACAGAAAATCTGGTGAAGTCCCTTCCATCTTAATTTCATCCTCAGAGAATCACTGCTTTCACGTTTTTTTTGTCTCGTAACCAAGCTTTCAATTACGCTTTTTTTCTCATTTATTCTTTCTCCGCGGTAAGACATGACTCGGCATCTTGGGTGGCACCCAAGTGACCATTCGGGAATTTGCGCGAGAAAACGCTTGTCTCGTGCAGCTTTCCGCTCCCCCAGCCCTTTCTGTTTTTCGCTTCCCTTCACGCTTCTCTTTCTTTTGCCTTTTTCCCATTCTGCCCAAAAATACTATTTTGAAGGCTGGTCAGTTCACATAACGGTCAAAAATTGACTTTCTAAAGTCTAGATACATCGCAGATATAGCGAACATCGTATAAAAGGGGCCGGGTTTAAATTCCAAACTTTAAATAATCAGAAGGCTCAAAACTCCGAAAGAATTTTACACGAAAGACCAGAACTCCGAAAATCTGAGTACCGTCAAAATAATTCGGCTATGGAAGTTTACAAAGTTTAAAAATTTTCATTAAATCGACGAATGATTTCAAGAATTTTTTTACAAAGTGATTTTGCGTCAATTTTGAAATTTGTCTAGACAATGTTATACGTTCTACATCATTTACAGTCAGCTGTGTAGACTTTCGCTGGCATGATCTTGACACAGTTGACTGTAAATTATGTCAAACGTATAACATTGTCGAGACATCTTTCAAAATTAGCGCAGAATCACTTCTCAATAAAAAAAATTCTCGAAATAATTCGACGATTTGTTGAAAATTTTGAAATTTTGAACGTTCTGATCATTCAAAGTTCGGAATTTCAAACCACTCCCTTATAAAGCAGCTGCAGTTTTTATCTTGGTGAGTTTCCATATATTTTTTTTTTCAAATCCCTACAGCATAGTATTTTACAAAATTCGCAAAGTTCGCCCGAGCCGTTTTTTAAAAGCATTCCCGATCATCGGAATCGTACAAAGTTTTCGACGAAAAAAAGCAACCATTGTGTGCGTGTAATTGCGAAAGAAAAGGAACCGAAAACAAAATAATTAATTTTGTTTGGTTTCGTGAAATTGCTGGGGTGCGAAAGAAAAGACCGAACCTCTACAGCGTATACAACTTTATGTATATACCAATCTGATTTTTTTTTTCATGGAAGCTGCAAAAAGTACTCTCCGTACGAGTTATTTCAACTGCACTCGTGAGTCAATTAGAAACGAGTGTTAATTAAAATATCTGTCCCAAAGTTGAGAATGACGAGCAGTACTCAGCCATTTCTGCCTAAATCTATATATATATATATATATATATATATACCTAAGATATATTGGAATGGCGTAAACGAGGGAAGGTCAGCATGCTGTGGTTTGCCACACGTCCGAGGCACCCACGCATCGCGCACGAGAGCACGATAGAAAAGTAATTAGAAAACCATTTGTTGATCAATCATGGGAACGCTGACGAGAGAAACGGGTGTGGCTGACCACAGCGAGTTTTTTTCACTGTGTAAAACGTTCGGTGAGCGCGGAGGGGCATGGTCGCTCATTGTTACGATCCAGCAATAAGTGGAAGTCTTTAATAATTTTTTTCTATTGCGTACAGGAAGTCGGTCACGTTCTTTAAATTCTTAAAATGTTGTTTTTTTTCAAGAAAGAGACATTTGTGTGGTATACAGAAATATTAGGCAGAAATTTAGCAGATAAACTTATTATATCACATCGGTTTTCGGGGTACTTTAATTTTTGTTGTGTACTGTTGGACGATATAAAAAAAAAAATCAACCGTATGTGAATAATTTCGATTCGGATGTATGTTTTTCTAAATATAATTGCTCTGCGTTTGAGAGTATCTCGAACAGACTGCCGTTCAACAAGGCTCGGAACGGATATTTTCAGTTGGAATGATTTCCTTTTAGACGTGTGTATGTCCACAAAGGGCAATGTTCCCATAAATGCTACCACGTCGTTTTCTAGAAAGATACAAATTGAGGGAGTACATTCAAAAGATCCTTCGCGAACTTCAAAGTTTAAATTGTTTTCAAGCTTCGAACACAAAATGTTTCTACCGTAATGTCATTTTTCACTTTCGATGTATACGTATAGGGGAGGGGGCCCCAAAGTGGGCGCCCCAAGGGAGATTAAAAAAAAAAGCAGTCCTAAAATGCCATATTCAAACAATTTGTTTGCCATCGGGTGCTAAATCTATCATAGTTTAATAGTACATTCACACATTTCGAGTAAATCTTTAAAATGCAATTAATGAAACCAATTGTAAAACTTTAAGAAAATAGGGAATCATAGGGGAAAACACTATGAATGTACCTACATGTTTTATTGCAAACAAATCATTATTATTATCATAAAAGAACAAAAACTTAACGTGTCTTCTTAACAGTCAGTAAACTTTATTTTTTCGGCAATCATCACAGTAAAATGATCCAACACCAGGGTAAGCAGTGCATGCATCATGAGCCCACGTTTAACATTCATTGCATTGAATCGTTGCATATAATGCACACGTAATTTTCCTTGTCTGTAGTTTGTTTATATTTTTTATCTTTTTGACTTTACCTCAGTTTTCAAATCCTTCTTAAGGCTCTCATCCCAAGAAGGCTGTTGTGTCTTTCTATTATATTTATTTACCATCTGAAAATAATAGTGGATATCGTTATAAGAAGATAACCAGTCCACTTCGAAACATATACAAAAAAACATAGTTGCAATAAATAATAGCGTTTTGGTATGCGGATAGTCTTCGAGATTACTTATATATGAATACACTTATATTTTACTACAGGGGATTTTTAAGAGTTTCGGTTTTGAATAGTCGAATATGGGGATGATGGGCAACTCCGGGGACGTCCTTAAAGTCGAATATCTTTGAAATCACCTTTGCCTTACATGTGATCCAGATTCCATCGGTTTTTTTTCAGCGTCGTTCGCGTGCCTTGCGTTTCTCTATGACCTGTGCTCCACAATGTGGCCCATGCAACAGAGATCATTGTTCAGTCACGTTTTTCAGGCTCGTCGCCGACTCGAGCATATTTCAGCTCGGTTCTTCACCTCTATTTATATCTCGAGGATGGCTGCATATATAGTCGTTCTCACCTCGTAACAATTCTAAACAACCCTCGAAGTGTACCGGCCTCGATAGAAAGGCTAATACGAAAAAAGTGGCTTGGAGTGCCTTGCAAGAGGTTTTCCCTAATGAATATGCAAAATGGTGAACAAGGCGTTACGGCTATAGAAAGATCTAGGTTTTCTGATTGCAGCCACGAAAATCAGATTTTCTCGTCGGTACCGGAACTGAGGACAGCAGGGAAGAGTCCACGGAATGCCATTTTGGGCCACTATACTCGGCCAAATTTAACGCGGTCCTCTAGTTTCTTGGCTGTTTTTTTACGGCTTTTTCAATAATTATTTACGGGCAAAGCATCGAAATAATCAATCTCATTGTTTTTGCATAATCTTTATTAACATTTAAATAAGCTTTACAAATTTTTTGAAGTCAAATTATATAATAGAATAAACGTTATAGTGGTCGACAGGAAGACATCAAGCAAAAGAAGTGCTTGACGGTGATCAAGATTGCGGCTGTTCTGCTTATCTGAAATTAAAAAACCAAACGGCATTTTAATCTTCATATCTAAGACTAGCGATTGAACTAGAGTGAATTCTAAATCACAAAAATTGACTTTTTTATACACTTTTGAAAATTACATTCTATTTTTTACTCATTTTCTCTTAAGTTTTTCGCTCGTACAAAAAAAACTATCGAAGCAATCATGATACTCCTAGTTCAATCGATGGCTTATAACATAGTAAAGATGCTGTATAAATTTGAACAAGATCGGTGCAGTAGTTTCTGAAATATCATGGTCACCGTTTCGAAAAATGGTGTTTCGAGAAAAACGCGTTTGAAAGTATACCTGCTCCGTTCCAGGGCCGTAACTTGTGAACCACTTCGAATATCGAAAAATCCTTTGGCACATATTTTCTACACATGTTGTAGATGTGATTTATGAAAAAAAAAATCGATTTTTTCGTTCCGAGAAACTAGAGGATCGCCTTAATATATATACACTGTTAAAAATATTTATTTAATTTAAATAGGGTCTATTAAAATCAAATAGGTTTTTTCCTTGTCTTACGGCCTACTACGATCTTGTTTGTCTCGAAGAAATTTTTTTATTTGCTTCAGATATTCTTTTTAAATACTAAATATATTCAAATTGAAGAAATAAAGATTTGATTCAAATAAATGTTTTTTAACTCACAATATACACAGTAAATACAAGTGTACTATTTGCATAACACATTTTACAAATCCAAAATGAAAAGAAACACTCAATTGAGAGTTTTACCACAATCATTTTCTATCGTAATTCGTCATTCTCTAGCCTTCTGAAATTGTTTTTTTTTCGAATAAAATATTTCGCCTGTATGGAATTGAACCTAAAACCTACCTACCTATAGCTACGCACGCTGCCTCTATGCTATCTAGTGCTTGTAACATCCTGGTCGCAGATATGGCATAAGATACCAAATGAATTCCTATAATTATTTGTTATGTCACATAAACTATATCGATTAGTCAATATCATTGTGATAATGAGAGAGTTTTATCGAATAACATGATATAGATTTTTCAAACATAACCTAGATAAATATAAATATTTCCTCTCTCGACCCCCCCCCCCTTTGGTGTGTGTGTTGCAATAAAGACAGACCATTAGTTCAATCAAATAGAAAAAATAGTTGACCCTACGAAAAATCTATTTAATTTAAATTAAAAAAATTAAATAGATACATTTAGTGAATTCAACTAAAGTGTTTTTGGAACATATGAAACCGAATCAGAGATTTATTAGAATTAAATAAAATATTTAGTTATTAGACGACATTAAATAGATTTTGATTTCAATAAATAAATATATTTAAAATAAATAATTCCAATAATGGGATGCAATGGGGAAAATTTTATTTCGCGAAAAACCTAGATGGTTCAAATTTTTTAAAATCAAATGCGGCTAGTTAAAATCAATAGAATTTTTCTGTCAGTGTATTTATCAAAATTTCCACAAATTCTGTTGATCGCGCCCGGCGTATATTAAAAAATTCTCCCATCGTTGGAATATTTTTCTGTTCATCGTCTTCTTTTTGTCTCTCGGCGAGTACAAGGCAAAAGAAAACTTGCAAATTTCCTTCCTAAATACCTGCTCGAAGAGAACGCCACAAAAAAAATAAAGAGAAAAAACTATGGAAACGGAAGATAGACGTGTGCGAAATCGTGCAGGTGGTTTTCAGCTTTTGCACACCAACACGCAATGTACTGTTTTTCCAGAATGTGAGGAACAGAGTGATCAAAAAAGAAACAGGAAAAAGAGATAAAAAGAGCTGGCAAGCGAGAGGGTGTGGAGGAGAAGACGAACCTAGGCGGATCCTCAATTTTTTCTGCACCGTCATATTTTTAAAAAGATCGGTGTATCCGTCGTGGAAATCTGCAGTAGTAGAATTCCCACAGCTTTTAGTTTGGTCTCGACTCGAAGTCACTTTGTGTGCACCGCCAATGAGCTCGCCGACATCTGGAGAACGCCAGGTATATCGGACGATGCATATTATTAGGAAAGGGTTTTGGCGTGAACACAGGAAGTCACTCTCGAAATGGAGGGTAAGAAGACTCGAGACAGTTGCAAATCTCTGTGAAATTCTCCAGTTGCTCATATTCGCCTTTCCATGGTTATAAAGTATACATAGGTGTAGATCTCCGCATCGTTACACGAAGAAATTGAAAGAAACGTTTCAAAGAACAGTTAAAGAAAAATTCAAATAAAACAAAAATTAAAATGACAATTTAAGGGGGAGATAGGTTCAGGCGAGGAAAAAGATATCTGATTTTCATGATTTGTTTTTTGAAGGAAAAAATCGTCACAATTTTTTAGACGTAGGGTATGTTTTATCACTACTTTTGGCATATACATAGTATTTTTTAAATTGTTTTTTATTAATCTTTCCAATGACGGAGGTATGGAAC
The DNA here is from genome assembly GCA_944452715.1 of Ophion slaviceki. Classification (NCBI taxonomy): domain Eukaryota; kingdom Metazoa; phylum Arthropoda; class Insecta; order Hymenoptera; family Ichneumonidae; genus Ophion; species Ophion slaviceki. Next base: position 22,167,508 of record OX101786.1, on the reverse strand, counting down.
TGTGTTTTGAATTTCATTTTCAAAACTGGCGTGACGTATAGCAAAAAAACTAATTGACCGATTCTGATTGAATTTGGTACAAATCTTCCCAACCTTATTGTCTAAAATATGACCTTAAATGGTTTAAAAAAAAAGTATTTTCTTATTGCAAAATGTAGCATTTTCTTCGGAAAATTCAATCTTTTTGTTTGAAAGCGAATTTCATCGATCATCAACATTTCTCACTTTTTCTTGGTTTATATTCTGCGTATGAGGGTCAATGAAAGGAAAATATTCGTTGGTTTTTTCTTAAATAAAAAAAATACAATGTAACAGCCAAAAATAGTAATAAAACGTACCCTGATTCTCAAAATTGGTGAAGAAACCTTGCTCTTAAAAAAATCATGCAAATCCGCATTATTTCCTAGCCTGAACGTATCCCCCACCCCTAGCTCCACGTGAATGCGTGGGAGTTGAAACGATCTTTCTATGCAAACATTTATTTAATTAGTAAAATATCGAAGATAACGTAATTTCGATATGGAGAAACCCGGCGTCAATGGTCGATGATGGTGATCATACACTGAAAAAAAACCGTTTATCCATCCAAAATTCAGTTGGTTTAACAAAATTGTATCTTTAAATACGTTCAACTTGATTTTTGATTGGCGTAACAAAACAGTATAGTTGGGCAGTAACCAGTAAAAGAGATACGTTTAAGGGAGACTTTGTCCTTGAAATTTTCAAAAAATCAATTTGAGCTCAACATGAGCAGCTAGAAGAAGAGGAGGGATGCCTCTATGGACCAGGCATTGCCGATTAGCGGTAATTATAAACACATTTGTGTAAACACATTACAAAACTTTAAACGCGTTTTTCTCGAAAATACGTTTTTAAAAATGGCTGACATTCTCCTGACCGCTGTAATTAACATAACGACCTGAAATTTGGAGAGCATACTCAGAAAATATGTCTTCACGGAATGACGGATCGTTTTTTCGATAGATACATTTTTGCACTTATTATTTATCTTTTTATGCGAAAAAAAACGCGAAAATTCATTTTTTTTAAATTGCCGCCATTTTCCGAAATTTGTACTAAACGAAAAACACATCCGTCATTCCATGACCAAAGGGTCACAGATTGATAATATGCTTTGAATTTGTGTTTCAGATCAACAAAGCGGGGGCAGTGATATCAGCCGTTTACCTCCCGCGATTTGAGGACCTGTTTTCGCGGAGCTGCGACGGCCGCCATTTTGGTTTTTTTTTCAAGAAAATTTTTTTTTAACGTTCTGTATATCATGAATAAAAGCAAGAAAAAAACCGCACTCAAAAAGCTTTACTCGTTTCCTTTAAAAAAAATAAAATGTAAACACCTGAAATATGGCACTCCAAGGACAAAGTCTCCGTTAACAACCTTTCAATCGGTTTGGATTGAAAAAAATCAGGCATATACTATGAATATTTCGTAATATATCTGCATAATTAGCATACGGAAAATGTCAAATTAATTTGCTGTAAAAAATTATTGAGTTCTCAATTTTGGAAAGCTGAGGATTTTATGCCGGATGAAAATGCCCCAGTGTGTCAACGTAGGGTTAACCCGCAATCGCCGGCGATTCATTTTTCTTTGCATATAATTAGAACTTCGTGAAGTTGGCAAACCCCGATAAATCGGCAGTTTTTAAAATGCTATTTATTGATTTTTGTTTTGTTTTTTTAATACCACGAGAGTTTTTCGTTCCAAAAATGAGAGAAGAGCTCACGTGCAGTATATTCATCGTTGATGACAACATTATGAGAAAAGAAATCGGACACATAGTAGTCGTCAATATCCGAGGATGTACGCGCGTGTACATGCATATGGTTGCTCTCATATGCATATATCCGTAATCACGTTTTCGTTCTCACGAGAGATATTCGACGTTGTATGTACGCGGTAGGGGCTTCTCGTGAAGTCTTACCGCGCGACAGCGCTTTAGTTGACTTTTCGCCAGCGCGACACTTGCGCCCTCTGTTCCACCGAGATCATGCAGAGACTCGGGAAGTTTCATCCCTATCTCTCACTCTCTCCCTCGCTTTTTCAGCGTATATGGACCAGGCGGTGATGTTGTTTCCTGGTCTGAGCTCCCGGCACCTGTGAATTTCGAAAGTTGGCCGCCTCGAAAGTGTCGAGAACATCAGCGATGCGCATAGAAATATCGGGGCGTACCGGAGAGATCTCGCGAAGCGAGAAAACTTATCGCACGAGATATGGTTGCGTCAATACGTGCGGATATTTTAGTGCCATTTTTTTTAAGAAGAATCGCATGTTCAGTGATGTCAGGCGGCCACCCAGAAATCCTTGTGCCGAGTTTGCAAAAAGCTGGTACTCGAGACGAAAAAATAGCACGCCCGTGTTCCGTTGTGGCGCTGCCAACGCTAATACACAAACTAAGGTGCCTGCGAGTAATAAGGCCTTGCTAAGGGATATTCGAAATAAAATTAACCCTACCCGTGCGGAAATTAAGTTGGGGCTGTGATCGGGCCCCAATAATATTCCCCTAACTTTATTCGGGCCCTAATCTGGAAGCCACATGAGGGCCGTTAGTGGCCGGTCACACTTTGTCAACAAGGGCCATTAAAGGCGCAACGACCGGGGCCTTATAAGTTGCCTCAATGGCGCCTCATCAAAACCATTTTAGCGCCCTGAAAATGCCTCAACGGCGCCTCATCATAACCATTTCAGCGCCATAAAATATCCGTATCAGTGGATATACGTGTATGTTAAATGCGTCAGGGTATATCTGTATTTGTTTTTATGTAATTGTTCATGTGCATAGGTGTGGGCGTGAGTACATGTGTATGTATGTGTGCGCGCGTAGAAATGTGATTGCGTATTTGCATGTGAGCCTTTATGACAAACTGCCATGACAAAATTAATACAAAAAATAATCCATTCTAAGGAATGGATGTGTAGTAGAAATAAAAAAAATATATGGGTCTACTGAATCACTAGAATCTATTTCCATTGAGGGAAAGATCTGGAAAACAAAGACCAATTTATTTACTTATCCTACACAGTCAGATAAAGTTTATGAATGGGAAATATCAGCGAAGTCTTCAAAAGAAATAATTTTCCCTATGATGAGTATTGAGCGGAAATTAGTTGCTATAAAAATGTCGAGAAAACCGGTTGGGACTGTTCACACTTATGCGCTAGCATTACTCCATGTATGAGTGAAACCATCAGTAATTGTTTGTATCTATGTAAAATGTTTCTTTAATTTGATAAATAAATACTGTCTGATGTTTGTCTGCATATTTGTGTTCATCGTTGATTTTTTATTTGCTAATGCCCTTACGCTTTTTCCCAATTTGCGTTCGATATTATTATTCGATCGATGTATATAATCGATTTGAATAATTGAAATACCATCAACCATGTAGCCTAAGCTATTTATACTGGTTTATCGCTATAATAGTCAGATCTGGGCCTATTGTGGAGATCTCTACTTGTTTATCCCTATACTGGCCAAGTCTGGGCCTATTGTGGAAATCCCTACAGGTTTATCCCTATAATGGCCAAGTCGGGTCCTTTTGTGGAAATCCCTACAGGTTTATCCCCATAATGGCCAAGTCGGGACCTATTGTGGAAATCCCTACAAGTTTATCCCGGTAATGGCCAAGTCTGGGCCCATTGTGGAAATCCCTACTAGCGAAAGCACTAGGAAAGCCCTAAAAGACCCTTATTTTTATTATGGATGCCCTATCAGTTTTCCGCACGGGATCGAAATCTTTTAATTTCATGAGCAGTTTATAAGCAGTTTCAACGAAATTTTTTACTGAAAATTCATTTCTTAAGTTGAAATACCTACAACTTTTTAATAAAACAATATTTTTTTAAATTCCGTACGTACTTCTCTAGGTATTCTAATGTAGATTGACGAGAATTTTTGTTTTTTGTTCTAGGTAAAAAATTGTGGATGCTAAATGTCACGCCGCAGAGCGCCTAAAAAAAGATAACAAAAGAAAATATTAGTAGTCGGCCATTTTGTACATCGAAAAAAAACATACATATTTTCTAAGAGCTTGATATTCATACTAAATAGATGTGTAATTATATTTATGAGTGAATCACTTTTTCATACGAAAAAAATTGTTAAATTCGCACATGATTTTATACCCGTTACTGTGGCCTAAGGCCCTAATAAAAATCACGCAATAACCTTGAAAATTTCTGATAAACTGTTCTTATTATATTAATAATTAATAATTTCATTGTGTTTACCTACGTGTCTCTAATCAATATCAGCAACTCAAATGAACTGAAACGATGGTAAACTTTACCAAAAATTAGATCGTTCGCCCCGAGGTCCCCTGCATGGTCCGTGATCCTAAAAACTAGTATATTTGCCAAGAACTTGGTACGTCTGACATCCCTGCGCACGATTTCTTTACTTCAAAATCCTTTTTTCCCTCCTGGAGAAAATACTTCTCAATGGTGCTTGGTGATTTTGGATCTGGGCTTGTTACAGGCTGATCACAAACGGTGGCGCGAGGACTCGGGAAGAAAACTGCGGTGTCGACTAAAACGTTTCGACGAGCGTTGAAAGCTCCAATCTTCTGTATTTTCTGTTTTGCACTTTTTATTTGTCTATTTTTCTTCATCTCCTTCTCTCTATCTCCGTTTCGCTCCACCTGGTCTTTTTTTTGTTCTTTCCCGCCTGGCGTTCGCTTTCCTTTTGCATTCACAGCATTACTCTCAGATCACGCTATTCACTCTCCCGACCGTCACTGAAAGGAGGCTCCTGCTAAAAGCTAGCCCGAGACTTTTCAGCGAAGGTGAGGAAGGAGATAAGTGAGGGAGATTGAGCAAAGTAGTACCCGTAGCCCTGTAAAACGCGACGGTGGAATGAAAAAAAATGTGATTGTCTTTCGCCCGTTAGGGATGCCGTTCTCATTCTCTCCCCCGTGCGAGTCAGACATTTTTTTCCGGAAATATTACGAAAGCAATTTTATGCAGAAGTTTCTCTTCAACAGCGGCTGCCGGCTACTCCGTAGGAAGGGAGCAAAAAAATTGACCGTAATTCCCGGAGACACGGAAAATATGGTGGTCCGATCTGGCAACAACATTCTAGTGTGCAACGTAATTTTCTCGGGTATCTCTACTATCTTTGACGATTGAACGGCATTGTTGCGACTCGCAGTAGGTTTTCCTGTGCTATGAGAAATCACTGTTTATTATCATTTTTTTCGGCTGTTGAACAATCTGTGTTTGCTGACGTGAGTAATGGTGATACACTGAGGATGAGAACTAGTCAAATTAAATCGATTCGTTTGTTTCATTATTTTTCATTTGAATTAAGAGAGGAAAAAGGTCGTCTTTTTTCGATTATTTTTCGTCTGCTAGATTATCCATTGGGATTTGGAAGAAAGACATTTTATTAGGCGTGCATTGAATTTATTTCGTGTAAATTTTAATTTTTTAAATTAAAAATTCACAACGCTATTCAGGTATAATAGAGCCTCTGTATAAAAAAATGTGGTCTAGAGACCGGATTGATAACTTGGCAATGGTTGGTCTGAAAAATTAAAAATTAAAAAGTTTTGTAATCTATATAAATGTAGTTTTCGTTGTACGTAGCTGTTTAGAGAAAAATGCAAAATGGCGGACTGTTGAAAGAAAGTGTAATTTGTACGAAATTTTTATTATATTCGGAAGCTTAAAAATTACACAACAAAAAACGGCTACGTACATCGATAGCTATTGCAATAACGGACATTTTGCCTCTGAAAATTGAAAATTGGATGAGCACAGCTAGAGTTATGACTCCGGACAGGTCGAGAAAAGTCGTTTCGAGAAAAACACGGTTGAAAGTTTTAGTATACGTAAATCGTTGCGCTACCTGTTCTCACTAAATCGTCTGTAAGTTGATGAATTTTCGATATCGTGGCTTCAATTTTTTTAAACATATTCTTGAATATGCATACTTCGAGGAAATGCAAAAAAAATCGTCATTTTGACCCATCACAGCGGTGTCTCGCCTTAATCAAAACTTTCCCCAAATCAGTTTTTTCGTTACTTGGTTCTAAGTTTGAAGTGATAGTATTTTTCACTGAAAAAAATATCGCGCCGTACGGACTAAATGCGTGAGAGCAAAAAAATACTGCGCCTTTAAATCTACTTTTAACACGTTCAAAATAATATATTTGAATGAAAAACTCATTTGCTGTGTGCAAATACAGATAATTTTTATCAAAATATATCTTTTATATATCCAACACAAGAATATATTCCAAACAATTAATCAGTACCATTATTTATACCTTTGTACTATATCAAGGAATACTTTACGCGATTGAAAAAGTTACATTCCAAACAAAGTCACATTATGCCGGGAGACAAGGGAAAAGAAATCTTTTATTCGAAGGCATTCTAAATAGTTACACCAAATAGATTTTTTACGAGTGTTAGGACATTACTCGATCACAGCTGCACACGGGTAACCATAGTTCGTTCTTCAATATTATAAACTTGAAATAGTTGAGTAGGTTTTTATTTAGTAGTTATGTATTCAGTTTACTGAAAGACCAACGAGTTCGCATGGACGAGAAAAAAAATTGTTGAGTACCGAACTGCAATCAAGTTATACCTCCAGAAATCATTAACGGGAAAAATACCTTTAGCAACAAAAAAATTTGCTGATTTTCATGATTTTTTTTTAAGGAAAGATTTATTCACTATTTTGAGACTTATTGTATGTTTATTACTACTTTTGGCTGTCACGTGGTATTTATTTTTTAATCTTTAAAAATGGCGGAAGTTCGACAAGGTTTTCTAAGCTGCATTTTCAGAACTGATGTAACGTATAGCTAAAAAAAACTAATCGACCGATTCTGATGAAACTTGGAATAAATCTTTCTAACCTTATTGTCTAAAACATGATTCTAGATGTTTTTGAAAATACATAAAAAAAGGGTATTGTTTCATTAAAAAATGTGGACATTTTTTCCGGAAAATTCAACCTTTTGTTTCAAAGCGTACAGTTTCATCGATTTTCAACGTTTCTTACTTTTTCTTTGTTCATATTCTGCGTATGAATGTTAATGAAAGAAAGATTTTCATAGGTTTTTTTTTCAGATTAAGGCGAGAAATCCCTTTAGGAGCGTAAAAAGAGGTATTTTTCGATATTTTCTTAGAGGGGATAAAATAATCTGATCATTTTCAAATTTGGACATGAGTTTATTATAACTGTCAAGTTTGAAAAAAAAATTTTTTTTTGGGCTGAACCACAAAATGGCGGCGTTATTAAGGGTCTTCGGACACCTGCTTTCCGCGACATCGGAAAGTGCTACAGTTGTCACTCTTTTTCTGTTGATCTGAAAAAGATTTAATAAGTGTCATTCGTTTACTGACATATTAAGGGGAAGCATATACCTAAAAAGTGATGAAAAAGTGCAAGATAAAAAATTTCGGAGCCTTTTTACTCCGAAGTTCGAATTTTCGACCATTTTTTTGACATATTTGACCATAAAAAAATTATTTATTTACACGATATCTTTCAAACTTTAGGTATATCCTGCCGATAATATTACTGAGAGTAACCTCCCAAAATTTTATCCAAATCGGTCGATAACTTTTGGAGCTACAACACGAGCAGTTTTTGAGAAAGTAGTTCCGAGACAATCGCGTTTAAAGTTTCAACATGTGAAAACTATTAATTGTTACTACTCTAGACTATATGCAATAACTCCGCAAATATTCAATATTTCGAGTTTTCCTTTGGTCAGTATATTCATTCGGTATCATACTTCCGAAATATGTAAAAAAATCGATTTATTGAAAATTCTAAAGGGATTTCTCGCCTTAATCCCGCCGACGCTCCGGGTCAGGCCGTCTGACAACGTCCGCCGCAACCCGTTTAGAAGACCGTGTCATACCACCTCCATTTTTAAAGATTAATAAATAAATTTAAAAAATACCATGTAATACCCAAAAGTAATAACAAGACACACCCTAAGTCTCAAAAATGGTAAAGAAATCTTGACTTTTAAGGGGTTACCCCCACTTGCGATTTTGAAAAATTCGATTTTTTTATCGCATTTTTTTTTAAGCATAAGTATCTGAGAATATGTCCTGAAAATTTCATGTCGATCCGAACAAAATTGACTGAGATATGAGCGTTGAAAGAGAAGAATCCGTTGTGTAAACGACCGGCTAGTCTGAAGTCTAGTCTGAAGTCGGTGACCAAGATTACTCGAACACTAATGAACCGATCTTCTTGAAATTTTGCAGGCTTATTTAATACATAAAAATGTAGTCTTTAATCGTTCGATTTTTTTTTCGAAAAAAATGGCCGTTTTATAGCCAAAAAACGGCCGTTTTTTTCGTTAAAATCGAACCATTAACTTTGACTGTCCGCTATTTTGTGAAAAATGAATATTTTTTAAAATCCTTTGATTAAAGACTAGTTTATACTTATATTTGACTAAATCCATCCGCATTTTTTTTCAGATGATCCACTTCGCCGCAATGTTGGTCACCGCCAACCGTGTATATAAAAACATTATTTCATTGACGGCCATTTGCCACTAAACAATGTAATATTTTTCAATAAAAAAATTACTGAAAGTTCTTCAAGATGTGTTCTTTAAGATGGTATATTGATCGATTAAAAAAGTTGTGTAGTTTTCTTTGAAAAAATTCATGAAAAAGGCCTTTTTTTGCGCTACAAGTGGGGGTAACGCCTTAAAAACAAATATTAAAAACAGCCATTTTTTCGTCTAAAGGTATCTCCCCCTTAATTGACTGTGACAACTTTTCACGGAACCCTTCATCCTTAATTGTCATAATTCTCGTACGTTATCGAGACTTTAATATTGTTTACTCGGAAAGATTCGTGCTCCAAAAATCATATCAGATTTAAGTCGCTGACGAGAGACCTTCAACGTGGATTCCTCCGGATTGAAGGGATTCGCGAAGAAATCGCGGCTCAAGCAGCTTTTCTCGTGCGTAGTGGAAAAATTCGTGCGAAAGTTCGAAAAGGCAAAGGGGGATCGCACAGTCTGTGTGCGATCGATAGGACGATTCTACTGGCAGATCTCACCGAAGCCAAGACTGATTGCGAGATGGGATATGCTGTACGATATATATTTTCGTGCTTTCCCTTTGAGTGTTTGGGATACACCGCGAGCGCAATAGCACAAAGCCGCGACGACGTCGTGACAGTGACGGCTTCGCGAAAAAGACAACGGAAAAGCATTGAGAGAACTATACCCGACAATAGAGAAATTGAAAATAATACCAACGGAACTTTCATAGCTATCCTACTTCGCTCCATGCCACTCGTTTTCCCACTCGACGAAACCTTCATGTGACAACCGGAAGTGCATGGAATTTAAAATACTGACGTGAGAAATGAAAAGATGATGTTTCTTTTTCATTTTGCGTGAGGTTTTCATCGACCAAAATGAACCTATGACAATAAATGTAGCAAATAAATACAATAATTTGCACGATCCAGCGAAAAGACGGGATGGGATTTCAGGAAACACAGAGCAGACGATTTTTTGCTTATCTTTATCGAGGTGTTTTAGTCTAGAGGGCGTTTCGGGCGTTTTTTCGGGCTTGATGAAAAAAAAAGTTTACCACCCATTTTTTTAGTCTTTTTATTAACGTTTCAAGAACTCAAAGACAAATTATGGTGCAAAAAAAATTTTGTTAACATTTGAACAAAATCAAGACCGTACGCACATTCTACATTTATGTCTCTTCCCCTATTACTACATTTCCATTACAAATAATCATCTTTACGCCCTTTGTTCTTCTTTTGTCTAGTTCGCACCTTTTTCTCCAATATTCTCACCTCATCTCAAAAAAATGCCAACAGAAAAATCGATGTTGTTTAAATTTCTAAACTAGAATACACCCTTGAAGGCGCCTTTGAAATTCATTTCTGCATCTTTGAAAATGCTGTCCCAACTACTGGAATAATGACCTTGAGCTGAGAAATTGGAAAAACTAACGAGAAACTGTCAAAGATTTTTCCCGGTTGAAACGTATTGGCTGGAAAAAGTGTGGGCTTTAAATTACTTGGAAAAGAAAAAGTTGACTAAAAAATTGGTGGCCTGTGTTTTTGTTCCGCTTCGCCAGTCTCCTTCTCTTTCTCTTTCTCTCTCGCTCTATATATATATATATATATATATATATATATATATATATATATATATATATATATATATATATATATATAACTTTCCGTCTCTATTGTAGTTCGTTACCCGATGCGCTCTCTATCAGCGTTAAAGCCTCGTCGATCGAAAAATCCGAAGTCTAAATTTGCAGTGAACATCTGCTCTCATCCATTATTTTCAGATATTTCGATGTTTTGCCCACATACTTTTCCGTGGCCCCGGCAGCCACACACGATTCCTGGAGGCTTGGTGCTGCTACGAGACCTCGTTCCCGTCTCTCGCTTTATCGTGGATCAGGTGAAAAATAGGCGAGCTAAGCCAGCGGTGTCCCTGATGGATTGTCCCTCGTTCGAGAACGGAGCTTCGCTCCACTCTCATAAGAGTCTTTCTCCCTTTCTCTGACCCTCTCACTCCGTAACACTTTTGCGAAGTGCAAAACGGCTAGAAAAGCCGCACGAAGGACGATACGCGAAAAAGGTTCATTTATATATATATATATATATATATATATATATATATATATATATATATATATATATATATAAATGAACCTGAATTATAATTTCATGCTTGCTTATATAAATTATAAGCAAGCATGAAATGATGCTCTTATAATTTATGAAATTTTATTCTAATATTTAAACTAGAAATGAAAAACTAGAAAGCAATTATACAAGTAAAATGAAACGAGCATATGCAATATATAGATTATAAGCAAATTATATATATATATATATATATATATATATATATATATATATATATATATATATATATATATATATATATGTGTGCGTGTGTGTCTCAAAATGAACTGAAATTTTATTTTTTAAATAAAACGTATTATTTATTTGAAAAGTACGAATATATGGTACAAAATACGGTATAAAAAATTCAATTCGAATAAGGCTTCGGTATATGGATAAAGCTACTAGAGTGTGTGCGTCATCGACTGCGGAAAATGAGATCAAAATGTGTCTAAAAAGTAAAAACATCAGTACGATGTAAAAAACGATCAGTAAAACAAAATATGTACATGTCCGCAATAGAAAAACAAATGCCATCTGCAGTTTTCTTTGTACCAGATAGATTGTATAGATTCAAACATGCAAAACCCATCGCTAGTTATCATCAAGTCTGATTTTTCATATTCACTGCCGATTCAAAGGGGGTGATACCTTTCGGCGAGGGAAAAAATGCTGATTTTAATGATGTTTTTTTTAAACGGAAAGATTTCTTTATTCTTTTTGATACCAAGGGTATGTTTTGTTACTACTTTTGGCTGTTAGATCGTTTTTTGTATTGATTTTTAATAATAATGGCGGAGGTATGGCACGGTCTTCTAACTCTCTCAAAACTGGCGTGACGTATAGCTATAAAACTAATTGACCGATTCTGATGAAATTTGGTATAAATCATTCCAACTTCAATGTTCAAAACACGACCCTAAATGCTTTTGAAAATTGAAAAAAAGTTTTTTACTGCAAAATGTCGCTATTTTTCGGAAAATTCAATTTTTTTTTTTCAAGTCGCATTACTGCTTCGTTTTTCGATATTTTTCTTTTTTTCCTAGTTCATATTATGCGTCTGAGTGTTAAGGGAAGAAAAATCTTCGTCGGTTTTTTTTCAGATTAACCCCGCTGACGCTACGTGTCACGTCATCTGACAACATCCACCGCAACCCGTTTTGAAGACCGTGACATACCTCCGCCATTTTTAAAGATTAATAGAAAAAAATACCATGGAACCGCTAAGAGTAGTAATAAAATATACCCTAAGTCTTAAAAATTGCGAAGAAATCGTTCCTTAAAAAAAAATAATTAAAATCAGCCATTTTTTCCCCGCCTAAAGATATCTCCCCCCTTAATTCACGGATGTATGGAACATATAAGCCCGGGAAAAAGTAACCGAAATTTATCATTCTAAAATGTATCATTCTAAAAGTCCCTGTCGATGTATTTTGACCCCCTGAATACGAATTCACCACCTATTTCCCCAAAACCCTCAACTTCTATTTAATATTCTCGAACTTGTGTGTAAACACGTTTTTCACATTTAGCCGGCGCAATTTCGAGCTTCCGAAGAAAACGCCGCAATATTTTTAATCGGCGGGAAAATTCACCATCGTATAAACCCCTGAAACGGTGTAAAAGTCGAAATAATGTTTAGACGCGTTCGGTCACTTTTTCAGAATCACCAAAGTCCTAAAATATCAAGCAGCCGTGGCAGCGGTCCTATTGGAGTCACGGAGGCTTATTGAGGGATTTTCGAAAAGGATTTTGGTAGACTCAGAAAATGCTGCTTTATATTGATCCCGATATCTCCATTAGTTTTGCTGCTAAGTGCATTCGAAAAATGGCCGACAAATGGACAAAGAGGTTTGTATGAAAAAGTTAACAAAAACCGATAGTTCGTCTTTGAAATTCTGCCAAAACTCGAAAAATAATAGAAGCGCGGCGAATCAAGCGGCAGTTTTTAGAGCAATCGTTTGTGAAGAGGATGCGCGCAGTGCGGAGTTTCAAATCGGAACAAAAAATAAATGAGCTGCGATTGAGGAAAAAAACCTATTTTTATCCGCGACAGACACAAATTTTGATTCTGAATTTTCTTTTTCATAAGTCCCGCGATTATATTTTTACCCGCAGAATACGAATTCGCCATTCATTCTCCGTAACCCTCAAATACAATTACACTGAGAAAACAGTTGATTTATAGTAAAGAAATATATTTAGTTGGCACTCTTATTCAAATATTCATTAACTGTTACAAAATTTGTTACTCCTTAAGAGATATTCGTGTTCTCATGAAAACATTTGATAACCATAGTATTTTTTTGAAAATGATGATTTATTTGGTCACTTTTATTTCTCTTAACTCAGTGGATGTTTATGGTCATCGAAAAACGAGTTGAAATTGTGTCATGATACTACAGTTAAAAGGAGTAGAGATTTGTTCACAGTTAATATATTTAGATTTGGGGCCGTTAACGTATAGTGGCCGCGACTATCCTGCGTTCAATGCAAAACAACATGTCACAACAATTAACTGATCTTCATTCAAAACGACTATCTCGATCGCATTTGAGCCAAGAGTCTCACAGTTGACGCGAAAACTTCTCTCTTTAACGCAAATGAGGATTCATTAACTATTAATGAATCTGTATTTAAGATGTTGGCCCAGTAGTTCTTTGAGATAACAGTCGTACACTTCTTACAAAATAAATAGTTGCTAATAATTAAAAAATCTTCAGATGAATCAAATATAGCCCTGTTAATAGTTAGCAAATAACTTAAAAAATCGACGACTCGTCTCAAATAATGATTTGTTAATAGTTAACAAATCTGTCCTTGAGATAAGTATCGTACATTTGGCAAAACCGTTTACTTTGTACGCTACCATGGCCCTTTGTCGCACAAGCTCGTTCCTGCGCAGACGCGACGTAGATACAATCGAGGTACCCTGGAGACTGTGCGTGACCGCATGTCCACTTACCTAGAGGACATCAGTTTGTGACCGTGAAAACGTGAATTTATTCTCTGCGCCGATGGCATCAATTAACGATTTGCTTGTTTTGTGGGACCTGCCAAATCTTTAGGAAACTTTCGAAAGTATATATGGAGAATATTGTATTATGCATTAGAGCAGGGGTGGCCAAGACCTCGACCGCGGGGCCGGTCGACCTATTTGCTATGAGAGCTGTTCCTTGCTTTACGACGTATTGATGCTACGACCTTTGTTGCCCTCCATCTTTGTTGTCCTCCGATTAACGGACTTGCTACTTGTAAAGAACAAATCGTTGTCCAACAACAATGAATTAACGACTTTGTCCAAACATTCATTTGGTAACTATACAAGAATCTTGATTTGTGCGAATATAAAATATCGTTCACCCAATTATCCTTTACATCTGGGACAACTAGTCCACTGATCTCATTGACTAAACGCCTCAGTTATAGGAAACAAGTACTTATAGTATATTAATACGAAGCATTGGGTTAGACCAACTGCAATCTATTGGCTGTTGAGAACGGGTATGCTCCATTAAAGTACCCATTTCTTATCGATTACCAAGTCTTTATTCGTGACAATTCAGAGGCTCAAATGAATGATTAATTATCTGTAAGAAGATATTTATTTCGCCATATCCAACTTTACCATTTGTCAATAGTAAACAAATCCTTGTACATAGAACTGTATTGTTTTCTCATTGTCAGTGTAGAAATCGTCTAAAATGTATGGGAACACGGTTTTCGCGTTCACCGGGCGTAATATTGTGCTTTCGGCGAAAATATCGGGATATTCGTAATCGGCAGAGATTTTCCCATCGCATAATATTCCGAAACGGTGTAGAAGTCGAAAAAAATGCAATTACCAATCTTTTTCTTGTCAGTCGTCCAAGATGTAAAGTAATATGAGTTGCAGGTCGCATAACATATAGCTAAAATATTGTATATACTTCGAAACTATGGTAGGTTATTTTCTGAACGCTAATTGCAGTAGCAACCGAAGCGCTTATTTAAATAACAAGGCGATGGTACCTAAGAACCTTCGGAGCGTTGTAAAACTTTTATCCTGAGGGAAGGAATATCCATGGAAAATTATACACACACACACACACACACACACACACACACCAATATATATATATATATATATATATAAGGAAAGTGATGAAGATTACGTATCAATTGAAAGTTTCAACGTCCTCCCGGCTTCACTCTAGTCTTAAGCGAGCTCTCTCATTCGGCACACATTATTGATTATATCACTTGCTATATAACTCGTCGTTCGTTGAGAAAAGTTTCGCAAGGGTTTCAACGCCAGGGAGAGTGGTTCAATATTATATAATAACTGAAAAAGTTGCTTCTCCGTTTTTGCGAGGAGAGCGAGAGAATCGGGAGAACAGTTTTTCTCATAAGGGATGAAGGAGGGAGAGAGAGAGAGAGTAAGGGAAAGCAATGGATAAGGAGTGAGTGTGGTCGGGAGGGAGGCGGCAGACACACCGGCTGGCCGGCCGATATCATGTCCCGGACATATTAAAAAACTGCTCGTACTTTTTCATTCCCTCCACATTTTCCGTTTCGTATCTGCTTTTTTTCTGTTCCTATTCGGACATTGCTATTAAATTTTTCCAGAATGAAACGAACGAGTTTGCGACCACGAACATTTTCACGCACGTTCCGTAGGCCACTTTGATCGTAAAGGGGCAATTCATTTCGATTGTCGTCTATCGAATCTATACAGGATGTTAGGAAGGTCGATCCAAAGCCTTAAGAGGGTGATAGGTCACCTCGTTAGGAACATATCTAACCTAGGTTACCTTAGTCCAATGTCTGAGGATTTCGAGTTATCATGGTAAGTATGATTTTTGGAAAATTTCCCAAAATTAGGTACTAACTCGTTTATAACGTTCAAACAGACAATATTTGGTAACTAAAAACTTATTGGCGTCTTCGCTTAATGTGTATTCAATCGACAAACACCAATATAATCAACTGCACCCACACAACTAACTAAATGGGACGTGTTGAATAATTAAAAACTTGTCAAAAAATAAATGAGTCAGTCAAAACTTGTTAAAAAAATAAACTTGTCGAGCTAAACAAAAATAAACTTGGCGAACTAAACTAAATAAACTTGTCAATAAATAAAAACTTGTCAAAAAATAAATTAATTAGTACCTAATTTTGGGAAATTGTCCAAAAATCATACTTACCATGATAACTCGAAATCCTTAGACTTTGGACTAAGATAACTTCGGTTAGATATGTTTCTAACAACGAGACCTATCATCCCCTTAATGCTTTGCATCGACCTTCCTAACACCCTGTATCTAGAAACGTTAGGATTTAGAGTCGAGAGGCATAAAAAATGCATGAACTTCGGGATTTTTTTTATTAATACAGAATAAATATTTTTCGAAATGGGTTTCAACGTATTTTTTTCTTATATCAATGGAGAGTAAATTGCAATTGTATTCATTGAATAAATCCAATATGGCGGCTCTAGCTTCCGTGAAATGAAGCCATAAAACAAAAACGGGTAAAAAATGATTAAGCTAGACTAACTTTTCGGGGCCTTCTCTTTTTTTGTTTTCTGTAAAACCTCTGGATAACAAAATGGCAGCCGTTTGACAAAGAAAACAATATTTTCCGGTTTTTTTTGCTGCAACGGACGACCAAATTATTTCTAAATTAATTTTTGATAAATTCGCTTTCGATGGCCCGGCAAGTTGAATTTCCTTTTATTTGCGCAGAGATTCATGGGAATCGGTTCATCCATTGAAGCTGTAGAGTGCCCCGCGCGCTCAAAAATGCTTTTTTCAGAAGAACGCATTTAAAGTTTGACATTATAAAACATCGTATTTAATGTTTGTTTTTGACAACCCAAACAAACAAACCCACGTTTCCTAAACACTTGGGGGTGGGGGGGGGGGGGGCTATACCAGTGTGACACTTTCTAAAAATTGTTTTTTTTGCTTTTTTCGACAGTTTACTATATACTTTCAAGAATATCATTATCATTTATGTCATTTACATCAATATCATTTTATCTTGCAAAAATCGATAGTTAAATCTTTAAACGCGTTATCCTTGAAATGGGATTTTTCACATTTGCTGACGTTGTAACTCAAAGAGCAATTATCCGAATGACTTGAAATTTGAACTGAGTAATCTTGAATATATTTACTCTACAATGACGTAGGATATTTTTGATTGGATGAAAATGGACGATTTGGCATTGAAAAAAAACGACCATTTTATAGGCAAGAAAACAGACTTCTTTTTCATGACTAGGCCATTTTGTTAGATTTTGATACTTTTCGAAAATCCTACGTCATTGTACAGGAAATACCTTCTAGTTTAAAGACATTTTCTTGCTTTTTCGGTTTCAGCTACTCAATCGGCCGGAATCGTGTCAGCAGTGGAGGAACCTTTTTTTGCGTCACCGAAGGCAGCGCATAAGTCGCTTGGATCTCAATATTTTTCTATGAAAAAAATTATGCAATATAGGTCAAATATAGCCAAATATATTCTTAATTTTCCAAACCATTTAATTGAGTACTTTTCTTCCAAAAAATTCCCGAAAATCACCCAAATTTTCAGCGTTCACACTGGTATAGCCCTTTAAGGGGTTACCCCCACTTGCGATTTTGAAAAAATCGATTTTTTTTATTGCATTTTTTTGAAGTATAAGTATCCGGGCCATACTTCTGTATGGGCCCGGAATAGATGACTCTATATAAGTTTACAAAAAAAAATATTTTCTTCGTGTAAACTGAAATTGAAACTTTAAACGCGTTTTTGTCAAAATGGCATTTCTGAAGTCGGTGACCAAGATTACTCGAACACTAATGAACCGATCTTGAAATTTTGCAGGCTTATTTAATATATAAAAATGTAGTCTTTAATCGTTCGATTTTTTTCGTTAAAATCGAACCATTAACTTTGACTGTCCGCCATTTTGTGAAAAATGAATATTTTTTAAAATCCTTCGATTAAATACTAGTTTATACTTATATTTGACTAAATCCATCCGCATTTTTTTTTCAGATGATCCACTTCGCCGCAATGTTGGTCACCGCAAACCGTGTATATAAAAACATTATTTCATTGACGGCCATTTGCCACTAAACAATGTAATATTTTTCAATAAAAAAAATTACTGAAAGTTCTTCAAGATGTGTTCTTTAGGATGGTATATTGATCGATTAAAAAAGTTTTGTAGTTTTCTTTAAAAAAAATTCATGAAAAAGGCCTTTTTTGCGCTACAAGTGGGGGTAACGCCTTAAGGATGCAAATTACGTTAAAAACATCGATTTTTTTATCGCCACTAACCTGTTCTTTAAGCGGTCATCCCATCCGACAGGTCCAAAAAAACGGAAATATTTTTTCCGCACAAATCGCAAAAAATATGTGGTTGTTATATAGATCTGGCGACGCTCACTGACGTACGCCTTTAAAAGTTAATAATAATTCAGGGGTTGATCCAAGACCCACACATGCTTATATCAATCGACTCAGAATTTCACCCCCAACCCCCCATTTCAGGGAACGCATTCAGTTCTGGGACAACCCATATAGTTCCAGTTGCCTGACCATCGCCTGAAGGTAGCCTGATCAGGCGAATTTATGCAAGACGTCAATTCGTTTACCTGAACGTCGCCTGAAATTCGCCTGCTCAGGCAACTGGACGTAACCGTCAATCCGGTTGCCTGACTATCGCCTGAAACCAGCCAAATCAGGCGATTCAAAGCACACCGTAAGTAAGGCCTCCGTACTACAGCGTGGTCAGGCCCGGATCAAATGTCAGGCCAGTTAGACAATATTTCTACGCGGGCCATTACTGAAAATTTCATTTCGGCTGCCCGGAAAGCGCACGGATCACGATGCCACGTGTACGAGAATTTACGAGAGGAGTCATAATATCCCCGTACGATGAATTGCAGCCCAATGCAACGATCGTGGATCACAAAGGTAACGCAGTGATGCGGATATTATGTATATAGGAAATGCGTAATTGAAATATTAATTTATCGCCCACAACGACCAACCTGGTATAATTAACACAGTATTGTGGAGCTCGTGATAACACGCTGATGCTATCAATACGTTGCATTATCACTGTGACACACATACACAAATGGGCACTCAATCGTATTATCCGTATAGTTATATATATACGTTTTGGATTAACGAATAGAGGGATGGAACGCGGAACGAGTTGAAGCAACAGAAAGCAAGTTCGCTATCCATCTTGCGTCTCTTTTCCACTCTCGTAACAACAATACTCGGCGGGATCATTATAGGATAAAGTGCATGAAGAGCTGATACATGGGTGCAAATTTTGACATACTATACAAACAGCTTCGTACATACTCATACACTTATAAATACGTTATTTCAATTCACTTTATATAATGTAAATATTAATCGTTATCGATGAGGCACCTGTTCAAATGCATGTTGTTCTGCTATGCGAGAACGACTTCCGTAATCTATATGAGGGATACCCGCTGTAAAAGTTTCCTCATTTTTTCGGTTAAGGCCTTAGGTCACAGTAACGGGTACAAAATCATGTGCGAATTTAACAAATTTTTTTCGTATGAAAAAGTGATTCACTCATAAAATTAATTACATATCTATTCAGTATGAATATCAAGCTGTTAAAAAATATGTATATTTCTTTTTTCGATGTACAAAATGGCCGAATACTAATATTTTTTTTTGTTATCTTTTTTCAGGCGCTCCGCGGCGTGACATTTAGCATCCACAATTTTTTACCTAGAACAAAAAACAAAAATTCTCGTTAATCTACATTAGAATACCTAGGGAAGTACGTACGGAATTTAAAAAATTTTGTTTTTTTCAAAAGTTGTAGGTATTTGAACTTAAGAAATGAATTTTCAGTGAAAAATTTCGTTATAACTGCTCATAAACTGCCCATAAAATGAAAAGTTTTCGATTAATCAGAAATTCCGTACGTACTTCTCTGCGAAATGCAATTAGAAACATGACTTTTAAATTTGAAGTAAATCGAGTTAAAATTGTTGAAGTTATTTGTCACGGCAATTGGAAAAAAGCTGTTTCGAAATGCTTCGAGTAGTCGGCCATTTTGTACATCGAAAAAAAATAATATTTTCTAACAGCTTGATATTCATACTAAATATATGTGTAATTAATTTTATGAGCGAATCATTTTTTCATACGAAAAAAAAATTGTAGAAACAGCTGAATCGATCAGTCTCAAATTTCAACACAATCTTTTCGAGTATATTTTTTAGTATCCAATCGAAGGTTCTTTCTCACCGATAAATATTGGCCATTCTATAAACAATTTAAGGCCTAAATTTTTGTCAAAAATCGACTTTTTTCAAATCCGCGATTTTGTCAAAAAATATTATTTTGCTTATTCCTTCGATCAATTACAAGATAATCCATTATATTAACGAAATGTTTTTAGTTTTTTCATTTCAGATGATGTAGTCCCGAGATATGGTGCTCACCGCAAGACGCCTTTTTTAGAGGTTCTCCCGGAGACCAGCTATAGCAGCTTTCAAAATAATTATTTTTACAAATAAAAAATGTTAAAATACAGTTAAAAGTTATCATAATAAGTGTACAAATTTTTACGTTAATGGATTTGAAGGACTTCTCAAGAAAAATTCTTGAAAATTCGATCTTTTTGAGCCTCCTGACTGTATATAACCCCTTAATATCGCATTCTCACTGTGGCAGTATTACGATGTCCGTGGCCCCTAATTCTGACCATACAGTCTTTATGTTTGACCCAAAATAAGACTTTTTTCAAGAGTGGGAAAAATCTAAATTCGACCCTTAAGGGGGTGAAACGGGGTTTTAGAGTTTATACAAGACCACATATTTTTTGGTCAGATTTGCTTGAAACTTTGTATTAATACACTTCTATGCAAATAAAAAATATTATAGATATTGATATGAACACAGTTAAGGGGTTAGAAGTACTACTTGACTGTCGACACGCATCGAACAGAGAAGGAAACATACAGTGTTATGTTTAAAATACATTTGGTAAGTTTCAAGTAAATCTGGTCCAAAAATATGTTTTATCCCATTTAACCCCCTTAAAGGTTAAATTTTGAAAATTGCTGAAATGCATGTTTAATTATTTGTATTTAAGTGTATTTATGCCAAGTTTCAAGTAAATATGACAAAAACATGTCGTCTCATGCAAACTTTAAAACCCCTGTTTCACCCCTTAAAGGCCGAATGTTGGTTTTTACCATTCTTGAAAAAATTCCTATTTTGGGTCAAATATGAAGGCTGCGCTGTTATAATTAGGGGCCACAGATATCGTAATATCTCTTTTATTGTGACCGTGAAATTATTTTATGAGGATGTTGTTAATTTCTCATTTTTCATTGTCATTTTGAAAAACACGAGTCCACTTTGTTTTCCGACATTGGTCATAAGTTGAGCGGATTTGCCATCAATTCTTTAAGTCGATTTACGATTTACACAATTCACCTCAAATAATTACCTGTATTTACGCCAACAAAAATTAATAATCATTTTTAAAAATTAATAACAATATCGATATTCGATTTCCGTCGCAAATATTTATAATAATGATAACCATGATAATGACAATAAAAAATGATAGCATGTCACGGATTACAGATATAATCATTACGAAAAATATAAAAAAGGCGTGTTTTAATTGATTTAAATTGTCAATAAACAATAGGTTAAAAGTTTACAAACAGAATTTTTTTCAAGAAACGCGACACGTTTATTCGGTGGGGTAGCTATGGAGAATGAACAAAGGGCAAGATTTATGAAACGGATAACTACTCGTTAAACTTATACCCGCAGACCGAAAAGTAACGTTGAACTTTTTCTCCGCTCGTGCCCTTCCAGCCACACACTCTCAAGATTTTCTTCGTACACTTGTTTTTTTTCTTTCTTTCATCGAGGATCCAGTAACCCTACGGGAGCGTCATTATCGTTAATCAAATTTTTGTAATATCTGTTAATATATATCGCGGATTTTGAAGCAATCGCAGTTGTACATAGATTAAGGGCGATTCCACGGTTCGGTTTTTCGAATAAGTCACCTCGTGGTTACCCTTCCCCGGTGTGAAGATTTATTTGTCACAATTTGCAAAAATCAAAGAGAAACGAAAAGTCGGCGCGAAATGAGAAATTTCATTTCAATTTTATTAAATTTCCATGAGCTCAATTTTTTGTATCCAGTTTTTTCGGTTTTTTTTTCTACGTGAAAAAAGGAAATGAAATATGTAAATTGAAACTCTGGGAACAAAAACAGGCATTTTTTGCGCAACCTTTCACCGTGAAAAAGGTGAATCCATTTTTTCTCTCACATAATATATATTGCCCTCTTAATGGTGTTGCGAGCGGGAGAGAAAGCTTGTTCGCTGGAGGACCATTAATTTTTATCACCAGCAAAACTTCGACGGGTCTATATATTTTTCAATCACATTGACAACGGCGGACTCGCCCCGTATAGAACAAACTCTACTCTTCCGAGACTGGTTTTCGCACGCTGATAATCTCTCTGTGAAGAAAATTGGATAAAGCACGCACTGGTATGTGATTTTATTTTTTAATGTGTCTTTTCTTTCTGTAGTGCAGATTTCAGCAAAACGCATGGGGATTTTTGCATTGGGGCGGAATTGATTGAATAACTTCAATTCGATCATTGAATAATGGTTAACTTCAATTAAATTATTTAATATAAAAATTGTTTGAATCATTGGGTAATCATCATGAATGTTATTCTCATTAAATCATTCATGATTTGTCAAACCTTTAAATAATAATTTAACAAATTATGAATAGGAATAAACTTTCATTGAATATTGTAGGAAAGATGACATCATGATCCCTGCAGTATATTATTAAAATATTATATGTTGCGTCTTCTAATTTTTCTAATGCTCGACCCATCTTTATGCGGTTGAAGTTAGCATCGTTGAACATAAGAAGTCGAAAATTCTTTTCGATTTCGCATTTTCATTATTATCCAAAGTCATATTCCGTAAATTTGACGTAGATCGCTAAATAAGATTCCTAAAAAGTGTTAGCGTGATTTTTGTAGCTCAAATCTGCCAAACGAAATTTGCGAAATTGAAAGAAAAATATTTTCGTTGCATTCCAGCGATGCAAACGTCAACGTTATTCATTTTCGTTCTTTCGCCCAAACGCAAAAGAACAAAATAAGTGCAACAAATTATTTTCACCAAGAAATGTGAATGTTAAAAGCTCATAATTTACCCAAATAATTCGTCACATTTCTTTGCTAGTGTTAACGAATTTATTTTTCGTTATCTTTTTTATGTGTATGCCTTGCAGCGAAAAACCTTGTTTCGAATTCAACGCAACGACGAGGAATAATGACCAAAAGGCTGTATATGTTAGGTTCGAAAAAATAACTTTTTTGACATACAGAATATAAAAACGAGTGAACTTTTATAATGAACTATAAAAAAAAAAAAATTTACTATATGCAACTCTGGTCGATGCTTTAGAACTTTCCTTTTCTTTGTTTTTTAAATCCTTTAAATCCGGTGCGTTGGCGTATCATGAAAAACATTTCATACATATAGCGGACATGCTGTCGAGCTTGTGACGGATGGAAATATTCCTCTGTGAGGTAATAATTCATTCAAGTTATGTTCAATTCGTTATGGCCATGGTGCACTGTAGATTACATCCACTGTGAAAAGTGCCTTAAAAAGCACGCAGTGCGGAAATTTTTTAAATCCAGCACATGTGAATTATTTTTACTTTTTTTTACAAAATCGAATCGCGGCGCCAAAAAGCGCGAGGGAAAAATAAATCGCGCCGGGTACGTGCAATACTAAAATGATAATAATAATGACAATAATAACAATGACGGAAAATAGCTTAGTCTTTTCGATGTATTTTGCATATCTGTGGAAATCCCTGAGCGAAAAAAAAGATAGTATTACCTCCCCATGTGATTGATGATTCCACATCTCCGTGCTGTTTTTAACATCGCTTATTTTCCTCGCCTCCATTTTTTTCTCTTGTTTACTCGTGACATTTTACCCACACGCCGCACGAAAATTTAAAAAAACTCAGTGAATAAAACGAACAGTTCGAATGTACGCATCTCGATGAATAAACGATATTCGTTAAACCGAAAATATATATTTCTTTTCGTTTTTCACTTAACAATTGCAAAGCTCTGTAACCGAGCGATACTCGATCTTCGATCGATTGGGCAACGAGGGAGGGTCACCGATCAATCTCACCACCCGTTGTGGTAGGCCAGTTTTGGGCCATTTATAGCCTTAATATTTTTTATTATGAAAATATCAAGGCTATGTATAGCCCAATACAAAAGCAAATTAAAGCAAAAAACATAAGAATACAATTCACAATAGTCGTAACAAACGTTTAGTTTGTTGTAACGGCGAGTTTGACGTTACTGCCTGCGAGCTACTCTCAGGAGCGTCTCCACTGACGAGTGCTGCTCTCGAGAGCGACTCTCGAGAGTTTTACTCTCACGAGGACTTTTACTCTGACGAAATGTTACCATGCCAAATGCAATGTTTTAAAGAAAATTCAATCTTTCTGTTTTAAAGCGTACCATTTCATCGATATTCAACATTTCTCACTTTTTCTTGGTTCATATTCTGCGTATGTGTTGACGAGAAAAAAAATCGCTGGTTTTTTTCGATTAAGGGGTCTGCTTACTTTAGACGGCAAAAAAGGCTAGTTTCATTAATTTTTTCGATAGGTTTATATTATAGATATTGATATAAAAGTTGTTAGACTTAATGAATACACTTTCGAAATACATTTAAAAAATATTATTTACTTAAGTAACTATTTATAGACGAAAATGGTTGTTAAAAAAATGTCCTTAAAACATTGCACGTCTGCGCTGTTGATGAAATCTCGGAGACGGATCATCCGAAACAAAAAAATCAAACGGTTTTAGATTCAGTATGTTAATGGCTATAGCGCATAACATACGATTTTTTTAAATATGAAGTATTCCACGTGAATCCGGTGGACTTTTTCCCTAACCCCCGTCAATTCGATTTTTTTTTATATGATTCCATTGACTCTAAAAGACACCCTGATTTTTTTTACATTTTTCGAAACAACCCTTAGTAAAAAAAAATTCTCCGAAAAAAACCCGCGATTTAAAAAATTTTAAAAATTCCCAAAAATGCGTGATTATATGTAAAAATTTTCAAGCTATCACCCGCAGTAAAAGTATGATTTTTTCTGTGCTTCCTGAGCGATTAACGTTAAAAAAAATCCGAAAAATTCATTGTGGGTATCTAAATATTTAAGTATCCGCCCGAAGTAAGCGGTTCTTGATTTTTTTGGATTGTTTTAACGTTTATCGCTCAGGAAGCACAGACAAAATCATACTTCCACAAAAACATTTTTTTTTTACTAAGGGTTGTTTCGAAAAATGTGGAAAAATCAGGGTGCCTTTTAGATTCAATGGAAGCAGATAAAAATAAATAAATCGAATTGGCGGGGGTCAGGGAAAAAGTCCACCGGATTCACGTGGGATATCTCATGTGCAAAAATAACAAAGTGGCGGACATTTGTCGGAAACAGAAAACAAAAAAAACGTGTTTTTTTCACCGTTTTTGGCAAAAAAATGGTAAATATCAAAATTTTTAAAATCCTTGACATGCGCTATAGCTCTAGTTGAAAATAATATGTGGTTAAAATTTCATGAGGATCGGTTCAGTAGCTTCGAAGATTTTATCAACAAGCCGTCGAAAAACGTTACTTCGAGAAAAACGCGTTTAAAGTTTGTTTGGGTTACATAAGTACATATTTTTTTAAATGTATTTCGAAAGTGTATTTATTAAGGGGTTCCCCTACTTGCCATTTTGAAAAAATCGATTTTTTTAATTGCATTTTTTTGAAGTATAAGTATCCGGGCCCATACCGAAGTATGGGTATAGACGACTCTATGTAAGTTTACAAAAAAAAAATATTTTCTTCGTGTAAACTAAAATTGAAACTTTAAACGCGTTTTTCTCAAAATGGCATTTCTGAAGTCGGTGACCAAAATTACTCGAACACTAATGAACCGATCTTCTTGAAATTTTTCAGGCTTATTTAATACATAAAAATGTAATCTTTAATCGTTCGATTTTTTTTCGGAGGAAAATGGCCGTTTTATGCCCAAAAAACGTCCGTTTTTTTTTCGTTAAAATCGAACCATTAACTTCGACTGTCCGCCATTTTGTGAAAAATGAATATTTTTTAAAATCCTTTCATTAAAGACTAGTTTATACTTATATTTGACTAAATCCATCCGCATTTTTTTTCAGATGATCCACTTCGCCGCAATGTTGGTCACTGCAAACCGTGTATATAAAAACATTATTTCATTGACGGCCATTTGCCACAAAACAATGTAATATTTTTCAATAAAAAAATTACTGAAAGTTCTTCAAGATGTGTTCTTTAAGATGGTATATTGATCGATTAAAAAAGTTTTGTAGTTTTCTTTTAAAAAATTCATGAAAACGGCCTTTTTGCGCTACAAGTGGGGGTAACGCCTTAAGAGTGACACCTTTGATTTCAATATCTATAACATAAACCGATAAAAAAAATTCATGAAAATACTCTTTTTAGCGTCTAAAGTGAGAGAACCCCTTAATCCCGCCGACGCTACGTGTCACGTCGTCTGACAACATCCGTCGCAACGAGTCTAAAAGACCGTGCCATACCTTTGCCATTTTTTAATATTAATTTAAAAAATCCCATGTAACAGCCAAAAGTGATAAAACATAGCCTAAGTCTCAAAAAATAGTGAAATTTTTTTCCCTTAACCCTCAATCCGTGAATGTATTTGAGGCACCTTAATCCCGTGAACCTGGGTCATTTTCGTTTTTGCACTACCAAACCAACAATTGTCAATAAAAAAAATGTAAAAAAATATCATTGTCAATCTTTAGGCTGTACTTCTCAATGGAAAATATGGTTTTTTTCTTTCTTATTTAAAAAAATGTTTTTTTTTTCGTCAAATATTAAGCAATCTGCGAAGAAAATGATTTTGGGCAAGACGAAAACGACCCAGGTTCACGGATTCAGGGTTAAAGCCATGAAAACCAGCATTTTTTTTCTCGCCTAAAGGTATCTCCCCCCTTAACAGTCCATTTTTTTTAACACGACCGTCGTCAATTCCGTGAGGTTTTTAACACACCCATGCGCTCACCGTACAATGATCAATGTAATTTTTCTTCGCTCATCTGTAGGCTTTATACAGTTCTCGAAATGATCAGCGGCACACAAAACACAAACAAAACATGGGCTGCTCGCGGGCTAACTCGATGTTTACCCGTTCGCGCGACTGAGCCGAATGGCACAACAGTCCGGCACACCGGCGTGCTCGCTCGGGTCAGTAGTAGCGATATCGGCGACACGTCGACCGCGGCCAGTGAGTCGAGCGCGATAAATTATACATCGAAAATGTTCGTTTTCAACTGAAAATCCGTTATTCATAATGCATCGACCGATCCATTTTCCAAATTGAACGCGATACCTCGGCACTTGGTAACAACGTTACTTGCCTATCGTTGTTATTGCAAGTTCAAAAGCTTTCCGTTTCGTCGCGGAACGCTGGGCGACATTTCCTCCATTCTGTAGTACGCTTGACATTGTCGTGCGCGCCATGCGGGCGGACGATGGACTAATAATCACGCTCAAAATCGGGGCCTGATCGTGGCGAGAAGGGAAAATATATGCGTGGTTGAGCGTCAATTCGTTAGCCAGCGATACTGTGTCGTGGACCTGCTTTCGAGTAAACAAGGGCAAACAAAAACGTTATTCCCGTTCAACCGCGATCGTGCTCCACCGAGCATGGTTCGAAACGGAAAAAAAAAATTCATTTTCAAAGGAAATAGTCACGATTATTTATCAGGGTGAAAAGTAAATGGCGAAGTGAAGTGGACAAAGGAATTGAATAAAAAATACCAGGGTTCGTAAATATTCGATATTTATTATAACAATCGAAAATATCCGATATTTTTAAATATATATTGAAAATATCCGATATTTTGATATATATATCGAAAATATCCGAAATTTGGATATATATCCAATATTATTTATATTTTTTATTTCTTTTACATTTATGAAAATAACCCCTATTTTTTTGCTGCTTTTAAAGCTGCTTTTTCAGAGTGTATTGCGAATAGGGTATTACACACTTTTTTGAAAGGTGTCTCAATTTGATCCTTTGGTGGTCATAAAGTACTAGAATTTTTTTTCTATTTTATAAAATCGATAAGTGCCTTAGAAATGCATTTAAATTTTACATTTCAAATTTCCGCTGCGACGTCAATTGCGTCCATCGACGCTGCGCCAATTATGAATACGCACATTTTTTTGGTTAAAAGTGAGTTACAATCTTCGTTGAACAAATAGAAAAAGTAGTTAAAAAAAATTATCAAATTTATTTTGTGTTTTTATAAATTAAAACCAACATTATTCGATTGCTTATTGCGAAAAATACCGTATTTACGAGGGTGGGGTGAAAAGTTTCCGGCCTGACCAAGAAAAACGATATTTAAAAATTTTTTTTTGCTTTATTTTTCAACATAATCTCCATCAACACTGATACATTT
The DNA here is from genome assembly GCA_944452715.1 of Ophion slaviceki. Taxonomy (NCBI): domain Eukaryota; kingdom Metazoa; phylum Arthropoda; class Insecta; order Hymenoptera; family Ichneumonidae; genus Ophion; species Ophion slaviceki. Next base: position 22,139,212 of record OX101786.1, on the reverse strand, counting down.
CTCATAACTCTCGCATCCCAAAAAACAGTAGCCATAACCTTGTTTGCCGATAAAATTGTTTTTGCCTTCTTTGGGGTTGGTTCCCCTTTTCCAACCCACTGTTTTGACTGTTCTTTACTTTCAGGAGTGTAGTGGTGGACTCATGTCTCATCAACAGTTATGAATCGACGCAAAAATTCGTTTGGATTACGTCTATACAGCGCCAAATTGTCGGTAGCGTCGAGCGTTAGCAAACGCTCGATTGGTCGAGCGTTAGCAAACGCGGCACCCACCTTGCACACAGCTTTTCCATGTTCAAATGGTTGTGCAAAATATTTCGCACACGGTCAGCTGACATCCTACAGGTCTCAGCTATCTCATGCACTTTCAACCTGCGGCCTTCCAACACTATTTTATGGATTTTTTCAATCATCTCTGAAGTTGTGACTTCAACGGGCCGTCCTGAGCGAAGCTCGTCAGAGGTGCTCACACGACCAATTTTAAATTCAGAAACCCACTGATTAATAGTTGAATATGATGGGGAGGAGTCTCCTAGTGCTGAATCCATCTCTTCTTTTATTTGTTTTGGTGTAAAACCTTTCAAATGGAAGTATTTGATGACAGCACGTTTTCCAATTTTTCCATTTTTACGAAAACAACGGAAGCGTCTCGCGCAATGTGCTCTCAAACGCAAACTAACGTAGCGATTGGGCTGAAACTGTACATACAAGCTCGGTAGGAATGGTACTGTAGAACGCCGCTCCAAAACTAGACCTAGTGGCACCATCTCTTAGTCAGGCCGGAAACTTTTCACCCCACCCTCGTATACATTCTTAGTATTTTTCTGACATAGAGTAAAATACCCTATTTAAAAAATATGGATGTGCAAACTAAACCCGAATTTTGATTATTTTAATATTTATTTACTCACTTTGGGGGGGGGGGGGGGGGGAAGAAATGAAGCCAGTAATGGAGCAAGCAGGAGAGAGGCAAATAGGTGATGCGATAAGATGGGGAAACAAGGAGGAATGGAAAAGAAGGCCGGGAGAGCAATGCAGAAGGTGGACAAAAAATACACAGGATGTGGGCAAAAATCTCCAGGTCCAACTTCTGCAAAGCGTATAGGAAAAAGACGTGGGAATGGAGAAGTATTGGGACAAAGGAACAGCAAGGGGAGAAATAAGGGATATTTCGGCAAAAAAGAGGTGCGTAAGAGAGGGAGAGAAAGGGTTTAAAGAGACAAGGTCCAGAGTATGTGGAACCGCGGAGGAAACACTAGTACACATTTGGGAATGTTAGGAGGCTAGGAAACATGAGGAGCAGGCCCTTAGAAATTGTAAGGAGTGGGGAAAATAGCGAAGAAAGAAACCAAATGGGGGGGAGGGGTTTGAGGAAGGCATTAGAGGAGAAGGAGATAGTGGAAGAGATGTGCGAAATAGTGAGACAATTTGAAAACATTGCGAAGAAAAAAGAGATAGAGGAGGGCGGGAAAAAAGGTAACATGGAAGGGGGAAGGCGGAAATAATTAAATGTAAAAATGTTTATATGAATGTAAATAGAGCGGCAGAAATAGAAGAATAAAGAGCCTATGAAAGAATGTAAAAATTTAGGAATAAGTGACACATAGAGTATTATAAAAGACATGTGATGTTTCAACGAAAATCAGCGAAAAAATTCAAATTTTAAGGGGGTTCGAATGTTTTGAATGCTTCGACAATAGAAAAGAAGGATAATGGTGAAATTAATTCATAGAAAAATATTGTTCGATTTTATTGTACAACATTCTTTTTCGCAAGTAAAGTTTCCTTGATGAGGAAGCCAAAATTGAAAGGCAGACGTGTTCAGGGTACTGACGTACGAATGGCCAAAATTCAAATTAGGTAGCTTTGTGTAAAACAAAAATCAAATTTGCTCATTTGCTCGGCTTCAAGAGTGAAATAAATTAATGAGGAGCCATGTGCACGGTTTTACCCTTCGGAAAAATCATACGCTATTACTAATAAAAAAAAAAACAGGAAAAAATAGACGAATTGATAGAACGGCGAAAAAAAGCGACGAGGATGAATTTTCAGTATTAAGATAGGGGTTTACTTGCGCATATATGTTTTTCTGAATACTTTACCTCCGTTATCCAATCTTTTTTTCACTTCGGTGGTTGAAAAAAAAATGACGGGTGAAAGATTACCCTACGGTGGCGTGGCGAGAAAATGGAACGACGTTGCCAAGTAAATCACAATTCGCAGAGCCCGCAACCGAAACGTAAGTAATCTATACTACAAAACAGTTCTGTGACTGACTGACTGACATATAATCAGCGCACAGCCTAAACCCCTGATAGAAACATAAACATTTTGGAAGATATGTTCCCTAGAAGGTGTAGAGGTGCACTGAGAAGGGGTTTTTCGAAAATCAACTCTTAAGGGGGTGAAAAGTTTGTATGGAAAATTGTATGTGTGTGTATATGTATATATTTTTCAAATACAATCTTCGTATCGTATTCTTGGTGGGTGTGAACATTTTTGCGTTTTGAAGTAAAAACATTTTGTGTTCCAGGGAAAGAGTTGTTCGATTAAATTCTCTATATGAATTTCATCAAAATATGGCCGTGTCAACACAGATATATTTTTGAATATTTTTGATCACTTCCCCCATCACGTTTCCAATTCTCATCAAGACTTTTTATGGTTACAAATCGTGCAAAAAGGACTATTTTTTATTTTTCTATAAATAAAATTGAACGATCTCGGGTAACCCTACGAAACAATGACCCAATTATTATTTAATCAATTTGAGTCTATGAAAATAAGTTCAATTAATTTTTTTATTTTCTTAAACGAGAGCTCCTTCAACACCACAAGAAAGTGGAATGGGTTGAATGGTGTTGAAGTTTACATCGTTGGAATGCAACAAAAATTCTTTCTTTATTTTCTAATCTCTTCATTTTTTTGCCATCTTTTCTTTTCGGGTTTAGGGTGTGGATCCCTAAGAAGGATGTTCAAAAATGTTTCAATGCTTTTGGTAGCCAAATTTTCACCAAAGGTGGTGAAATAAAGTGGGCAGTACAAAAAAAAAATATTTTCGTTGTATCCCAACGATGTAAAGTTCAATACTGTTGGGTTAAGGGCTTTTCTCACTTTAGACGCTAAAAAAGGCTAATTTCATTAATTTTTTTCATAGTTTTATATTATCGATATTGATATAAATGTTGTTACACTTAATAAATACACTTTCGAAATACGTGTAAAAAATGTATTTATTTACGTCACTATTTATAGACGAATATGGTAGTTAAAAAAATGTCCTAAACAAATTGTAGCTCTGCGCTGTTGATGAAATCTCGGAGATGGATCATCCGAAACAAAAAAATCATACGGTTTTAGATTCAGTATGATGATGGCTACAGCGCATGTCATACGATTTTTGATATATGCAAAAATAACAAAATGGCGGACATTTTTCGAAAAAACCAAAAGAACGTGTTTTTTTCACCGTTTCATGAATATAGCATTTTTTAGCGTATAAAGTGAGAAGACCCCTTAATCAGGAACCTTTAAAAACAGTTTATCATTTTTTTTACTAGAACGACCGAGAATAATTTCTAAGTTTTAACGGTCAAAACGTATTTGAACGCGTTATCCCCGAAACTTTTTTAAAACCGGTACCAGAAATATATTCAAAGCCACTGAACCGATTCGCTTGAAATTTCTTCTGATTGCGCTGTAATTACTCGTCGCCCATTTTGTTGAAAGGGGCCAGTTGCGCATTCAGCTCCGTTTAAGGGCGGGATGAAAATTTGTTTAAAAAAGATAAAGGGATGTGCTCGTTTGTTTAAACTAATTTATTTTGCTTTGTTAATCGATGTTTTATAATTAAAATGTCTGCTGTACTTCAAAAATTGGAATTCTGTAAATCAGCCATGATTCGAATATCTATTTTAACATACAATTTGGCGTTTTGTTTCATTTTATTTTTGGCGAGATAGGTCTGTTACCGTTTTGGAGAATTTTTCAGACTGCTTTTCCGCGGCGACGCCACGTCTTTGTGATTTAACAAATTTTCGTAATAAAGAAAGTCAAAGTTCTTTAACAATGTATATTTTCCAACAAAAATATAACGATCCAATAACTCAGTAGTTTTCCAGAATAAAATTTTACAAACAACCCTTTTTCCACCCTGTGTCAGTGTTGGGCAATATTCAATTGCTATGGGAACTAAAGATTAATAATTAATTAATTGCAGGTGTGAAAACTCACGACTAACAATTAATTCAGTGTTAATCTCTGTAGTCGCAATTGACAATTATCCAATTGTTAATCGTGACTCTCCACAATGGGATACTAATTGATTGTCCCTCTTTTTAATGTACTTGATTACAAACTAACAATTAAAATTGATTATTGTACAGGGCGCGGAGTGGCGTCAGAACAAATATGTGAGTTATTGAAATACGTATATGAGTAGCAAATAGAAGACAGCTATCTATAAATTTAAATAGCTTAATTGTTAGGTTTAATTGTTTCTTAGAATGGTAAAAAGCGTGAATTACAATTGTTTTAATTGCGAGCTGCAATTAACATAGATTAATCCAAATAAATTAATTGCAACGTGCCATTAATAGTCTAATTGCAATTAATGTTAATGGCAATTACTTTTTTTAGTCAATTCATGGAATGTTTAAACATTTAATTGATTAACGCCCAACATTGCCCTGCGGAGTGTACCCCCTTAAGTTCCGGCAGATAATCCGTACGATATGAATGTTCAGAGTTTCAAATTTCAATCTACATGATAAAATTGGAATGCGATACTTCTTTGTCGTTTCAGATCGCAACAAATAAATTCTCTGATATCCGCCCATATCATGTGCTCATAGCAAACGATAAAAGTTTGCGAAAACAGATTTTCGGGACTGAAAATAAGCTTAAGACGTTTTCAGAACATAAAGTTCAGAACATAAAGATGAGATCCAAAAAAAATCTTCACCGTCGATTAATGTTTTGTTTTTCCTCGTATTTTTCTCATCGATTATCGAGTTGTTCCGATATCGTATGAAGTTTGATGCAACTACGTTCATGTGGGAGGGCAGACAGGAGTGGAGGTACAAGGGTTGCGGCAAAGTTAGATCTGTAAAAACACTTCGCACGAGAAAAAGTCCAAACGAGAGTAACATCGTAATAATACAGCGCGGAAGTAAACGGGATTGGAGAAAGGGGAGGAGTGTAATGCTTCGCCTTTATAGACGATATATATAGTTTCGTTCATTTTTCATCTTTTTTTTGTGCTTCTTTCTTGGAATCCATTTTTTTCCACCTTCAATTTATTTCGAAGACGTTATAGGGTGTAAAGAAATGCGAACGAGATTTCCGTCTCTGGTGATATTAATATACGTATACACGTACGCCGAAATGTAATAATAAATGGAGTGTCGAGCGGGAGTATACACATCGTGAACGAAATATGGAAAATAAGCGAGAAAGGAATAAACCGCGGTGAACTTCTTTTGTGGTAGTCTATCAAGCATCGAAACGAAACAGCGGGGGTGAACCGGAGATCGTACCCAAATCGCTTTCTCGTTTTCAACATATACTGAGGTCAGCAGTCCTCTTTTTTTCTCCATTCGGCGAATAAAATAGGCCTTCGGTCATTTCGCAACAATGCGAGGTTCGAATATTCTCACGGCAATGTAGCGAGAGTCACTTTTTAATAAAAAATATTGGGATGTTGAATAAGTTCTCGCTGTTTTTCGTGAAAATTAATGCTTTATTTAAAAAAATCATTCCTCATGCCTTCAATGTTTCGAAACTGTTGTATGACCAACTCCTGATGATTTTGCAAGTTCAGCTAGCGTCTGACATGAGTCTTCATACAGTAATGCCTCCAATTCAACACATCAAAATCATTATTTTTGAAGCGTCTAAATCAATATCTGCATGTTGTTTCCGAAAGAGTATGATCGCTATAAGCCTCAACAAGATTTCTGTCTGCTTCAGCTGCAGATTTTATTTGTAATAAGTGCAGTGAAATTCCTCGCAAATACTCTTTTTTAAGGCGGGATATAAATTTACAACGATCAAAAAATCGATTTCTTTTTTTTTTCTTTAAGGGCTGTACCAGTGTGAACGCTGGAAATTTGGGTGATTTTCGGGAATTTTTCTGGAAGAAAAGTACTCACTTAAATGTTTCGGAAAATTAAAAACATATTTGGCTATATTTGACCTATATTACATAATTTTTTCATAGAAAAATATTCAGATCCAAGCGATTTATGCGCTGCCTTTGGAGGCGCAAAAAAAAGTTCCTCCACTGCTGACATGATTCCGGCCGATTGAGTAGCTGAGACCGAAAAAGGAAAAATGTCGTTAAACTGGAAGGTATTTCCTGTACAATGCCGTAGGATTTTTGAAAAATATCAAAATCTAACAAAACGGAGTAGTTATGAAAAAAGTCTGTTTTCTTGCCTATAAAATGGTCGTTTTTTTCAATGCTAAGTCGTCAATTTTCACCCAATCAAAAATATCCTACGTCATTGTAGAGTATATTCAAGAGTACTCAGTTCAAATTTCAAGTCAATCGGATAATTACTCTTTGAGTTGCAATGACAGCAAATTTGAAAAATCTCATTTCGAGAAAAACGCGTTTACAGATTTAACTATCGATTTTTCCAAGATCAAATTATATTGATTTAAATGATATAAATGATAATGATATTCTTGAAAGTATAAACTGTCGAAAAGACAGAAAAAAGTCCATTTTTTGAAAGTGACACACTGGTATAGCCCCTTAAACGATAGAACTATATATGTAGAATATTTTTCCAAAGTGTCAAAGCAAAATTCGAAAAACTTCAAACGTTACAGTCCGTGAACGCTGTGCCTCACCGCTCGGATTTGGAGCGGGCGTGAACTTCCAACGCGTTTTTCTCAAAACTGCATTATCGAAATTGGGGTGCACGATTACTCAAAAACTATTAAGCCGATTGAGTTGAAACTTGGTAGAAATATTGATAATATTGGTGCACCATACTTGACGAAAATTGTTTTAGACAAATTGAAAAAAAAACTACTTTTTTAATCCACATTTCACTGAAATGTTGCGTGAAATGTTGATTATTTTTTTGTAAATGCGTGCAATTCTCCCAAATTTGCATTTTGTTCATTTTAATTACCGTCACACAGAAACTATACATGTTCTAACTCAAAAAATGTTTGAACTTTTTTGCAAATCAAAGTCTACGGGAAGCTGACTGCACGCCGATTCGCAATTCCTGCGGTGACCTTGCTGTAACACTCTGCCACAGTTCCGCCATGTTGATGACGAATTAATTTTAAAAAACTGTTTCGTATACTTAAATATACTACTAAAGTATACCTAAAGTTTGATAATTGTAGAATAATTATTTCTTAGTTTAAAAAATCCCTCCATATTGCTTATTTTTTTCCTGTCTAAATGTATATCTCGCCTTAACCCTATGAAAAAAAAGTTGTCAGCGAAATGGCACACAGTGAATTTCAGGCATGCTGATAGTACTTCTTTATAGATGCGTTACCATCTTAAACTACACCCACGCAGTTCTGGCAACGCCATCTGTTGGAAAACGGTGGGAACTTTTTCAACGGCCTAATAATGTATTGATCTCAACAATAGAAACGTAACCTAATTTTGTTTCAGAGCCGTCAGTTTTTCGATGCTGGCTTGCTTTCTTTTATTTTGTAAGCTAGATGTTCTTTTAAAGAAGTGAAATAGTTGCCTCCCTGACGGAAAAACTGATGATAAGATTTACGCTGGGCTATGCTTTCTCGTTTATCTTGATAACGGGAACTTGGGTAATTCCACGACGATATGAACAATCGCTTTATAACGGGATGTGAATGGCACTGCCGTCGGATGATAGCAGTGCAAATAAATTGTCAACGACTTTATATGGCCCTTGAGAGGGCGTGCTATCGTTGCCCGTCGGTATAAAAGGCGTTACGACCTTTCGATGTATGGATACGAGCGTGTCCGTAAACACTTCGGATCTCGTACATTGATTTTTTTACACTTCTTTGCGTGCATACATGGAAAAACGTATCAGCTACTGAGTGGCAGTATGGGGGATGTTATGTATTATTTATGAATATAGAGGGCGATCTGAGCATTCAATCAACATAGATGGTACTCCCACTTTCTGAAATTAGAGCGGGAACCACCATTCAAAGACACTGCACCAGCAAAAAATCAAACATATTTTTACTTTGTACAACATTGTATATAAGTTGACCTGGAATCAAGAAGAAAAATTGAAAAATAAACAAATAGTGAGCGATCGGAAGGAAGTTTTTTTTTAACGCAGTTTTTCGCTCACCTTTTTTTTATTGTCCAATTTTCCTTCTTGATTCTAGGTCAACTTATACACAATATTGTACAACGTAAAAATATGTTTGCTTTTTTTGCTTCAGATCACCTGTCCGAGACTTAGGCCTTTCGCAAGCGAAGAATGTCATCGCCCGCGCACCGGCATACGTGGCGCCTCCCACTCCCACCACCATGTTTTGTCAAATTTTAAAAAATATTTTCATATTCAACAAAGACCGCTTAGTCAACATACCAAATATCAACATTCTAGATTTAATACTTTTCGCATAAAAAATTGATGAAAAATCGAACATTTTTTGGCCCAACAAGGCAGAACCTTCCCTTAATAAATACACTTCCGAAATACATTTTAAAAAAATTATTTAAGTCACTATTTATGGACGAAAATGGCAGTTAAAAAAATGTCCTAAAAAAAATGTAGGTCTGCGCTGTTGATGAAATCTCGGAGATGTATCATCCGGAACAAAAAAAAATCAAACGGTTTTAGACTCTGTATGTGAATGGCTATAGCGCATATCGTATGGTTTTTGATATATGCAAAAATAACAAAATGGCGGATATTTTTCGAAAAAACAAAAAAGAAACGTGTTTTCCACCGTTTTTGGTAAAAAAAATAGTAAACATCGAAATTTAAAAGAATCCTTGATATGCGCTATAGCTATAGTTGTAACGAATATGTGGTTAAAATATCATAAGGATCGGTTCAGTAGTTCCGAAGATTTTATCAACAAGCCGTCGAAAAACGTTGTTTCGAGAAAAACGCGTTCAAAGTTTGTTTGGGTGACATAAATACGTTCAAAAATGTTTGATGTATTTCGAAAGTGTATTTATTAAATGTAACAACTCTTATATCAATATCGATGATATAAACCTATCAAAAAATGCATGGAAATAGCCTTTTTTAGCGTCTAAAGTGAGAAGACCCCTTAAGATGACATACCTTTTCTTTAAGATAAATATTAAAATAAATGACGACGTAATAATTCAAAACCAAGCGTATGCCCATAAAGGTTTATTATTACCATGAAATAGAATGAGTTTCACGACATAAGTTACTTAAATGAAAAATAAAAAAACAAAAAACCACATGTAGGTCGACGTATGTAAGACAACATACTTCATTCTAAGATGACATATGTATATCATCTTACACAAGTCGACCGATTTATGATCAGATACATTAAATATTGGGTTAAAGGTTAGTTTATAGCAACCAATTTTTACTGGTACATTATTATAGTGATCATGGAGTGTTGCCTGCGGCACGTTAAAATATTCGGATGCTAAAAGGCAACCCATCCTATTCTTCTTTACAGCTTCGATGGCTTAGCCATGTGTCCTTGTGGCCAGCTCTTACGAGTCAAATTCATTGATTACAGGCATCAGATTACGATGAGCCAAAAAATCTGATTTTATATCCGGTTTTATACGCAGCAAGGTGAGATGACATAGTGTGTCATCTTACACCGACGTCTGGTATGTCAACTTACCCATAAGTGAATGCAGATTGCGTTTATTTGTTGTGACAAAAACTATGCAGTTAGAATATCCGTTGTGCAGTATTTGTGAAGTACAATGACCCCAGATTATGGATAAATTAGTTCAACTAAAAAAAAATCTTACCCCACAGGTATTTTTTGCACCAGACAATAACGTACTCAGTTTTTTTTTGCTTTTCAAAATCACGAAAATATTTACTACGTAGAAGCTTGCGTTGACTGACGGCTGTTCTAGATTTCGCTCCTAGCAGCACTTATTGGCCGACCATGGAACGTCATCGTTACTCGTAAACCGCGAATATTTGAAAAGATATTGAGGGCGTATCGTCTTATCTGACTATGTCATCTTAAGCACAATTCCTCTACGTATGTGTACATCGTTTTTTAAATTGGCAAGCAGCTAAGTTAGGGCCCGCTGCTCATAACTATGAAACATCTACATGAAGATGCTCCTAACCTTGCAACCCAACATGAGAAACATGCTCCTAACCTTGAAACTTTCGAGAATTGATGACAGGTCCAACAAAGACCTGTTGATGACTACTTCGCACGCCCGAACGTGCTATCATGTCAATCAGATCGTGTCAAAATCACTTTGGCTTACATTATAGCGTGCTTCAAGCCGTTCGAAGGCCTCAGAATGATTTTAAAGCGTTCTTACTCACATGACAACGCATTCTGCCTGGTGTAGAACTCATCTAAAGAGATAGTTTCTGGTAGCTGTCTAATTTTCGAAAGGTGCTTGCTACAAAGGTTTTATATGGGTAGCTTTTTTCCCGGAAACTTGTGCTTCGGTACAGATACGAGGGGGGACCAAAAAAAAAACGGGAATTTCCTCATAACTTCTTTATTTCTCAATATTTTTACACCAAATTTTGATCACCTTCAAAGTATTCGCCATTGACCACAACGCACTTCTCCAAACGATTCTTCCATTGTTAAAAACAGTTTTTAAATTCACTCATCGGGGTGTCCTTTAAGCCTTCCAGCTATTTTTGTTTCACCTCCTTCACAGTGGCAAAACGCTTTCCTTTCATATTCCTTTTGAGTCTGGGAAACAAAAAGAAGTCACAGGGGGCTAGATCCGGTGAGTATGGGGGGTGGACAATCGGTGTCATGGCGTTTTTGGTCAAAAATTGCTTCACGGAAAGGGCGGTGTGGGCCGGCGCGTTGTCATGATGGAAGAACCAATTTGGCTGCAACCCTTCTCATGTGCAAATCTTCGGATAAAATTCTCTGAATTGAACTCCATGACATTCCCGACATCTCACAGAGTTGATCAATGGTTCGGCGACGGTCTTCACGAACGAGGGCATTGATTTTGTCGACGTTTTCATCAGTTCTTGATGTTGAGGGGCGTCCTGAACGAGGTTGGTCTACAATAGACATTTCTCCATTTTTAAAACGTGAAAACCAATCGTAAACTCTGGTTTTACTTAAGGCAGCATCCCCATAAGCAGTCTTAAGCATTACAATAGTTTCCACGGCCGATTTCCCCAACAGGAAACAAAATTTCACAGCCGCGCGTTGTTCTCGACAATCTGCCATTATGTTTTCGCCGAAATGTAAACAGTTGTTTTACTAAAAAAAATCTGACAGCCGAACCGATGCACTCACAGCGACACAACTTTGGACACTGACGCAGGTGGCGTGACACTAACGGATATGTGGTCAAAGAATAGGTTCCCCCACTCTCCCTCCCCACCACAGCGTAATTCCCGGAACTTATGGGTCCCCCCTCGTATTTTGTGGTAGAGATGTCCGTCATCAACAAGCCTGATAGCGTTATCACGGGGGTGGGCTTTTTACACGGTAAAAGTGGCCCCTTGGCATGTTCCTTCGATATATCTGCTTTCTAGTAGAACTGTCCAAAGGGCAAGCTGTTTTTATTTGTACATCTATTCTCCGGGAGACTAGTCGGCGGGGATCTATTTTCTAGTGGATTTTTTTCAGAGGATGGCGGATACATCAAATGACCTACAATAACGCACATATTGACGTAACGCACGATGATTTGAAAAATTATGCTAATCGAAGGCACTCCAGAGAAAGCGACAAAACGATGTTATAAGCAGCGTAAAGAATTCTGGTATAATTTTATCGCAATATAGACTGCACCTAGATCATTCGAAATTACACTGTGAGCTGTAAGTAAGCATGGGCGATGGAGGGGGCGTTGCGAACTCGTTATTTCAATACAGAGACTGCGCCCCATTCGCCTCATTGATGCAGACAGTATGTCCCGTTCATGCGGAGGGCGCTTTCACTAATTTTCATGAGCGCAGAGAGAACTAGAAGAGCCCGAAGTCAATGTGGAGGCTGTGTAAACGTGCTCGGAGTTGATGCAAGTGTTGCCGGAAGTATTCGGAGTCGATTTAGACGACATCGACGGTGCTCAACATTGACGCAGAGGGTGCTGTGATCACTCTATTTTAATATACGTACACGCAGAACTCGCGAACCGCGAAGCGTGTCATAGAGAAATAGTAAATGGGCGAGAGGAAGGTGGCGACAAAGAGGGAGAAAAAGATACGAGAGAGAGAGAAAAGAACAGTTGCTATATAATTCGCGATGGATCTTGCTGGCGTTTGTGATGGATCGCCAGATATTCGCTTCGTTGGTTGACGCCGATGGCCGAGCTGTTCGTTCTCCATGTACATGCACACCCGGGTATGTTTCTTGCACCACTTGCTCTACTGTTCCTGGGTACATCCTACCAGATGCAAGCTGGCACTCGCGTCACGATAAGCAATAAATAGCTTCGTCCAGAAAAATTCCAATTAACGGAAATAGTAACGCGATTCGAGAAAGTCGACGCCAAAAAAACCAGAGGGAAAAATCTCGTTGAGGCTTGAAAAAAATGGACGAAGCTACCAGATGGAACGCGACGGGATCGGCGCGGCGCTTTCGATTTGCAATTGGGAAAATGTATGTGTCCCTCGGAAAAAACGCGGACCATCCGGCACACAGCTGTAAATTGACTAGGAAATTCTCCGCGCACGTGTATAATTGTCGTAATCGCAATTCTCGTTCGTTTTTTTTTTTACGTCGTTTTCACCTTCAACCCTATCCGTGGAATGTTTCGCGATGAGGGGAATGATTTTTCGCTTTCTATGGCACGGCGCTTAGTGAAGCCCAATTTAGGAACGTGGGTTTCGGAGCAAAAATATAAAAATGGTGCGCCGTTGTGAGTATTAGTTATAAATAGGCATAGTTGAAGCACCACTCGTCGACTTCCATAACCGATGACCTGCGCAATTTTAGAATTCTAAAAGGTTCATAATTCTAGAATTCTACGATTTTGCATGTCTCAAATTCTCGAATATTGGAATTCTCAAATTTTAGGATTTTGAAATTCTCAAACTTTAGGATTTTGGAACTCTCAAATTTGAGAAATTTGATATTGTCAAATTTTGGAATTTTGAATTTCTCACATTTTACCATTTTGAAATTCTCAAATTACATTGACACGAACGTTACTGTGGAATGCATGCAAATGTATTCTGTAGAATGCATGCAAAATTGTGAATCGGAAACGACGGCATGTGCCACAATAGTTTTGAGTCTATGGTAGGGACGAACTGCGATAAGCGATACACATTTTACTGATTATTGTGTACGAAATTTGTATCGTTGAACCTGGTAATTTCAATGTTATATCTTCTGAATATTCCAATGTTATAACTTTCTGAATATAACTTAAGCGATAACTGTGACCGGCAGAAAAAAAGTATTTTTTCCCAAATTTGTTCGTCTACTAGATTATTTATTTGTGATTTGGAAGAAAAATATATTATTGAGCATAAATTGAACGCCTTACGTGTAAAACTTCTTTAAAAAAAAATAAAAATTGACAACGTTATTCAGGTATGATAGAGCCTTTGTATAAAAATGTGGTCCAACGGCCGAATCGATAACTTGACAATGGTTGGTCTGAAAAATAAAAAAGTTTTATAATCGCTATAAACGTAGTTCTCGTGGTACGTTGCCGTTTTTTCGAGAAAAAATTCACAAAATGGTGGTTGTTAAAAAAAGGATAATTTTGGCGAAATTATAACTTATATTCGGCAGCTTAAAAAATACTAAAAAAAAACGGCTACGTACAACGACAGCTGATGCAATTACGGATTTTCTATTTTTTCGATTGAAAATCGGACAATCGTAGCCAGAGTTAAGATTCGGGCCAAGTCGAGAAAACTCATATCGAAAAAAACGCGATTGATCGTTTTCGTATGCGTAAATCGTTGCGCTACCTCCTGTCACTAAATCGTCTGTGACTTGGTCAATTTTCAATATTTGAACTTTCGCATGTTTATGTATATTCTTGACAAGATATACTTTGAGAAAATGCTAAAAAGTTGATTTTTCACCCGTCGCAGTTGTGTCCCGCTTTAAAAAGCTGTATGTCAGAATTAATTAAGAAACATATCTGAAACCTGCCAAGGTTAACCAAAGCTACTCCTTTGTTGTCCGTTTGGCGTAAGGCTGCCCCATCGCTACCTCTCTAGCGCTAGCCCTCTAGTAGATATCTAAATCACAGCAATAGTCAGTAATCTCCTTAGATTAATAATTGACGAAATATATTAGCGATTAACATATGTGATAAGGAGGATAGGGTTTTCGAATGGAGGATTAGAGCATAGAAGATATTTTCCTGTACATATTAGGTGGTTGCATGTGGAACTGTCTATTGTTGGGCGAAGGAAAGATAGTGCTTCGCTAGCAAATCAACGAACTGGTTTATTCAAAGTATCACCCATCGCAACGGGCAACCTCGGTCTATCTGCCGGCCAACAACTGGACGCAGGAAGAATTCCGGTCCTTTGGAGGCAATCCAGTCATCTAGCAATTTTTTGGCTCCTTCGTACGAGATGGAAGCGCTGAGCCGTAACCGCTGCCTTCATCGACCGGAGCAAATGGTAGGTAATCGGAGCAATCACTGTCTGGGGAATGTGGCAGGTTGGGTAGAATTTACCAGTGCACTCCTAAGAACCTCTTAACCGGTTGAGCAACATGCCTGCTGTTGTCGTGCTGCGAAATCAACGTGTCATGTCGATTCTCCCATTAGTTGCAACCGTTAACGATCTCCGTGATAGTCTCCAGTGCTTTTAGCAGCTCGTAATCCACGACACCCCTCGTTTGGGTAGTTTTCCGCCGTCCTCGTTGTTCATAGAGAAATCACCACTTTGGAAGCGGCGAAATTACTCTTTGCACGTTGTACTCGATGGAGCAAGTTCGGCATAGACTTCCTCTAGTGAACGATGCGTTTTCGCGGCCGATTTCTTTGCCAGGAAATAATGGACCATGACTTCTCGCAAATATGACTTATTTGGAACAAAACTTGCCATTGTAAGCACAGTTGAAATAGCTGATGTGAACGCGTCGAAACAACTGTACCAATAGCGTTTTGGCGGTACTCTATGATCACATCATCATATGGATTGCCAACTTGTAGTTCGAGAAAATAGTGCATCTACCGCCATCTATTGTCACCCGGCGGAGTCATATGCACCATTCTCATAATGCACACACACACACAAGTAAAACGATACTCCAGTTTTTACGAGAGCGTGCGGCGTAGTCTTCGACGCTTCAAAATTTATTTTCAACTTCTCGCCGTCACAGCGCTGCTGTTCGCTCTTGATACACATACAACTGATAATACTATTACTTTCCACACTCCTTAAGGGGCTATACCAGAGTGACACTTTCAAAAAATCGATTTTTTTTCCTTATTCGACAGTTTATACTTTCAAGAATATCATTATCATTTATATCAATATCATTTACCTTGCAAAAATCGATAGTTAAACCTTTAAACGCGTTTTTTTCGAAATGAGATTTTTCAAATTTGCTGACATTGTAAGTCAAAGAGCAATTATCCGATTGACTTGAAATTTGAACTGACAAGGGGACAGTACGGCAGTCGGATTTTTGTAATTTTTCGTACTCATGGTACGCGAAGTTCAGAGCTCGAATATTAATATCCCAAAGCAGTTCGACGCCATATTCAGAAATTTTCGAGAAAATTGACTTTGAAGTTTTCGAGCGCACTCTTATCCCACAAAGATGCAACGATATTCGAACCGGGCTCGTGGCGTACCCGGTAGCGCTCGAGTCTAGTAATCGCGGGGTCACTAGTTCGAGTCTCACTTCGAATTTTTTTTTTTTTTTTTTTTTTTTTTTTCATTTTTTTTAAATGAAAAAACGCGTCATATTTTTAATTATCTCTTGATTATAAATATACATTTTCAAGTATCAAGATTTATAACCAACAACATTTTTAGGATGAAAATGAAAAACGTCGGGTAAGGAATTGAATACTTTATTATTCGGTCTGTATTCGTTTGTTTTATACATCGGGTGTAATGTTACACGAGCCAGAGTGATAGCCATCGTAAAAACAAGGAAAACAGTAATTTTCACGGCATCTCGCACACCGTACAAACGCTGCATTGTTACATTCGCAATTTTTTTTCAATACATCGATCGGCAAACAAACTTCATTCACGTTCATGAAGATTTCTCCTTGATCGCAAAGTTTCGAAGCAAACCACGCATATCTGATCATGTTATTGAAGACCGGAGAAGACAACTGATGATGAACAATAGAATGAATTTTTATGCAATCTTCTCTATCAAAGCAAGCGTTATATTCACATATTTCAACATTTATTCTTCTATTTATATTCCTATTAATCTACAAGGGAGTTTATGTAAATATTATTACTGGATATTTTTACGTCGCCTATTCGCAATTTCAAGCAAGAGATAATCAAAAATAAGACTTTATCATTGACAATTATAATTACATATATGTGAATTAGCATGGATTTTATGATTTTTATCCCGGGATTATTTATTTATTTTTTTATAAATAATCACCTATTGTTATATATAAATAATATATGATCATATATGAGAAAATATATAATTATGTATAACTATAATGAATTTTGTACATATATGTACATATATAGATATATTATATTAATTATATATAATAATATGTGATTATATACAACAAAAATTTATCGGGATATTTAAATGACGGAGGTATGCGAATTAAAAAAAAAATGAAAAAAAAAAAAAAAATTTCGAAGTGAGACTCGAACCAGCGACCCCGCGATTACTAGACTCGAGCGCTACCGAGTACGCCACGAGCCCGGTTCGAATATCGTCCCATCTTTGTGGGATAAGAGTGCGCTCGAAAACTTCAAAGTCAATTTTCTCGAAAACTTCTGAATATGGCGTCGAACTGCTTTGGGATATTAATATTCGAGCTCTGAACTTCACGAACCATGAGTACGAAAAATTACAAAAATCCGACTGCCGTACTGTCCCCTTGTGAGTACTCTTAAATATATTTACTCTACAGTGGCGTAGGATATTTTTGATTGGATGAAAATTGACGATTTGGCATTGAAAAAACGACCATTTTATAGGCAAGAAAACAGACTTTCTTTCATAACTACGCCATTTTGTTAGATTTTGATATTTTTCGAAAATCCTACGTCATTGTACAGGAAATACATTCCAGTTTAACGACATTTTTTCCTTTTTCGGTTTCAGCTACTCAATCGGCCGGAATCATGTCAGCAATGAAGGAACTTTTTTTTTGGCGCGTCCGAAGGCGCATAAGTTGCTTGGATCTCAATATTTTTCTATGACAAAATTACGTAATATAGGTCAAATATAGCCAAATATATTCTTAATTTTCCGAAACATTCAATTCAGTACTTTTCTTCGAAAAAATTCCCGAAAACTACCCAAATTGTCAGTCTTCACACTGGTATAGCCCCTTAATGAATTACTTCATTAAAACGACCAATTTATTCGCCCATTCAATGAAGCATGCCAGCTTATGGATTACAGGTTTTCCGAATACATATGAACGGTCGTCCATTATTTCAGCCGTTCGCGGGTATGTAACATAGGTATAAATAACGATATACGCATATGAATACGCACACATATACCTGCAACCGTACACATAGCCTTGCAGGTAAACTACCGGTCAATGCTTGAACTCAACCATCCACGCACTCTATTCCCACAGTACCACTTCCTAATGCGATGCAACCGAATCGCTGCTTTATTTCAAAATTGACATTTCCATACGTGCCCCTATCTCTCATCGCTTGTGTGACCCCTTGAGGTGCACGCTTTCCCACCCTTGACGTACCTACTGTGTTTTGCAAATTAATCAAACATACGCGTATACATCCGATATGAGTTGGAAGGTGTTTTTTTTTCGATTTTTTCGGATTCGAAAAAAATGTACAGAATGCGAATTCCGGCGGAAGTTTCGAGAACCCGAAGTTTCAGTGAAATCAGATTTTGTTTGCGGGATCCAGAGAGCAAAAATGGCTCGTATGCAATAGCGCATAGGCAGGAGCATCAAAAGAAAGAAAAACAAATAACAAACAAAATATCGTAAATTTCATTCACCGTTGAAAAACCTCACTGATAAATGGAAAAATATACGCCTGCGTGCTTCTTGTGCTCACGCATATATATATACATATATTAAATGGCCATGCGTACACGCTCATGCACCACATGGAAATTATATTCTTTTCCCTCGACTATCCGTAAACTGGTTTTTCCTCCGTTTTTTTGTTTTCCTTATTTATATTCGGTCTTTTCGCGTCGCATGTCGTACAGTGCACTATGCATCGTTGTGTGACATAAGCGCGTGGGTGCATACGTGTATGCGCATCGTAGTGCGGTCGAATATCATTTTGCGGAATCGCGGTTGTGTGTTGCCACGGATTAATCGACTAGACGGTATAGAAACCCTTTCTCAATGTCCACGGTTCCGGACGGCATTGTGATTCATTGTTTATCGTCCGCTGCGAGTATAAACGATATTTTTCGCCTGTGGGTTGTCAATAATTTTATTCAAATTGATGGACGCAATTTCGAGACGCCAAACTACAGAAGACCCGCAACTTTATGGCAATTTTTTTGCAATATGTCGTGCCTTTCATATTGATCGGCAAAAAAATTCAATGATCGGCTTCTCAACGCCGCAATAAAAAGGATGAGCTCGGCCAGCTCGGTTCGCTATTGGGTGAATATTTATAAAAGCGACTTTTCCGAAAAGTTGATGGAATTTTTCCCCCTCAGGACGTGAAATCACTGAAAAATGTCATACCTATTGAAAATACGGAGGTGAGCATCGAATTCGGGTGGGTCACTTACTTGGACTGCGGACCCCGAATGACCCAAACAGCCTCGATTAACGCAAATAAATTCATCGTACCCTTCCAGTAGTTGTACGTATGAGATGAACGTTTTCGATGGTTTTGAAGTTTGCATCGTTGGAATGCAACGAAAATTCTTCTTGATTTTTTCATTTCTTCATTTCTATTGTTAGGGATCTATAATATTGTTTTGCAGCTTTTGGTTATGCATTTTTTAATGAGGATTCTCAAAAATGTTTCAGTGACTTTCGTAATCTAAGTATGCGAAAACAAATTTGGAAATTCGAAAAATGTATATTTTTTAAGCATTCTAACGGTGCAGACTTCAATACCATCGTTTTTGAGTGATTGGACCTGGGGAAATAATATTCGTCGATTTTTGGTTAAGGGGTGAGGTCACAGTAACGGGTATAAATTCATGTGCGAATTGAACAATTTTCTTTTGGTATGAAAAAGTGATTCACTCATAAAATTGATTACACATCTATTTAGTATGAATATCAAGCTGTTGGAATTTTTTTTTCGATGTACAAAATGGCCGAGTACTCGAAACTTCTCGAAACAGCTTTTTCCAATTGGCGTGACAAATAACTTCAACAATTTTCACTCGATTTATTTCAAATTTAAAAGTTATGTTCCTAATTGCATTCCGCAGAGAAGTACGTACGGAATTTCTGATTAATCGAAAACTTTTCAGTTTATGAGCAGTTCATGAGCAGTTATAACGAAATTTTTCACTGAAAAATCATTTCTTAAGTTCAAATATCTACAACTTTTGAATAAAACAATATTTTTTAAATTCCGTACGTACTTCTATAGGTATTCTAATGTAGATTGACGAGAATTTTTGTTTTTTGTTCTACGTCAAAAATTGTGGATGCTAAGTGTCAAAAAAGATAATAAAAGAAAATATTAGTGAATTACTTTTTCATATGAAAAATATTGTTAAATTCGCACATGATTTTATATCCGTTACAGTGGCCTAACCCCTTAAAGACACTTTTGTAAAGTCATACTCGTTACTCCACTCATTATTCGTAATTAGCTACGCGGATGAATACATTTTTGACTGTTTTTAAGAGTCGCCCGTGACTTCCCGCAAAATTACAACGATGAGACTCAAAGACATTTTCTATTAATTGAAAGTTCGTTAAATTTTGTGCACCTGGAAGACAATTCCTGCACAAAAAGACCCGTGCAAGAAAAAAACGCGAAAAGAAGGTTCAAGTGTAACTTTTCGCTTAGGTAAATCTGGCCAAAGTTGACATTTTTATTTTTCGGTACAAAAAACTTTAGTTTCGTAAAATTATTTTGGTTATGTTCTTCTTGCCGTTTCATTATATTTGCTATTGTCGCGGATTTGGTGATACGTGGGATATACAATAAGTCGTTTGAATATGTCGAACTCAAGCACAGACAAATATTTGCTGTCAGCTATGTACAGTCATTATGCATTCTCTGGGTCTCCAAACTAATTATTCGAAGTATCCAAATCGCATCGATTCATTTTCGCATTGCTATGCGTACTGTAAAATTATGTTGAAAACAGGAACCCGAACGAAGAGGATTTTTTCATTCGATTGGTCTCTAGTTGAAATAGAATTTCGAGCGATATATCACCATGAGTTGAAATATTTCTGTATGGTAATGTTCAATTTTCGAATTGAACATTCACATACAGGGCTTCACTTGTATTCAGAGATCCCTCGGGGGTTTCAATTTGAAAATTTCCCAATCCAATCATCCTTCTTTTAATGCAGTTTTTTATTCTTCTAATCATTTTTCCTTTTCCGAATTTCGTTCTGGGGTGACATCGTCACTGCGAATAAACTATTCGATCGAGAGGGTGGACGAGAATACCACAACGCTGGATAATTTTATTATTGTCGTAGCGGCCATCGATATTTTTTCAAAAGACCTCTTGCATTTTTCTTTTGTTTCCTCCCTCTGCCACGCTCCTTCGCATTCTCTCTCTCTCTCTCTCTCTCTCTCCCCCCCCCCCCCTCTCGTTCTATGTATATACATATATGTATTGTTTCTACTCTCCCAAAGCCGTTAGTCCGACGCATCGACATCTGCGTATATTTTCACGAGGTGGTGAACGAAAAATTCGAGTCCATTTCGGCTTTACGCTTTCGTCTTGCCTATAGATATACACTATGCAGGTGAGGTTTTTTTTTCGTTCGATGCGTTATGGCTTTTTCGTTGGAACACTTTTTCCCTGTACATTGAAGATGGTTCCGAAACGATGAATTGCCACCATTAATTGAAAACCGAAGTAAGTTTTGGTACTATTTTTTCGCTTAATTGATCCTAATTTACTGGTGCTTAATAATATTTGATCGGTTCTTTTTACGCTTGTTTTGATTAATTCTACTGTTCATAATAAAAATATTTTCACTTGCTGTAGTACATCTCACAGATATACAGTACCGAGCGAAAGTTTTCGATCACTTTGAATAATTGCAAAATTATATTATAATATAATAATGTATTTTATTTATTTTTTTACGAACATATGAAAGATACGATAGTTCTATAAAATGAATTATGTTATTCTAACACAATTTGGCAATTATCCAAAGTGATCAAAAACTTTCGACCGCTTCTAATATATCTACTAAATATTACCGGTCGAAAGGACCTTCATAGAAGTATGCTTACATTTTTCTAAAAGGTTATTTTGGCGCGTCTAAAAAGTCGAATCTTCTTGGCTTGAATATATATCTATACACTACTCCAAACAATTAGAGGAACAGAACATTTCTTCAATTTTTTAAGGCGCTGTATCTACGTGAAAAATGGTCGTATCGAGATGAAAAAAAAGTATTTTGAAGCTTGAAGTGTTTAGTTTGGAGATCTCCTTGCAAACATTTTTTGTGAGCTACGGTTATCGTGCAATCATGAGAAATAGCGGGAGAAAAAAATCAGCTTCAATTTGTTTTTTTTTTTGGTCTCTCTACGTCAATTTTTTGCTGAGATATCCGACTTTGAATGAAAAAAGATCCTTTTCTCTTTGATAATCGATATCTGATCGTGCAGGGAATTAAAGGGCAGCTTTGAAAACTTGAATAAGTTTCCTACGAGATCCGTTCGTTGATTTTTGAGAATTTTTTTCTGTTACCCATAACATTAATTTGAACAAAGTACAAAAAGTTACTTTTATGGGTTTTCAGTACATCTACCACTACTTTACAAATATTAATGGAAAGTCTAAAATTTCCAGTTTTTTTCAGCTTAAGAGGTTACCCCCACTTGCGATTTTGAAAAAATCGATTTTTTATTGCATTTTTTTGAAGTGCAATTTGAAGTGCAGTTTTTTTTGATGCCCGGAATAGATGACGCTATGTAAGTTTACAAAAAAAAAAATATTTTCTTCGTGTAAACTGAAATTGAAACTTTAAACGCGTTTGTCTCAAAATGGCATTTCTGAAGTCGGTGACCAAGATTACTCGAACACTAATGAAGCGATCTTCTTGAAATTTTGCAGGCTTATTTAATACATAAAAATGTAGTCTTTAATCGTTCGATTTTTTCTTTCGAAAAAAATGGCCGTTTTATAGCCAAAAAACGGCCGTTTTTTTCGTTAAAATCGAACCATTAACTTTGACTGTCCGCCATTTTGTGAAAAATGAATATTTTTTAAAACCCTTCGATTAAAGACTAGTTTATACTTATATTTGACTAAATCCATCCGCATTTTTTTTCAGATGATCCACTTCGCCGCAATGTTGGTCACCGCAAACCGTGTATATAAAAACATTATTTCATTGACGGCCATTTGCCACTAAACAATGTAATATTTTTCAATAAAAAAATTACTGAAAGTTCTTCAAGATGTGTTATTTAAGATGGTATATTGATCGATTAAAAAAATTTTGTAGTTTTCTTTAAAAAAATTCACGAAAAAGACCTTTTTTGCGCTACAAGTGGGGGTAACGCTTTAATGTACCCCCATTAGCCCTGTAAGTTTTCAAATTGATCAAAGTTTTACCAAACAATGAAAGGGACAACAATTAAAATTATGCAAGGAACCTGCATAGGAAGCATACTTCTACAAAGGTCTTGTCTTTGAAATCATTTTCCCCCATATATACATTCAAGACAAGGAGATTTGACTTTCAGGAGCCGCCAAAATTACCTTTTGGAAAAATATAAGCATACTTCTATAAAGATCCCATATCAAAGATCGTCCGGAAAACAGCCAGACGTGCCCACATCCAACACAACATCGATGTACTGTAGTGTTGGGATGTTCTTCCCATCTCAACCCCAATATATGAAGTATGTACCCACGTGCTTCATTAATACCGCTTTCTTCTTCTCAGATCGGCAAAAATAAACAATAATAATAAGGGCGGAGTGACAGAATGCTAATGAGGGTATCCGCGTCGCGTGCTGTCATATTAAAAAAGTTATTCCACAACGGTGCCATCTTGTCCAGTACCTCTGGATCGCTTTCTTACTTTGTGGCGTCTGTTCTGTCTTTTTTTTCCTAACGTTTTCTAATTATTTTCCCTGTTTTCTTCTGTTTTTTTTTTCGTTTTCCGTAATAGCCGAGACTGCTGTAGCAGCATCTATCGTACAGAACCATTACTCTTCGTAGTGAAAATCTGCGTACCCCCCCCCCCTTCTGCCTTGTTCATCGTCCCTCTCCTTTCGCCTCGCCGTAAACGTTATACAGCACATGGGACCGGAGGACGTTTAGCAACGTCGAAACGTTGCCGCACGTGCCCACTATATGCATACATGCGCGGAAAAAAATGTACTCTCGAGAAGCATTTCATGTATTTACTCGGAACATATAAAAATACAGACACACGCATATATATATATATATATATATATATATATATATATATATATATATGGGTGTGCGTGTGTGTGTGTGTGCGTGCAGAGCGTGCAAAGCCACGAAAGGGTTGAAGCCGCAACGTGTGGTACGAGCGCAGGTGCGCTACTCAATCCTCACTGCCCAGATCTGTTAGAAAGTGCGCCAATTTCTTTTTTTTCCCTGCTTTTTTTACAACTAATTAATTCTCCACGCGGTTTCCCGTCGCTCAAGCCGGTAAATTCGTTAGTCCATCCGAATCCACGTTAGTTACGCGCCCTCTGTACATAAATGCAGCCAGAACGAACCGGTGAAAAAATGGAATTGAAATTGGATTAAATGCCGGTTTGTTTTTCTGCTCTCCCGGTGAAACAACCTTCAATCGTTTTTTTTTGCGCGCTGCGCCATTCTCTTTTTTAGACCGCGGAAGACCGCTGTGTGATGATCGGGGGAAAAAGGGGCGAAAACACGGTAGGACATGTAAATCTCGCGGCTCACAGGACGCACAGAACAACCCCTTCAATAATAAATGAACGATGTTTGAAAAATATACGTTGGTGCACTGAGAAAAAAGTCCATGGTCTTTGGAAAAAAACGCCCATGGTGAAAGAGGGAAAAGAAAAATTCCCTATAATTTATTGGCACCGCAATCATTAGATGGTTAACACAAGTATGAGTGAAAAGTATTTCTGAACATGCGATTTGGGTGGCCTGTTTGACTATTTATTATCCTCGAAATAATTATTAATTATTGTAAAAGGTTTGACAATATAGATATGGTTACTTAAGGCCTTAAATACGCGATTTCGCCGGTTTTCGAAGGTACTTTTCTAGACGCGGTTAAAAAAAAATGACGCATGTATTGACAACATTTTTTTACAGATCATTTATGCACATGGTTAAGTCTATGTAAAAAAAAAATAACTCAGAAATATTAACAAATGGCGGAGATATAACATAATAAAGCAATGTATTTATTTGCGCGCGCGTTGATGGTGAAAGTTCTCGGCAACGATGTGGGTGGCTGAAAAAAATGAACATATTTATAATTGCATAATCAATGTATCTTCAGTGTGAACCAACAATGTTATTTTTTAAATTATTATAATAAAAATTCGAAACTTAAAATTGTTTACTTAATTTTCTGTCGGTATTTTATTTTTTTGTGTCATTGAAATTCTTCTTTCTGTGGTTCACACGATAGGTGATGATACTAAGAATATGTTGTAAAAATTTCAAAGCGATCTGAACCTCCGTTCAAGAGTTAGAAGTTTCACAAGGTTCATAAAAGTGAATCCTGGATAAACAGCTTTGAAGTTGGCGGTCGGGCGCGCCGAGCGGTATCTATTATCTAGCTCTAAATGCTATAACTTTAACAATTTGCGGAATTTTTCAATTCGGTGAAGCTTAAAATATTCCTAACCGTTCAGGCTAATGGAATCAAAAATAATGTTAAAAAATGAAAATTTTCGCGTACATAAGACCTTAAGTGCTATCACAAAATTGACGCGCGATAAATACTATTGTTATGTACTGACCGTTACGTGTTGTTCAGTCAAACTTCTACTATTCTATTCAAATTTGTACACTTCAAATGGTTAATATTAACGTTCTTCAAGTATAATTTGTTCGAAAACTTGATGAAAAGTGAATATTCGAAAAAAATGTTGGTAATGTATACTCATAGCGAAGACGTAAATCATTTGCACTTGCAGCAACCACCGCTTAGTAGTTTTAAAAACTACGCGTATCTCAAACTCCCAGATAGACAGTCACGATTATCACGCCGTGTATACAATTGATGAAGTAAATTTTACAGGATATTGACTACATGTCGTAATGCAAAGCCGCATGAACTCATTCAGTATCATGAACGTACAAAACATTTTGATCTCAATATGTCGTTCACAAATGCATCGTACGTTTAGAGCACGTCGAACTCATTTGGCTGTGCTCAAGTGTCGGCAATTAATGTCCGCAAATTTTACGTCATATTGAAGTCATGAGTGGACATTTTGGCATGTATTCACTATGGTAGCATTAAATGTTCTCATGAATTGTACTTAGCATGAACGCAATATCGTTTACGTTGATGAAGACATTTCATGAGCTCATTCAGTATCATGAATATGAGATACATCGTGACTTAAATTTGTCGTTTCAAAATACATCATCTGTTGACTACAAGATGAACTCATAAATTAGATTAGCACTGGTAGTAGACATGCCATGCAAGCAATATGACGGCGATATGCATGTTTCTCAGTGTTACATTCCATGACGGTGATACGCATGTTCTCAGTGATACATCCCATGTGCGCATTATGACGGCGACATGCGTGTTTTTCAGTGATACATCCTATATCGGCGATATAAATTATAAAAATGAAGAATGATAAAAATAGGCAAAGAAACAAAGAAAATTTACACAAGTGCCCTAGAATTAGAAGACGTAGGTTCTAATCCCGAGGGTAGGTGAAAACTTTAACGAGACAGGATACGTTTTAATCCAATTACCATATAGGCACCAGTGACACCAATATGAGCTCCACATGAGCACAACATAGTTACGTCACGCCATGTCGCCAATGTGAGCTCCATAGGAGCACTACAATTTTTTAACGCCGTGACATTCAATTGACCCTCTATGCACTCACTTATTGTTGGATATTCGTGAGTCGATTTTGCTACTGCTGATGCATACTCGCGTGAGAACAACTTTGCTTCATTTAGATTTGTTATCGTGAATCATCATGTGATGCAAATATGACTTGAAGCCCTCATAAGGGACCCATAGCTATGTGATTTTCTATGCCTCGTAGAAGATCTACATATGATGCCAATATGAGCTACATGTGTTCATCTCGGCTGCCACACAGTATGTTTGTTGTATTGCAAAAATAGAATATCCGTTCAACACTTCTTGTAGTTTACCTTCTGTTTCTAGGGCATACATTACTATTCATACAACAGGTCGTACCACATAATATGGTGAAAATCACTATTTTATGGTACAAAATTATTGCGATCGCCAAAAATCCATTCAAGCAGTGACTTATATTATAAAGAAAAGATATGTGCAAAAGTTCACCTAAAACGGAGATAACAGCTATTCG
This sequence comes from Ophion slaviceki, assembly GCA_944452715.1. Lineage (NCBI taxonomy): Eukaryota > Metazoa > Arthropoda > Insecta > Hymenoptera > Ichneumonidae > Ophion > Ophion slaviceki. The sequence continues at coordinate 22,112,223 of OX101786.1, read as the reverse complement.
GAAATACAACTGGAATTACTTCTTTCAGTTATGCCATATCTGCGATGATGATGCCACAAGCACTCGATAGCGTAGTAGGCAACGTACGTAGTATAGGCAGAAGATAGGCAGGTGGGTTGTAGGTTCAATTTCGTGTGTAGTTGTGTATTCTTTTCGAAATAAATTATTACAGGAGGTCGGGGAATGGAGAATTATCATAAAAAAGAATCGAGGTAGAACTCTTAGATGCATATTTTATTTTATTTTGGATCTATGAAATATTCTATGAGTTTAGTAGACGGGCATTGATGCCTTGAATCAACACTTGAACGACACACCACATACGCATATAGCAGGTCGTATTTTATAATATCGTGCAAATCACTATGAACATCGTCGCAAATTACAGGCAACGTTTTTGATCGACATACATATCAGTCCTGTTCACTATTAGGATCTTGGGGGAGTAAATTTTTTATAGTGTCAGAGAACATCTATTTTATGAAAACCTACTATATTATATAGCATTGGCCAATGAACCTATGCTTGTAAGATTGGAGGTTAACATACGTGCATCGTTAAAGCAACTGCTGACATCAACAAGCAGATCGAAACTTTTCGCACTAACTATGGCTATAAAATATTATTGTCCCCTCAGGAAAATCTAAAATATCATCACAATATCGTTAAAAAACACCATACGTTTCTCTCACTGTGGAATATTATTTCTGGATATTTGATTAACGAATAGCTTATTGCTGAATTGATGGTTAAAATTTGGAGAATATTCGCACAGCATTTGGCGAGTATATATACGTACGATTGTGTGTATTATTCGTACTTGACTAGGCTTATCTGCAATACGGTTCAGGGCTTAGATCACAGCGAACATCGAAGCTTCTCTCGGATTGATGCACAGCCAACGGATCACTTCGTATTAAGCGCAGTTCACCCGAGGGCGTCACCCGCCAACGCTCTATTTGTCAATTCTTGTTGGGCTACCGATTTCCGTTTATTAGCGGGCATACAATGAGAAACAGAGAGGGACGTGAGGGGAAGAAAACCAGCTCTGGTTACATGAAAAGCCGGTTCAGGCCACAATGCAGGACGGCTAGAGCGCACCCTCCCCTAGGCGTCTGATCGTAACGTCATCTATGCAATCCTCTCACCGTTCATGTCATCCGATCTCACGTTGGATCACCCATATGTACACGCAATTTGGATGTAAGCTTCGTTACATGTATCTCTATGTACACTACTATCTGTATGTACACATAGGTTTGTTTACATTGAAGAGGACAGCGTGTAGTGAACGCTGACGGGACGGTGTGCAAGCCACATCACTCGAGGCACCTGAGCGTCAACGCAATAACAATTCCTCTCAGGGCTTCGTCGAGTGAGATTCTGAGAGAACGAGGGAAGGAGACAGAGCCAAAGGGAGAGCGAGAGAGCGCGACAGCGAAAGTGTGATGAGAATTGCAGAGGCGACCGCAGCGCCACCTAGTATGGTAGTTAGAACGCTTGACCATTCCGTGGTCCAGCTTGATGGAGATGGAGGCTGAGTAAGGTATCCATGCATATTGTGGGCTAGCAAAGAGAGCAAGGATCCTCTCAGTTGCTGTATCCCACGAAATGGGGAGGGGAGGTAAAAGGGCAGATGGACATGAGTAGACAACGTTTGGAGGATCGCTTAGCGCACAGACAATGCTCATACTCGCTGTTGAACCGGCAACGCTCACTCCTAACGAGCGAATATATGTCTACATGGAGAACGGACGAGACCGCATCACGAGAAACGTGAATTGCCCAGCTTAATGTTCGAGGTGACCAATTCTGTTCGTCTCTGTCTGTCTGTCTGTCTCTGTCTCTCCGTCTCTTGTCTCTTGTCCCTTTCCACTCTGGGCGTCTCAGTTCTCTGGTCTCATAACCAGGTGCTGCAGCAATAACTGACGGGATGTACCTTCCTAAGCGAACTTGTCTGAGTTCACCTTTTGCAGCCATTTTCGGAGGCGGAAGAAAATATCCTGAAATAGCGGTCATTAAGAATGTTGTCCGAAAAGCGACAATTGATATCCATTGGTTATTGTATTTTCATGATGATGAGTGGTCGTCAAAAATATGAAGGAAGGGGGTGTTTCTGGAAATAATGAGAGATTGCTTATGGGATCAATGAGAAATTGCTTCCATCGATACTCTTTGGAAGTTGTTCGTTACTAGCCCTCATCTATGGGGTTGAAGTTGTTTCGTTGGAATACAACGGAAAATCCTCTTTAACTCATTACTTTCATCATCGTCAAAAATTCTTTTGGAGATTTAGGTTGTAAATAAGAATCCTAAAATGTGTTTGCGTGATTGCCGTAGCTTAAATATGCCAAAGGAAATTTGGGGAATAAAAAGAAAATAATTTTCGTTGCATTCCAACGATGCAAACGTCAACGTCATCCTAATGGAATTCTTCGAGTTTAAGACGCGACAAGGCTTAGGATCTTAGAAAACAGGATGACGAGCTAAATGTCCACAAGTCAGAATCCTGCATCTGGCGTTTTGAGCTTGAAACAATGACAACATTGAACTAGTTCTCGCATCCCATTTTAATCAACCACACTACATGAACCAGATTTCCATGCATTATCCGACCCAAAGACAAAATTTGAGAAAAAGTCTCACTCTTCCTTGACCAACCCAGAGAACACTAGCATACGTTCCCTCCCTACCTCCCGCTCAAATTCATAAACTTTACGCAACTATTAGCCAGCTCTCAATTGAAAAATCGGGGACTCCGTGATCGAACCACTGCACGGATCAGGTCACGCGAAAAAGACTGTCCGCATTCGTCAAACTTGACCAGTTTCTTCCTAAAACCCGGTTCAACATAACATTAGTATCAGGTTCATAAATGTTCATTAGTGTGGAACGAAAAGTAACACGTCTACATCAACATTTATTCCAAGGTTGTGAGTATAACTCATCTACATAGCCAAATCACGAATCGAAATCTACTAAATCTTGATAGAGCGATTAAATTGTGATCGAGAGTCCCGTTCCAACGGAAAGGGTCTTACGGCGAATCTTCCACCACACTCAAGGAAATTGCGCTCTAGCTCGAGGACTCTGTGACCCGATCTAAATCTCTCTTGGAGACATAGCAACGCTTGGACCTTAAGCGTACTTTCATTTAATACTGGCAAGAAACATCACTTTGGTGTCCGCATATATATGATACAGCATCAAAAACGATTAGATACGAATTATTTTTTATCAGCGGGAAAATGGTTTCAAGGGGTGAAACCACCCTTTAGAGTAAAGCATGTCGAAGGCCGATTTTGCAGTTTCGCCCGCAAGTAGTCCACCGATTTCAGTGAGATAAAAACCAAAATTCTTGTGATGCAAAGCGATCAGATATCCACTTTGGTTACATTGGGGAAAAGAAAACAAAAATTACGGGCTGAACCACCCCTTTATTTTTCTTCCCATCACCTCACATTTAAAAGGGGTGCATTGAATTGAATTAAATCACCGGAACGCCATGAATCAAACGGTATTTTAAAGAGAAACTGATTGCAAAAAGAATTCGCACAGAATGGAGTTCCAAATCGAAGCAGGAAAAAACGATTGACACTTCAGTGAAGCCACTTGCTTTTGCCGAGATGGAAAAAAAATTGGATTACAAACTTTCTTTTCACAAGTCCATATCGATGTATTTTTACCCCCCTGAATGCGGATTCACCATTAATTTACCCTAAAACCCCAAATTTTTATGAAAAACCATCGAACATTTCTGGAACGTGGTTTACCCCCTTGAGCTTGCTATCCGGGAGAAATGCAGAAATACTCTGACATTAATTTTTCCACCCTTCAAAGTGTTATCCGTTACATTTTATTCAATGCAACCCTTTTAAATGGGGAGTGAGTGAAAGGAAAATAAAAGGGTGGTTCGTCCCTCAATTTTTGTTTTGTTAAGTGTACCCATAGTTGCTTTCTGATCGTTTTGCATTAGAAGAATCTTCGTTCTTGTTTGATTGAAATCAGTGGGTTGCTTAAGGGTGAAACTGCAAAATCAACCCTTTTATGCTTCACTCTAGAGAGAGGTTTTATCCATTAAAATCGTTTTTCCGTCAGAAATACGTATCTAAGTCTCTAATCTAAATTAAGTCTAATCTAAATCTAAAATCTAAAATAAGTTTAATCTAAATATAAAACAAGTATATCTAATCTAAAATACGTATCTAAAAAGAAATACGTATCTAACAGTTTTTAGGTACCCCACTATGTGGTCGATTTACTATATTACATGCTACCATAGACTTATTAAATTCCCTACTATATCCAGCAATTTCAACAAAATCGAAGGTGGACACCAAAGTGATGTTCCTTGTGAGACGAGACCGGCGGCTCCCCGACCGTATTGATAGCTACGAGGGTGGGGTGAAAAGTTTCCGGCCTGACCAAGAGATGGTGCCACTAGGTCTAGTTTTGCAGCGGCGTCCTACAGTACCATTCCTACCGAGCTTGTATGTACAGTTTCAGCCCAATCGCTACGTTAGTTTGCGTTTGAGAGCACATTGCGCGAGACGCTTCCGTTGTTTTCGTAAAAATGGAAAAATTGGAAAAACGTGCTGTCATCAAATACTTCCATTTGAAAGGTTTTACACCAAAACAAATAAAAGAAGAGATGGATTCAGCACTAGGAGACTTCGCCCCATGATATTCAACTATTAATCAGTGGGTTTCTGAATTTAAAATTGGTCGTGTGAGCACCTCTGACGAGCTTCGCTCAGGACGGCCCGTTGAAGTCACAACTTCAGAGATGATTGAAAAAATCCAGAAAATAGTGTTGGAAGACCGCAGGTTGAAAGTGCATGAGATAGCTGAGACCTGTAGGATGTCAGCTGAACGTGTGCGAAATATTTTGCACAACCATTTGAACATGGAAAAGCTGTGTGCAAGGTGGGTGCCGCGTTTGCTAACGCTTGACCAATCGAGCGTTTGCTAACGCTCGACGCTACCGACAATTTGGCGCTGTATAGACGTAATCCAAACGAATTTTTGCGTCGATTCATAACTGTTGATGAGACATGAGTCCACCACTACACTCCTGAAAGTAAAGAACAGTCAAAACAGTGGGTTGGAAAAGGGGAACCAACCCCAAAGAAGGCAAAAACAATTTTATCGGCAAACAAGGTTATGGCTACTGTTTTTTGGGATGCGAGAGTTATGAGAAATGTATCAGTGCTGATGGAGATTATGTTGAAAAATAAAGCAAAAAAAAATTTTTAAATATCGTTTTTCTTGGTCAGGCCGGAAACTTTTCACCCCACCCTCGTAGAATCCTCTCCCAATAGGCTAATTGTATTGCGGAACAAGTCCAGATTCAAAAACGGCGTCTGCTATTTCAAAAACGTATTTCAAAATTGACGTCCAGTTCGTACGGACCACAGCGCCTTTTAGTGCTAAAATATACTTTCCATTATATTTCTTTCTCCTCGCCGACCCCGATTCTCACGCTCTGAGGCAAACAATCGGCTGATTAAGCTCGTTTTTCGTTAAAAAAAAGAAAAATGAATAAAAATGAAATAGATTAAAAAATGAACCAACTAGTACTTCTCGTGACACTCGCTGATGAAAACACTTCGCAATCTTCTTTCATGTCGGTCCGTGAGAACGAAAATTGTCGGCAAATTCCTAAATCGGCTAAAAAAATCTCAAGAATTCAGTCGATTTTTTTGTCATGTTTTGCCCGCAGTGGAAAGAGTGCGTATTGGGTCGGACGACGATTGACCAAGCAGCGAAGAGTGCAATGTGAAGCCGTATAGAACAGTGACAATCGAGGCAGCGAGAGAGTCGCGAAACTCGAAAAACACAGTCACGACAATTGGTGAAATTCAATCTGAACACCCTGATGGGATGCTCTCGACAGAGAAAAAAAGACGGGAACACGGTCAAAATGAGAGACGAAACGGAAAATAAATAGGAATAAAATGTTGAAACGGTTCAAGAGATCAATCTGGCCTGTTGACTAACTCCTCAAATTTCACTGTGCTCTTTGCAACATTCTGTTTTCGTTGAAAGCTTTTTTTTTTACTTTTCACAACGAGCCACCATCGAACTTCTACAAGCAATCAAATAGGCTCCGACTGCAATGCTCACCAATAAACGGCATCATTGGCGATTGTCACTTCTGCAGATAGGTGGCACACAGGAGTGGATAAACAAACATTTTTGTCCGTTTTACGTTCTCAATATCAATGGCTTCACGCATAAGTGGGATGAATAGACAAAACAGTAGAGTCAACAGAATTCAAATAAAATATCGACATTGAATTGGTTGTTTTCTTATATGTCGCGCTCATATGAAGCTTCTCAATGAAGGTTTTTTCGAAAAGGGCGTTGGCTCTTCCATTAGCAAAAACTTCAATGAGCATAAATGGAAAGTGCTTAAGGTCTTAGGCCACTCCAGAGGCCGAAAAAATAGGCTTTTTGGGGATTTTATTTCAGAAAAACTCCAAAATAAATCGAGATCACAAAAAAGGGTGTTTATCATACATATCAGTGACCGTATACAATAATTTTTTTGGAGCGATTCATTTCAAAATGGCGGCTGTGCAGCGTTTATCTTAAAACCGCATTTTCGGATCGAAACACGATTTTTTGTAATCTCTATTTATATTGTAGTTTTTCTGAAAAAAAAATCCCCAATAAGCCTATTTTTTCGGCCTCTAGAGTGGTCTAACCCCTTAAGCGGGTATTATTTAAATAATAGAACTTGTGAAAAATGAACGAAAAGCTTTTGCACGAAATTCTTCATCCGCTCGTTCAATTCATACATAAACTGTGCGCCCATCAATTATTTCGTTATTCCCCGACTGCCCGTGAAACGAGAGTATATATTTCCCATTCGAGACGACCTCGCGAGGGAGAATCCCCTGAAAACCGGCGACGCATAATTCACATGGAGGATAGGGCGAAAAACGATTCCTGAGCCCTCGCGTGTGCATTCGAGTAACTCACCACACTTTCTCCACAACTCCGAGAACTTTGACCCGGAACCCGAAAAATCAGAATAACATCAAGGGAGACTTGATTTTTTTTCGGGTGTTCTCGTTGACGTAAGCGTAATCCAAGTATCGATTTTCCAGTCAAAAGTATTTTCTTCTTCAATTATTGTATCTCCTGTTTCTGTTAGCATTCAATTAGGACAAAAGTCTTGAGAGTGAATATGCCGTGTCTTGACAGTGATGCAATTTCCTGGACGCGAAATTTAGTAAGTTACGTTTAAGGGGGTATCCCTCTCTGGAAACTTCGAAAAATCGTTTTTTTTTATATTGATATAGTGTGAACTTTCAAGAATATTTTGGGACCAACCGGACCCTGAAATTCTAAAAATTGACGAAGTTACACCCATTTTAGTGGAACAGTGTGCGTCAGGTCAAGAATGATTCGCGTATAACGAAAGCGGACATCAAAACACAAGAACACTCAAAAGAGGCCCGAACTGCCCGCAGATTGCATAGATTAGGTGTGCAACATGATCTCGATGATGAGGAAGGACACTTGTATGGTGCCGGAATCGCTGACTAGCGGTAATACGACCATATTTCACAAGATCCTGTAAAATATGTACCAAAACTTTGAACGCGATTATCTCGAAACTACATATCTTGACACGGCGGGATTGATACATTGAGTAACTTTCACACTATTGACTTGAATTTGCACAGTTAGCGTTCAAACAGCAGTCATTTTCGGTTCACGATCGCAGTTTTTAAGGGGTTACCCCCACTTGCGATTTTGAAAAAATCGATTTTTTTATTGCATTTTTTTGAAGTGCAATTTGAAGTGCAGTTTTTTTTATGCCCGGAATAGATGACTATGTAAGTTTACAAAAAAAAATATTTTCTTCGTGTAAACTGAAATTGAAACTTTAAACGCGTTTTTCTCAAAATGGCATTTCTGAAGTCGGTGACCAAGATTACTCGAACACTAATGAACCGATCTTCTTGAAATTTTGCAGGCTTATTTAATACATAAAAATGTAGTCTTTAATCGTTCGATTTTTTTTCGTTAAAATCGAACCATTAACTTTGACTGTCCGCCATTTTGTGAAAAATGAATATTTTTTTAAATCCTTCGATTAAAGACTAGTTTATACTTATATTTGACTAAATCCATCCGCATTTTTTTTTCAGATGATCCACTTCGCCGCAATGTTGGTCACCGCAAACCGTGTATATAAAAACATTACTTCATTGACGGCCATTTGCCACTAAACAATGTAATATTAATCAATAAAAAATTACTGACAGTTCTTCAAGATGTGTTCTTTAAGATGGTATGTTGATCGATTAAAAAAGTTTTGTAGTTTTCTTTTAAAAAATTCATGAAAAAGGCCTTTTTTGCGCTACAAGTGGGGGTAACGCCTTAATTGGATGAACCATCTGCTAATAACAATGACATCAACATGCTGTTTTTCAAGAGAAAAATGAGGTTTTCTTTGTAGAAGCTGTCATTTTTTGTATTTTTCGAAATTTCGAAAAGTAGATGGTGAACCCATAGCCAGTTGGATATATTTGAAGAAATTTTTTTTTGTTTTCGTTTCAGATTACATTTGAGTCTGGTAGAGATCCCGCCATTTCGGGCCTCGCCGCTGGAGGACTGCAACGCCAACTGCGGCACCAGAAACACTTTGAAAGATTTTCTTCCGAAAAAATTACATTGTAACCACAAATATGTGTACAACATGCTGGGAAAAAATTAATTTATTCCAACCAATGTGTTACTAGAAAAAAATCTTCCTTCTGACACTTTAAATTATGCTTTCAGAGAGGGATACCCTGTTAATGACAGCACAATGATGGAGTGAATGATTGTGAACATTTTCAAAAAGTCATTTTCATATGTAAATAAGGACACAAAAAGTCTAAATTATTGAGTTCTACTTTTTGATAGTGCTTTTTCTTGCTTATCGAAGTATGAAGCACGTTCAATAAGAACCCAGGCGAAACGAATGAAAACTAAACGTGTCATAGTGATCCCACAGGCTAGCGCATCAATTCCAAATTCCGCATACACGCGTAATATAAATAAAGTAATGATGCATCCAATTATCTGTAAGAGCCCTATGCGATCTTAAAACTCGGTCGTGATATGAATTTCCATTCGCAGCTAGAAATAAGTTAACGGGTTATGTCTAGTTGTGACAGTCGAAAACAGCTCATATTTGGGATTTTTTAAGGGGTTACCCCCACTTGCGATTTTGAAAAAATCGATTTTTTTTATTGCATTTTTTTGAAGTATAAGTATCTGAGAATATGTCCTGAAAATTTCAAGTCGATTCGAACAAAATTGACTGAGATATGAGCGTTGAAAGAGAAGAATCCGTTGTGTAAACGACCGGCTAGTCTGAAGTCTTTCTGAAGTCTAGTCTGAAGTCGGTGACCAAGATTACTCGAACACTAATGAACCGATCTTCTTGAAATTTTGCAGGCTTATTTAATATATAAAAATGTAGTCTTAAATCGTTCGATTTTTTTTTTCGAAAAAAAAGCCGTTTTATAGCCAAAAAGCGGCCGTTTTTTTTTTTTAATCGAACCATTAACTTTGACTGTCCGCCATTTTGTGAAAAATGAATATTTTTTAAAATCCTTCGATTAAATACTAGTTTATACTTATATTTGACTAAATCCATCCGCATTTTTTTTTCAGATGATCCACTTCGCCGCAATGTTGGTCACCGCCAACCGTGTATATAAAAACATTATTTCATTGACGGCCATTTGCCACTAAACAATGTAATATTTTTCAATAAAAAAATTACTGAAAGTTCTTCAAGATGTGTTCTTTAAGATGGTATATTGATCGATTAAAAAAGTTTTGTAGTTTTCTTTAAAAAAAATCATGAAAAAGGCCTTTTTTGCGCTACAAGTGGGGGTAACGCCTTAATAGGAAATCGTGGTGAAAAATGTCTACAAAAATTAGGTATTTGAAAAAGTAACATCTGAAGAACACTGTATTTTTTTGTGTGAAAATATGTAATTATGATCGTTTTACACCCAATGTCCGAGCAATGTCCTCCTGAAACAGGTTATCTAAAATAAAAAAATCAAACGAATTCCGTTAGTATTGTAGTTTATGTTATGACTTATCAAGGGAATTTTCGAAATAGCAAATTTGAAAAAACGTCGCGTGGTCGAAGTGAGAGTCTTGATTTTTGCGAAAAAAATGGGCATTTTTCGTTGATCAAATCCAAAGTATACATCAGACAAAAATCCGTCGATCATACTACATTTTTACATCTCGAAAAAGCCCCAACTATTCCGAAAGATCGATGCAGTAGTTTTCAAGATATTTTGCTCGCCGACTTCGAAAACGTACTTTCGAGAAAAAAGCGTTTGAGGTATTTTTTTCGCGGAGGGCCGCATTTTGTGGAGGCACAAGCAGGGCCCTTCTGAATCATTGGTAAATCACAAGCCACAATCAATTATTATGTCCAACGATAAACGGGAATAAAAAATGTCGCGCAAATTTAGTAGATTATACATTTTGACATTTTCTGTGAAAAGTCGCGGCTACGAAAATTCTTGTGCTAGTAACATTTTTGACCAAGTTTTATACATTAATATTTTCTTCAAACATTCGATGACCCCGTCTTTTTGATTGTCGTTGCCAATCGCTTTAGGATCTTTGGAATTTTTTTACCCGCTTGAGCAGTTTTTATCAGGCATCTAGAGTTATTTAGTCTATAAATGATTAGATGGAAATGTGACCAGCGTGTCATGTCCATAAAGTGCTGCAAAAGTAGGACGATTTTTAGAGTCAGCTTTTTCGTTAAAAGTTCGATAACTTGCCTTAACATTTTACCAGTAGTCTAGAATGTATTTTTACTTGATTGTAAATGAAATCAGTTAATTTTTCAATATTCAGGTTCGTGAAAGGAATATCTTCAAGTTTTGAACGAAGCTCCGAGCCTTCCGGCAGGCGTCAACATGACAGCCTATAAATCTGTCAACTTTCATCCGATCACCTTGAAATTTTTAAGGAACATTCATATGATATTCTGTCAAAACATATTGGTTTTGAAAGAAGTAATTTTTCGACTTTTTGCAACTAGGCATAACCCTTCAAACTATGTATCGGGATACGATATTCAAAAAAATAATATAGACCGGTAAACCTTGAACTTTCTTTGATGGTTAATCGTATATAGGGAACTCAAGAGCTTTAGGTATATCTTATTCCACTGCCATTTTTATGTGCACCACTTAGAGGCCCTTTGCAGCCCTTCTTTATTCGATTATACAGTAATAATGTTGGAGACTAGAACTCGCGTCATTCTCCACAATCGTATCGTTCACTCAATCCCGATTGTAAATTGCTGTCAGCAATAGAACAAAAGCGGGATGAAGAAGCGAGAGCACTGGAGAGGGACGGAAAAATGCGATTGAAGTGACGCGAACGAATTTCTACGGCAGGAATCACGAGCAAACTGGGCTAAGGGAGAGATTACTCTCTCGGGCTATTCCTTTCTTTATTTAAGACGCGCCGAACACAGAGGAATTCGAGATCGTGAAAGAGAGAGAGGTATGAGTGTGATCTGACGTCCGATCCGCGAAGCGAGTCCACCCCAAACGCCTACTTTAGAGTGTGCTTTACCGTCAACGACGGAATTCTCTCCATCGTTCTCATCTGATTTTTTTTTCATCTTTCATTTTCCCCACCCCAACCGCGTCACTGGATATTCGTTCACCGGAAGAAAAAAAAACGACGATCAAACGTCGTGGACTCTGCGAGAGGAATTTCAACTTCGGAAACGTTGCTATCCTAGACAGAAGCACGTGGTGCACTGAAATTTAAAATAAAAAGTATCACCACAAGTCTCTATCGAGAATTCTTGATATCGTCGATAGGACAAGTTTAAGGGTTGAAAACAATAATATACAGCCTAAAAAACGTAGAAAAAACTTAAGGGGGTATCCCTCTCTGGAAGCCCAATTTTAAGGGTCAGAATGACGCATTTTTTTATAGTAACACATTGGTTGGAATAAATTTAGTTTTTCCCAGCATATTGTACAATGCAATTTTTTGGGGAGAAAATCATTCAAAGTGTTCGTGGTGCTACAATTGGCGTTGCAGTCCTCCAGCGGCGAGGCCCTAAACGGCGGGATCTCTACCAAATGTAAAAAAATGCTTAAATGGAATTTGAAACGAAAATAAAAAAAATTCTTCGATCATATCCAGCTGGCTATGGGTTCACGATCCACTTTTCGAAATTCCGAAAAATACGAAAAATGACAGCTTCTCCAAATAAAACCTGATTTTTCTTTTAAAAAACAGGATGTTGAAGTCATTGTTATTAACAAATGGTTCATCCAATTAAAAAATGCGATCGTGAATCGAAAATGCCTACTGTTTGAACGCTAACTTTGCAAATTCAAATCAATAATGTGAAAGTTACTCAATATATCAATCTCGCCTTGTCAAGATATGGAGTTTCGAGATAATCGCGTTCAAACTCGACGGATTGTGGTAAACCGGACGCACCCTGTTCCACTCAAATAGGTGTAACTTCGTAAATTTTTGGAATTTCAGGGTCCGGTTGGTCTTGAAATATTCTTGAAAGTTCACACTATAACAATATGCAAAAAATCGTTTTTGAAATTTGAAAAACTTCAGAAACTTCAAGAAAAATTAAAAAAAAAAGTTGAAAAACATTTGGCACCTTAAGGGGCTATACCAGTGTGAACGCTGAAAATTTGGGAGATTTTCGGGAATTTTTTGGAAGAAAAATACATAATTAAATGTTTCGGAAAATTAAGAAAATATTTGGCTATATTTGACCTATAGTACATAACTTTTTCATAGAAAAATATTGAGATCCAAGCGACTTATGCGCTGCCTTCGGAGGCGCCAAAAAAAAAGTTCCTCCACTGCTGACATGATTCCGGCCGATTGAGTAGCTGAAACCGAAAAAGGAAAAAAATTCGATAAACTGGAAGGTATTTCCTGTACAATGACGTAGGATTTTCGAAAAATATCAAAATCTAACAAAATGGCGTAGTTATGAAAAAAAGTATATTTTCTTGCCTATAAAATAGTCGTTTTTTTCAATGCCAAATCGTCAATTTTCATCCAATCCAAAATATCCTACGTCATTGTAGAGTAAATATATTTAAGAGTACTCAGTTCAAATTTCACGTCAATCTGATAATTGCGCTTCGAGTTACAATGTCACCAAATTTTAAAAAACTCATTTCGAGAAAAACGCCTTCATAGATTGAACTATCGATTTTTGCAAGATAAAATGATATTGATATAAATGATAATAATATTCTTGAAAGTATAAACTATCGAAAAAGGCAAAAAAAAATCAATTTTTTGAAAGTGGTACAGCCTCTTAAGGGTATCCGGCTGGATACCCTCTTAAGGTGCCAACTTTTGAGCGTGTTTCTTTTACTACGGACATTACTTGAATTTAAGCGTTTCCATTTCAATTTATTTCCAATATTCCTTCGTACACCCCTTAAGGCCTTTGCGATCCCATCTCGGTTTTTTCACCCCACCCTTGTCACTTCTGTTTTTGAAGTTGCTGCCGGACCCATCAGATTGTCGCCCACTCCACGGCATCTTCACGAGGGCACGGGGAAACCGTGGAAAAACCGATGGATATATTTTGTCGAACTTCAATTTTTTTACCATCGGAAACTCGTCGAAACGGCTCTCCATTTATTCGGCGTGCATATCAGTGCGCGGTCACCCATCCATGTGTTGACCCTGGCCATCGTTGCTCGATAACTGAACACTCCACAGCCTCATCCTGACCGTGCGCTCAATGCCGTCGGTGTTTGAATTGCAACGTTGAAATTCCATTTCCAAATACTCCAACCTTTCTTTCAATTCCCGAGCGACTTCTTTCCTCGATTTCGAGAATGGACGATTTCGCGCGAGATTCGTGTGACCGAGACCTCACACTTGGGAATTATCTACGTCAATTGATAGTTCAACGGCGAGGGTAGTCCCCGATGTTGCCTCGGCAATGAAAGCTTTCTCTCGATATGAAACCGAAGATAGGGACGAGGAAGAGCGAGAATAGGCAGGCAAAAGCGCCAGAGGAAACACGGAAATTACTGGCAGACTCGAATTCACGGACGTGGGAAACGAGTAACGTCAGCCGAGAGACCCTGTCGAAACCTCGATAAACTTTCGGTCACCCAACTTGCGCAGTATGGGTATAACAAGGTGAGGTCGGGTGGAACAATCGAAGTGCGAGGCCACAACGAAACCGCGAAGTTGCCAACTGGTCGAATTGATTCGATGCTTTCTCTACTTCCTTCGTTGTATATAAGAACGTATATGGGTGTACGTAGAGACCCCCCACATCTACTCTCATGTGCCGGAGTTATCACATCGGGTGGAACCTTGGTCGAAAGACCATTTCGGAATTATTTTGTCTTAGGGCCTCAGGCCACTCTAGGATTTTCCAAAAAACGATTTTTTTTGTTAAAAAGGCACCCTAGTACCTATAAAATTATATTCCAAAAGGTTATGCGTGTTAAAAATTCTCTAAGTACTCGATTTTCGAAGATTGTTAACGATTAAAGGTATGGAAACATTATTCAGGTCGTGACTTTCTATTAACTTTAAACGCGTTTATCTCAAAACTACATTTTTCAAGTCGGCCGGACTCATGACTCAAACAAATTTCAACCGATTCACCTAAAATTTTAACTGTATATTTATAATTACATTTTCTAAGGCTCTACGTAGGATTTTTTAAAATTATATTGCATAGTTCGTTTTTTATGAACAATTTTCTGACGATCTTCTCATGGCATTTTGTACTTTTCGTTTTAGAAATGTGCCATTTGACAAAAAACAATATATCAAAAAAATCAGACGTACTTCTACAGCTATTTTTATGTATAATCGAAAAAACTTTAGTGTCTCATCATAACTCAAAAATTATAGGAGCTGTTGGTCCGGCCGTTGATCTTCCAGAAATAAAGGCGTCATCGGAAAAATGCTGCACAGTCGCCATTTTGGCATGTATCGCTGGGAAAAAATAATCTTGTATAGTCAATTACGTGTATAATAAAACTCCTATTTTGTAATTTCGATTTATTTTATGGTTTCGCTGAAAAAAAACACAAGATTTGCCCTTTTTGTTGATGCTCAGGACAATTGACGAAATGTTATCATTTGATTCAAATTTATACATTTAATTTGTCATGTACTGAATGCACCCTCCAAATTTTAAATCGATCGTCTACACCGTTTCTATGAAATTTACAATTGAAAAAAAAACTGTTTGAAAAAAATGTTTAAATGTTATGAAAAACTGTCAAATCATTCAGCACATTATGAGAATTTTGGCATCAGTTTCATCGTGTTCAAGCCCTATTAATATTTTTTTTTTCAGTTGTAAATTTTATCGAAAGGGTGTAGACGATCGATTTAAAATTTGGAGGGTGCCTTCAGTATATAACAAAGAATTTACTGTATAAATTTGAATCAAATGGTAACATTTCTTCCATTGTCTCATAACTCCTCAAATGGTAACTATCAAGAACACAAATATGAGAAAAAAAATTTTAAAGAGATTTTCAAGTTACGAGTTCCAGCAAGTTTAATTTACGAGAGATAGAACGAAGTCACGAGAGCGTGAGGAAAAGGAAAATATTTAAACAAATTAAACAATAGTTCTTGTAGAGCTTGACAGTCTCTGGCAATGATCCTTGATGGAATATAATCCTTTTAAGGAATTTGATAAAAGTGATCGTCTTTGCATAGAAAGTTCTATATAAATTGCATTAGTCCTGTGCAGGTTTCATGATTGATTCTCCTATATCGAGTATCTTTATTCTCGTTCTCCTTCAAATGCCACCCTACCTCTATCTCGCTCTCTCTTCCATCCTGAGGCTTTCGTCGGATCGATTTTCCGAACCTGAGTTCTCTCGCATCTGCTCTCATTTTTCTCTGTCACCCGCATTCACACACGCTCTTAACAATTCCGATCAGTTAGATTGGTATAAACCTGCAGCTTCGATATCTCCAGGCTATTTTGAGAGGACCAGAGGGATAGGTAACTTTACGCGAATTTCGAACTGCAAATGTAGAGGACGTTTGGGAACTGATGTGAACCCATCGAGCACTCGGTTGTTCAACAATATTTGGTTTACTTTCGTACTTACATCGTGGGAATCCACAAGCATCGAAGTGAATCGAACTACGCGTGGTATCGTTTTTAACATTGCTGAACTTAATGTACAACTTTCTTGATAGGTCTTAATACCATAAATTCGCCATTTTTTTTAACATCACTTAATTTAGAAACTTTATCCATCATATTTTGTTTATCGTATACATGTTTTTGGGAAAAATTATTACATTTACTAATTTCGTGCAAAATTCACGATATGAGTAAATATACAGAGTGTCCCTTTTATCTCTGCCACCCGAAATAACTCGGTAATTATCGACGTCACGAAAAAATGTTCCAGACAAAAGTTGTACGGTGTGAAGAGGGGCATCAAATGCGACCATTTTTTTTTATTTCGGTGGAGGCGCTGACGCACAGTGAAGGTCACCCCCGCTTTTTTAAGGGGTGAGATGCAGTCAGAATTTTCAAAAAATCGATTTTTTTACATTTTCTTGAAGTATGATGTTTCGAAAATATTCCCTGCAAATTTCAAGTCAATCCGATGAATAGTTTCCGGGATATCCCACAATTAGTGAAGGGGCGTCGGGTCCCCATGGCAGGTAGCGGCTGACAAACGCGCAAACGATAATACGCGGGAAGGCAGAATGCTTCGAAGACAACAACAAATTGATATTTTGGAAGCTTCCACATCGGCAGAAGCCCTGTTGTATGGGCCAGGAATTGATTCGATGTAAGTAATTTTTTAATTAGTATTTCTGTACATAAATCAAGTGTCAAATTGGAAAACTCTTTCAGAAATTTTCAAAAATTTATTATTAAAAAACTATGAACTTTAGCAAAATTTTATATGGGATACTTTCGTTTTAAAATTGCCCAAAATGTTTTGCAAAAAAAAAATTCATCCCGAAAAACTTCAATTTTTTGAATTTTTTTTTTACAATTGGCTATAAGCAATTGAATGCTCGGCTTTTTGGCAAAAATTGTGATATTCGGATTCAGCTGATCAATATACATAAAAAAGTTTAGCTTCATCCATCGAGCTCAAAATTTTACCAACATATAACACCGTATTCACATCGAAAAACTTTAAACGCGTTTTTCTCGAAACTATGTTTTTCAAGTCGGTGACCACTATAATTCAAAACCCATGCGATGGATTTTGATGAAATTTGGTGTGCTTATTGATAGCATTAAAAACTAGTCCTTAATCGAAGGATTTTCGTTTTTGTTGAAAATTTCTATTTTTTTTTAACAATAAACGAGCGATTTTTTGGTCGAAAATCGAAAGTTACCTGTCGGAAGCCGCCATTTTCTTAATTAAAAAAAAAGCTTTGATTAGGGACTAGATTTATTATTAAACTAATGATTTTTTTGGTTTTTTTTTTTAATTTCAGATGATGCAGTAAAATTTTATGATGGTCACTGCAAAGCGCTACATGCCGAAGGGGTTCCGACAAAGATGGCGATATTTTTATAAATAATCAATATTTTTCTTGTCCAAGTCAAGTTGAAATTTAACATAAAAAGTCTGTGTAACCACTTTTGTAAAACAAACTTAATTACTATAAAAAAAAATTATTGAAAATGCTCGTTTCTTCACGCCTCTGACTGGATCTCACCCCTTAAATGGAATGGTACATTTTTTTCAACCATCTTGTGTACACCTCAAGCCGCATAAAAAACATTAGTGGGTCAAAGTTGTTCAAGGTCATTCAAGGTCAGTAGCGATCATACAAATCTAAATATCTCAGATCATTACCAAATATTTGGTAGTGATCCGACGTATTTAGATTTGTATGATCGATACTGATCTTGAATGACCTTGAACGACTTTGACCCCCAATGTTTTTTCTGAAGCTTGAGGTGCTCCACGAGATGGTTGAAAAAAATTTACCATTCTATTAAAAAAAGTGGAGATGACCTTCACTGTGTGTCAGCGCCTCCACCGTGATAAACAAAATTGGTCGTATTTGATGGCCCCCTTCACACCGTACAACTTTTGTCTGGAACATTTTTTTGTGACGTCGATAATTACCGAGTTATTTATTATTTATCACCGAGTTAATAATGCATGATGCAAAAGTGAACCGTAGAGTTATTTATTAGTTATTACCGAGTTAATAATGCATGATGCAAAAGTGAACCATATTCCCGATATTTTATTTTTATTATTTTTTTAAAGAGACTGGTAGGCAACTTTGAAAATTACTTTTCAAAAAACTGTTGTTCAGAATCAAATTTTTTAAATTATTTGTAATTTCAGGTCACAGTAACAAAGAACTATCGACAATGAAATAAGAATAATTGTTAGACGTTCAGAGTTTTGGAGCTCTAGTTCAAAAATGTTTGCAGATTATTCTTAGTTCATTGTTGATAATTCTTCGTTGCTGTGCCCTCTAACTACAAGTTATAACAAAAATTTCATCCATGCATGTTTTTAAAATTATTTTTTGAAGTTGCCAACCCGTCACTAAGAGAAATAGTAAAAATAAAATTTCGAAAATGGTTTACTTTTGCATAAAGCATCACTGGGTTATTCGATAAGAGAAAACATGTCCTACAACCCTTTCACACGATGGTGACCAATAAGCAGTAGCCCTGTATGTTTCTTGGTTATTCCACTATTCCAACACTTCCGGTATTGGTTCGAGGTTTCGCGAAAATGTATTAGACAGAATTGGGTTGCGAAGGAGAGGGAGAGAGGACGACACGTGTGGGATTTTCAATCGGGAGGAATCGATTGAATTCGTTCTCTCAATGGTATTTGCGGTGGGTGAGGTTACGATCTATACTATCACCAATCTCTTCACGAACCACGATCTTTTATCTGACACTGTCGCCTTGTATCTTCACAGTTTATGCTGTTTTTTCTTGAAATTTGATATACCATTTATATCATTATTTTGTATCCACCACACGACGATCGTATTTTGTTAAAATTCCGCGTCGTTTTCAACATTTTTCGCGTTGAATTAATTTTTTTTGCCCACCCGGACAATTAGAATAGCGATGAAAAGAGTTCAGGGAAATTCAAACAGAAAAGCGTGCAGATAAAATACCAATTACTCATATCCGGATTAAGGGGAATTCGCGATCTGATGTAAATATACGAATGAGGGTAGAGAGAGGAATACGAAAATTCGCTGGATATTTTGACGCCTGGTGACGCCCGTGTCGGTGTGTGTGTGTGTGAAAGTAGAATTGAAAAAATTACCTGGATTAACGGCGTTGCAATGGTTGAGGAGCGGCAGCCAGCAGATTAGTAGCACCGCTCTCTGCATCTGAATGAAAAAATGAACATATCTATTATCTACCGTTACAGGTGAAGATATATCGCATATACTTATTATTAATTACACAATTCTCATGATATCGCGTGAAAGCACCAGCCAATTAATAACGCAATTTCGACATTTCTCAATTTTAAGTATAATTAATGAGCATAATTAATTCTCGTTTCACGATCATGGTTTTGAGTTATTTTGGGCCTCAATCGTCTCAAATTTCATTCAGTTTGTCTCGTGCCCTGAAAGAAATTGTTGCTGCAGTAATAACATTCAATGATTAAGGTGTTCATTTCTCGGAGGGTCTCATTTTGTGGAGGCATAAGCGGAGCCCTTCTGAGTCATCGGTATATTATTGTGGCGCTTAAGGGGTTACGTGGCTTTCGAATCCAAAAAAGCATATTTTCTCTAATTAAGGGGTTCCCCCACTTGCGATTTTGAAAAAATCGATTTTTTTTAAATTGCATTTTTTTGAAGTATAAGTATCCGGGCCCATACTTCTGTATGGGCCCGGAATAGATGACTCTATGTAAGTTTACAAAAAAAATATTTTCTTCGTGTAAACTGAAATTGAAACTTTAAACGCGTTTTTCTCAAAATGGCATTTCTGAAGTCGGTGACCAAGATTACTCGAACACTAATGAACCGATCTTCTTGAAATTTTGCAGGCTTATTTAATACATAAAAATGTAGTCTTTAATCGTTCGATTTTTTTTCGAAAAAAATGGCTGTTTTATAGCCAAAAAACGGCCGTTTTTTTCGTTAAAATCGAACCATTAACTTTGACTGTCCGCCATTTTGTGAAAAATGGATATTTTTTAAAATCCTTCGCTTAAAGACTAGTTTATACTTATATTTGACTAAATCCATCCGCATTTTTTTTCAGATGATCCACTTCGCCGCAATGTTGGTCACCGCAAACCGTGTATATAAAAACATTATTTCATTGACGGCCATTTGCCACTACACAATGTAATATTTTTCAATAAAAAAATTACTGAAAGTTCTTCAAGATGTGTTCTTTAAGATGGTATATTGATCGATTAAAAAAGTTTTGTAGTTTTCTTTAAAAAAATTCATGAAAAAGGCCTTTTTTGCGCTACAAGTGGGGGTAACGCCTTAAAAAAAATATTATATATAAATTATTTTATTCAAAATGTTAAGCACATAAACGAGCAACATTTCTCAATATTTTGAAAAGTTTTCATCAAAAAATTTGAGAAATTTAGCCAGTGGGACCTGGTTTCCGGAGACCCCTAAAAAAGTGTTCTCGTGATGGTCAGGATAACTCATGATAGCTTTATTTGAAATTAAAAAATCAATTTTTTTTGTTAGTAGATAAGTATAGGTCGTGATTGAACGAAGGATTTTAAAAAATTTGATATTTGATTTTTTGGCCGAGTTGTATGCAAAATAGTTCAATTTTTGTTACAATTTACACTACGTATAAGCCTTGTGTGAAGCCTTGTGTGAAATCAGTTGTGATCGAAAAAAACCCTCGTTCAATTACTAGTCAATGCTATTTTGAAGAAGTGTGCAAAATTTCAATAAGATCGGTGCATTAGGTTTTAAGAAATCGTGTCCACCGACTTCAAAAATAGTGTTTTGAGAAAAACTACGATTAACTGCGTCGTTCCCAGCGGAAATTCCTTTCTCCCAACGGAGGGAATTCCCAAAGGCTCTTTCTCCTACCCTTTATACTTCGATCGACTTAAAACTTTGAAAGAATATTCTAGACAAATTGTACTATTAAATAATAAAATAAAATAAAAAATTGATTTTTTGACATTTTTATACTCCTCTAACCGCTTCATAAAAATAATCCACTATCAATGATTATACCGAACCATAAACTTGAATAAAAATCTTCGAAGAAATTGGGTTATTAAGTGATTTTATTCATTGTAAATCTCCCGTGCATTTTTTAAATCAAAGTATTTTTCTTTCTTTTTCAACAATTAACAACGATACAGCACTTTGGAATTGTTGTTATGTTCGGCTCGGCAAAAACGTGCCGAGAGCATCCGAAGTTACCCGAGCACTCTGTGATGTCACCGTTCGAAAGCCGGTATACGAACTACTCGTGTAATACGAGTATTCTGTCAACAAACGACAAAATCGTATAAGTCTTGTTTCGTTCCTCTTTGTATAAAGACGACGAAAACTGTATTAGGTATTTCTGAATGTGCCACGAGACGTATAACGTCGAAATCTGTGGTTCGATGCAGCACGACGTGTCAACCCGAAATCATCGTCCACTTATTCTTGCTGTGAAGACCACTTTCATGTAAGTGTAAACGTGTTATAACATAAACTGTAGTGAAATATATATTTTTAAATACGTCTTTCTCAATATGGTTATGATACGTAGCGATAACTCGGCATATTACTTAAATTTGCTTACACCAATACACTTTCACACATCGTTGCACAAAAATTAAATTAGTTTTCGACTTTTTCAGAATGCTCGAGCTGTTTTCAGATGTAAAATGACATGAATGTTGGATACGTCGGATCGAACGTTTCAATGAATGGAATGATCTTATGGGAAAGCAAAGAATCAACGAATTATATTTCCCTCGTGCTTTTATAATCCGCTCTAATTAGCCTGAGAAGAGCACGTGAACAGACTCACTCGTGCAAGCTCGAAACTGTGAATTTCTCATTCTTTTTTAGGTGCAATGAAACACGAGAGATCAAGCTTAACGAGCATCCAGAAATGCTTTTGATTTCCAGAATGCTGGAATTTCACATAATTCCATTTTTATCGCACCACTTTCCTTCTCGAGGGAAAAACTATTATTCAATACATTGGATGATGTCTTGAGTTTTAGGCGTCTTTCCTAAGTTGGCGAAAAAAACTTGGGTACTCCGACGGTTTGGTGAAATTTATATACAGGGTGTTAGGAAAGTTAATGTAAAGTCTTTAGGGGGTGACAGGTCACTTCGTTAGGAACATATCTAACCTTGGTTACCTTAGTCCAAAGTCTAAGGATTTCGAGTTATCATGGTAAGTATGATTTTTAGAAAATTTCCCAAAGTTAGGTACTAACTCAT
This sequence comes from Ophion slaviceki, assembly GCA_944452715.1. Taxonomy (NCBI): domain Eukaryota; kingdom Metazoa; phylum Arthropoda; class Insecta; order Hymenoptera; family Ichneumonidae; genus Ophion; species Ophion slaviceki. The sequence goes on along the minus strand of OX101786.1, from coordinate 22,089,750 downwards.
TTGTTTTTGGACAAGTTTTTATTTTTTGACAAGTTTTGACTGACTCATTTATTTTTTGACAAGTTTTGACTGACTCGTTTATTTGTTAACAAGTTTTTAATTATTCAACACGTCCCATTTAGTTAGTTGTGTAGATACAGATGATTGTATTGGTGTTTGTCGATTGAATACACATTAAGCTAAGACGCAAATAAGTTTTTGTTTACGAATTATTGTCTGTTTAAACATTATGAACGAGTTAGTACCTAATTTTTGGAAATTTTCCAAAAATCATACTAACCATAACTCGAAATCCTCAAGCTTTAGACTAAGGTAACCTTGGTTAGATATGTTCCTAACAATGTGACCTAATACCCCCTTAAGGCTTTTCATCGACCTTTCTAACACCCTGTATATCTAAAAAATTAGAAATTGTACTGCAAAAATGGATCTCGTATTTTCGATGCTCCGTAAATTTTACACTGTACAAAATAGAATCTAAACGTTGATTGAATGTTGACTGATAACATTTATTAGTATGATCTAGAAAAATCGGCACCCAAAATATTTCTGCTACAATAGTTTCGAAAAACGTTGATTGCAGCGAACATAATGAGAACACAGTGACGTCAAAACCAGTTTTATTTTTCTTTCATACAAATCGAGGGGACGCAGTTCTCTTTCATGTGTGAGTATGAAGTCCCTTATTTTTTCTGTCTCCAACAATAATCCAAAGAAAAAACTTGTCAATGGAATCGCACGTGGATGAACAAAAAAAAATACTTTTCATGCTCAGCGCGGTGCACGAGAATTTCCCATCTAAGTCAAGAGGCCGATTTTTCGCGAAATTTCTCTCCACACAAAGCTCAGTGTGACGTGAAAGAGAGCGGTGGAAAAAAAAATCTATTTGAAGGAAACGAATAACTCGAGCGAGAACGTGGAAAAAGCGGGCGACGAATGTGCACATCGACGAAGAAAAAAAGATCGCGCGGATGTTCGCCGTTGACGCGACGTTCACCGAACCACACTTCCGATATTCGAAGGCGGAAAAAAAACTCACGTTTATCGAGAGCTGGGAGAAACCGTGGCGTTGCACAGGTGTATACACGTATATGTATATATATATATATATATTTATACAACAAGTGAGGAAGAACGGAAGAAAAAGGATGATATAGAAAGTAAGCTGCGTCTTTTCAAATAGCAGAGTTCTTTCGAACACGCGGAGAGCTTTTCGAGCAGAATTATCCCCGAGGGCTCGGGCCACGTATATGTCATCCATTTCGTATTCACGAGAAGAATCTGCGAATCGCCAATTGCATGGTTATAAGCTCATAGTCGATATCTGAATATAGAACTGTATTTCTCCATATATATATATATATATATATATATATATATATATATATATATATATATATAGGGTGTCTCAACATTACCTGACAGTTTAATTTATTAATCAAAACGTACTATTTATTTGAAAACGTTCACTATTTTGAGGAAATTTTTTATAACATTTTAGCATAATTGCGGACTAATTTCATTAATGGTGCGTCCAATTGCTTCCTTGAGCTCCGGAATGGCCTGTGGATTATTGGCATACACTTTTCCTTTCAGAAAAGTCCACAGAAAGAAGTCCAATGGCGTCAAATCGCGCGAAATAATACGACCATGAAACTTCGACTGCAATAACTGCATTGTTTCGCCCGCAGTGTGACAGGTTGCGCTATCTTGTTGAAAGAATATGTCTTCCAAGTCCATGGCGTTTATGCCATTTATCGGATATTGTGTTCCACACACAACCTCCATGTTTGTACCGTATATTAAAATAAAAATATTCGTAATTTTCAAATAATTAATACGGTTTATTTATAAATTTGAATGTCAGGTCATTTTGAGACACCCTTTATATAAATCTATCCGTATTCGCAAGTTTCCTCATGTCTCTCGAATAATGTCAAGTATATCGCGAATAAATCGCTTGTAATCTTCGTGAGATCCTTGATACTCGTCTTGGTGCAATTTTAAAGCTGTATGTACGTTTTAATCGCTCGTGAACTATTTGAGACATCACTGTGACGGGCCGAAAAAAGATAGTTTTTTTTTCGAATTTCTACTAGTTTTCTGCTAGACTTTTTATTCGAGATTTGGAAAAAAGTACGTTATTAAGGGAAGGGTAGAGGTTTCAGCGTGAAAAAAAAAAACACTTTTTTGCGATTTTTTTTCATCCATATGGGTAGAGTAAATGTATTGAAACCTTTTGTACATTGCTAAGTGTCATTTCAAGAACATTCCGTGAAATTTGTACGCGAAAATATCCACAAACAAGCCGGTAACAAAGCTTTTCCAAGAACGCCTTTGGAAAAACACGATTTGCGGTGTTCACTGTATCTCAGCTAGAAATGATCTGAAATCAAGTACCATTCAAATTTAGTCAAAGTATCATCAAATCCTCCCCCCAACGGTCTTTGATAATTTTCTTTTTCGTTTCAAAATTTTTGGTGCTCATGTAAAGTGAAAAGTGCTATTTTTCACGAAAAATTCCGCCATTTTGGGGGTGGAAAACCCCCTCAATGTAAAAAAAATCTGAAACTAACCGTTGGGGGGAGGTATTTTATATGTAGAAAGTGTGTACCAAGTTTGAAATAAATCGGTCATGTAGTTTTCAAATGGCAGTGAACACGGACTTTGAAAAAGTGGTTTTGAGAAAAAACGCGGCACCGGCTTGTTTGTGGATATTTTCGCGTACGAATTTCACGGAATGTTCTTGAAATGACACTTAACAATGTAAAAAAGGTTTCAATACATTTACCCTATCCATATAGATAAAAAAATGCGCAAAAAAGAGTTTTTTTACGCTGAAATCCCGACCCTCCTCTTAAGGCCTTCTTAAGGCTACTCTGGAGGCCGAAAAAATAGGCGTTTTGGGGATTTTTTTTCCGAGAAACTACAAAATAAATCGAGATTACAAAAAAGGGTGTTTATCATACATGTCAGTGACTGTATGCAATAATTTTTTTGAAGCGATTAATTTCAAAATTGTGGCTGTACAGCGTTTTTGCGATGGGGTCTCCGTTTTTCCAGGGTCCACGGCCGGACAAACAGCTCCTGTAATTTTTGAATTATAATGAGCCAACTATTTTTTTTCGATTACATATGGGTCATTCCATGTCAAATCGACAAATTTTTTACCTGACCCCCTTTGATTTCGCTGAAAATTTTCTATCTTTTTCTACCCCCCGAAAGTTATTTTTCAGAATTTTTTCAAATTTTTTTTCCCGACTCAAAAAAAGTTATGAATTTTTGAAAAAAACCGCTCTTTTATTTTTAAATTGCCAGAACTTTTTCAAAAATTGACCGTTTGGGAACTTTTTTTTTTCAAAATTTTTGTTTTTAAATGTAGTTTTCGAAAAAAAATATGAAAAAATTTTCAGAATCCCAGATATATGAAATATTTTAGTTTTTTTGAAAAAACCGTAATTTTCTCAAAGTCCGACCGTTTTTTTTTTTTTTTTTATTTTGCTCTAAAAATACTTCAACTAATTCTGCAATGATCCCCGTTAATCAAAAGATGTGACGACAATCGCTTCTAATTTTTTTTCCTGATTATAAAAAAATTTTTGTTGAATTTTTGCTGATTTTATATAACTTTGTTATGAAATTTTTTTTATTTCCTCGTGAAACCTCAAAAGTTAAAAAATAAAATTTTATTGGAGAATTTCAAGTGATTATCGTCCAAGAAATTGTTATTTAAAAAAAAATAATAATTTTTTTCTCTCATTGACGTTATTTTTTTACTCTTATGGACGTTTTTTTTTGGTACTGAAATATGACAACTTAACGTCATTTTGGTACTGAAACATGACAAAATAACGTCAATGAGAGAAAAAAATTATTTTTTTTTTTAAAATAACAATTTCTTGGACGATAATCACTTGAAATTCTCCAATAAAATTTTATTTTTCAACTTTTGAGGTTTCACGAGGAAATAAAAAAAATTTCATAACAAAGTTATATAAAATCAGCAAAAATTCAACAAAAATTTTTTTATAATCAAGAAAAAAAATTAGAAGCGATTGTCGTCACATCTTTTGATTAACGGGGATCATTGCAGAATTAGTTGAAGTATTTTTAGAGCAAAATAAAAAAAAAAAAACGGTCGGACTTTGAGAAAACTACGGTTTTTTCAAAAAAACTAAAATATTTCATATATCTGGGATTCTGAAAATTTTTTCATATTTTTTTTCGAAAACTACATTTAAAAACAAAAATTTTGAAAAAAAAAAGTTCCCAAACGGTCAATTTTTGAAAAAGTTCTGGCAATTTAAAAATAAAAGAGCGGTTTTTTTCAAAAATTCATAACTTTTTTTGAGTCGGGAAAAAAAATTTGAAAAAATTCTGAAAAATAACTTTCGGGGGGTAGAAAAAGATAGAAAATTTTCAGCGAAATCAAAGGGGGTCAGGTAAAAAATTTGTCGATTTGACATGGAATGACCCATATAATAACTGCTATAGAAGTACGTAGGATTTTTTCGATATATTGATTTTTGGCCAAATGGTGCACTTCTAAAGTGGATTGTGAAAAATTTGCCTAAAAAATCGTCAGATAATTGTCAATAACAAATGAACTATGCAATATAAACAAAAAAAATCCTACGTATTTCCATAGGCAATGTATTTTTCAAGATATATTCAACATTTCAAGTGAATCGGTTGAAAATTGTCTGAGTTATGTTTCCGGCCAACCTAATAAATGCAGTTTTGAGATAAGCGCGTTTGAAGTTTTGAGTAATCTCGCTGCGGACCAGGCGGCCTTGTAGTAAAATTCGAAAACCGAGTACTTCAAGATTTTTCCTGGCCATAATCTTTTGGGATAACATTTTTGAGGTCCTAGGGAACCATTAAAGAAAATCGATTTTTCGAAAATTCTAGAGTTGCCTAACTCCTTAAGCATACGTTGAAGTTATTTCGTGTAAATTTTTATTTGAAAAAATTAATAATTGACAACGTTATTCAAGTATAATAGAGCCTCTGTATGAAAGTTGTGGTGAAACGGCCGGATCGATAACTTGACAACGCAACGATTGGTCTGAAAAATAAAAATGGTGTATAGTCCATATAAATGTAGTTCCCGTGTAAGGAGTCGTTTTTTCGAAAAAAGCATATTTCACAACATATCGGATGGTAAAAAAACTGCTATTTTAACGAAATTTTTACTTATATTCGGGGACTTAAAAAATACTAAATTTCGAAGAAGAAAAAACGGCTGCATACAACAATAGCTACTGCAATTACCAGAATTTTGGTTATTTTAAATTGATAATCGGACAATTATAGCTGGAGTTATGATTCCCCCTGGGTCGAGAAAAGTGGTTTCGAGAAAATCGCGATTGAAAGTTTCTCAATAAATTGTCTGTAACTTGGTCAGTTTTCAATATTGTAACTTGACATTTTTTTCGCATATTCTTGAATATGAGTAATTCGAGGAAATGCAAAAAATATTGATTTTTCCGATCCATCACATTGGTGTCCCGTCTTGAGAGAACAAAAAGAGACGGTTTCGCACGTTCTTTCTCGAACTAAATGTAGTCCGAGTCAATACTTGTGCTTTTCCCATCTTTTTGTAATAATACTTTATCCTACGATCAAATCGCATCTTATATTTTCGTTTCGATACTTCGTATTGACATATTTCTTAGGCATTTCATGGTATTCTTTCAATAAAAAGTTTCATCAAGAAATTGAACAATTAGAAAAATGGTCTGTTGCTTCGTTAAAAAGAATTGATGCTCTCTGTTATTAAGTAACACTCGTTGCAATTTCTATTACACCAAGAGAAATTATTTTTTTAAATGTAATTTTAAATTAATTTTGAATTTGAAACTTTCAATTAGTTAAATGTGGTACTTTTGACGTATTTTTGTTGAAAGCAACTGTATGTTTTGATTCATGAGTGCAGTTCGGAAATGCGCCTAACTCGGGTTGATCTGAACTTTTGTGCAAGGCTTCTTCTTAATTAAAGAACTATTGTTCCGTCATATTTTCGGAAATATGGATTTCAGAAAAATACGTTATCGATTTAATAAAATCACGCTCTTGTGCAGCCCTACAAAAAGGAGAATGAATAAACTCATAGGTCTTCAATTTAAAAAAAACTATTACAGTAAAAAGTTCATTTTTTTAATTAGAAGCAGTATCCTTCGTAGTGAAGTTAAATATCTCCATAAGTCCAGGGTACAACTTCATCGCAGAGAATAAAAAAGTTTATTCAACTTGTAATTGCATTTAAGTCCAATACATGATTTTTCTCATAATTAGTTATAACGAATTGAAAGATCTCGAAAAAGTGAATGTGCAATAAATGTACAATTTCATCGAGTATCAAACGAACGCTCATTAGGCGACAATTAAAACAACTTTATTCGATTCAAACGAACCATTCCCCTCGGCGGACAGCAATGTGGGCAAGATCGTGCAATTAAGATGACTATATACGTAAAGTTGTAATTAGATTTATTTTATAAATAACTTTTTACGATCGGAAGAAGCACATCCACAACGAATTAAACGAATGAAAATCTCGATTTATTTTGGAACACAATATCATTGTATTTATTATAGAATCGATTAAATCCTTTTTCCAATAATTCGAAGTACTCGCCCGAGGCAATTCGACGAGTAAACCAATATGTTTCAGAACATCTGCGTCTCAGCAGGCTATTCCAAAATTTTATCTTTCCCGCGGATGCTCCGAAATTTCTCTTCCACGGCAAAATGTATGAAAAAAAATTAACGGATAAAAGCAGCTGGTGACTCTTCTGCGACCCATAAAGTAAACATGACTCACCGGTACGCGATCACCGAGCCCGCGTAAATTTGAGCACGCGCTTGGTTGGAAAAGAACCAGGAGAAAAAAGCAAATTCCACCCAGCAGAAGCCGCACTTTCCTCGATTAAAAAGCCCATCTCTAATTGCGTCGATTCTAGCGGACTTCCAAATGCCCCACTTCACCAATACTCATACTCCTATAATACAATAATAATAATAATAATAATAATAATAATAATGACGATGATAATAACAACAATAACATATCAGTATACTGTGAAATCTATGCTCCTGATATTTTTTTCCATTCGAGGCACGAATATCCGGTTGAGAGAAAAACGTGCGAAAAGGCCCCAAGAAATTACTCGCGTATAATAGTCAATGGAAATATAATAAGCAGAAAATGTGCAGTGTCCTTTCAAGAGAATAAGGAACGAGAAAAAAGCTCGCTACGTCCGCGCGCTGCCTCATAATCTCCCAAGTCCCCGGGCTTTTCTTCGGGGTGATAATAACTCCGCCCTATTCCCCGCTATCGCAGCTCGCTCGCCCATACACCACCCCTGCAATGGATTTATACTCGACGCGAAGAAAAAAGAAACGCAAGGAGAGGCAAAAATTAATACAAGCTAAAGAGAGGTTGCTGGCGCTGGGCTTAGTGCTGTCAAAAATATTCCATGGATTATGGACCTATGCCGTTTCATTTTTATTCGCATATATATGTGAGTGTATGCTGTGAATCGGTAAAATTCGGATCCAACTATACAGTTCGGGGAAAATGTTTACCTACATAGATGTACAATGGTAATTTGATGTACGCATTACTATTTATAAAGCCATGTATATAATAAAAAATGAATTATGAGTAATTTTGTATGCTTTATGTACATGGGTTAAGGGGTTACCCCCACTTGCGATTTTGAAAAAATCGATTTTTTTTTATTGCATTTTTTTTAAGTATAAGTATACTTCTGTACGGGCCCATACTTCTGTATGGGCCCGGAATAGATGACTCTATGTAAGTTTACAAAAAAAAATATTTTCTTCGTGTAAACGGAAATTGAAACTGTAAACGCGTTTTTCTCAAAATGGCATTTCTGAAGTCGGTGACCAAGATTACTCGAACACTAATGAACCGATCTTCTTGAAATTTTGCAGCCTTATTTAATACATAAAAATGTAGTCTTTAATCGTTCGATTTTTTTTCGAAAAAAAATCGCCGTTTTATAGCCAAAAAACGGCCGTTTTTTTCGTTAAAATCGAACCATTTGACTGTCCGCCATTTTGTGAAAAATGAATATTTTTTAAAATCCTTCGATTAAAGACTAGTTTATACTTATATTTGACTAAATCCATCCGTATTTTTTTTTTCAGATGATCCACTTCGCCGCAATGTTGGTCACCGCAAACCGTGTATGTAAAAACATTATTTCATTGACGGCCATTTGCCACTTAACAAGGTAATATTTTTCATTAAAAAAATTACTGAAAGGTCTTCAAAATGTGTTCTTTAAGATGGTATATTGATCGATTAAAAAAGTTTTGTAGTTTTCTTTAAAAAAATTCATGAAAAAAGCCTTTTTTGCGCTACAAGTGGGGGTAACACCTTAAGTACAGATCCAGCATTTATTTATGAATGAATGAATATCGGGACCATCTTGTGGGTCATACATTACGTGAATTGTGGCTGAGACGTACAACATTCGAATAGAAACGATAAATAACAAATAGAGGGTAGGTGAGGTTAGGCGGGGGAAGGTGCGGAAGGGTAAGGAAGGGCCCCACCCCCGATTTCTTGCGCGGGTAAAGAACAGCAAGGGAGGGCGAAGGTGGGCGAGTGAGGGCAAGGGAAGGTGAGCGAGGGCGAGGGGAGGGCAAGGGACGGCGAGAAATAGCGTGGCAAGGCTAGGGAAGGCTAGGAAGGACGACGGATAGCAAGGGATATCGAGGGAGGGCTTTTACCTTCCGGTGTATATATATTTATTAGAGATTTTAATTTTGTATTCAAATTGACTAATTGACAGTCTTCCAACAATGATTGACTTATAAATGGTGTCAATGCGTAACCGCAAGCACACAATGCCAACCTATATTCTTAAAAACTTACATTCACCCGAGAAGGATAAAAGTAAGGTTATGCTTAAGATTTTTTTTGTGCATAAAACTGAATTTTATTGAACAACCATGATATACATTTTAAAGTATGACATTTTATCGGCATTGTGTGAAAATTTGGTTAAAGAATTTCAAACGGTAAAAAAGTTACAGTCGTTTTCCTGGGCCGTATTTTTGTTGACAGCGTTTGCGGTACCAGACGTGCCTCTGCCATTTTTATCTAAAAAAAATATTTGTTTCTTAAAGTAGATAGATAAAACTAGTACTTATCGAGCCGGAATTTTAAAAGTTAATTTTTTCGGGTCATGACCGTCACTGGAATAAACCTGGCGATTTTTCGCCTCAAAACTGTTCAGTACTTATGACGAAAAAAAAACTATGCCAGGTATCGAAAAAACGCCTCGATAAGCAGCAGATTATTACGTGAAGCATAACTGTGCAAAACTTGATCCCGATCGGTCCAATAGTTGCGGAGATATTTCTGGTACCGATTTTGAAAACGCTGTTTTGCGTACAACAAAGTTTCGAGTACACTCTACACTGAAATAACTGGTTTATTTTAAACTTACATGAAATCGTCGATTCCTGGGCCATACGACCCCACCCACTTTTCGAAACATGACCTTGCTATACAAAAGGTCACAAATACCCGAAATTCAACGGGAGCGAGAATACGCGGCTCATAGTCAAACAGATAACAAAGGCCGCGTGTACCTGCGCCCCAACCGTTAGTGGTTGCTCACCCGGTCAGTTACAAAACGCTATAACATCGTCATTACTGTTCATTTCCTTATGAAATTTTTAGGGTAGACACTCGAAGGATGGTACTTTCGAATGAGCACTTTATTTAAAACTCGATCTTTTTTACCTACCCCGGTGTGTGTAAGCCCTTAATCTTATTCAAATGTACATTTACATGCGATCTATTATATTTTTCGACGTCCTTCCAAGTACCTTTCAGCGATGATCGACAAAGTCTTCACAATAACTCTGTGCAAACTTGTGAAAATTGGGAACAACACCGATCTTCGTGTATCTTCGTGTCTGGGAGATTATCAAGACGAGGTCCCCGCATGGGTCCAAATGTCCCTAGAGTTTCAAAATGGTGCCGATATGAACCCCTTCATGAGTATAGGGTAAAAGTGGAATAGTTGCCGTAGGAGGATAGATGCCTCGATAGTAACCCGACATATCTAGAAACACGCATTGGCATGTTGGCTCGCTCACACTGGGCCGCGGGGGACTAGTACTTGCCATATTATAGCATTAAGGGAGACTTTGTCCTTGAAATTTTCAAAAAATCAATTTGAGCTCAACATGAGCAGCTAGAAGAAGAGGAGGGATGCCTCTATGGACCAGGCATTGCCGATTAGCGGTAATTATAAACACATTTGTGTAAACACATTACAAAACTTTAAACGCGTTTTTCCTCGAAAACACGTTTTTAAAAATGGCTGACATTCTCCTGACCGCTGTAATTAACATATCGACCTGAAATTTGGAGAGCATACTCAGAAAATATGTCTTCACGGAATGACGGATCGTTTTTTCGATAGATACATTTTTGCATTTATTATTTATCTTTTTATGCGAAAAAAACGCGAAAATTCGATTTTTTTAAATTGCCGCCATTTTCCGAAATTTGTACTAAACGAAAAACCCATCCGTCATTCCATGACCAAAGGGTCACAGATTGATAATATGCTTTGAATTTGTGTTTCAGATCAACAAAGAGGGGGCAGTGATTTCAGCCGTTTACCTCCCGCGATTTGAGGACCTGTTTTCGCGGAGCTGCAAAGGACGCCGTTTTGGTTTTTTTTTTTTCAAAAAAAAAATTTTTTAACGTTCTGTATATCATGAATAAAAGCAAGAAAAACTCGCACTCAAAAAGCTTTACTCGTTTCCTTTAAAAAAAAATAAAATGTAAACACCTGAAATATGGCACTCCAAGGACAAAGTCTCCGTTAAACTTGTCAATGCGTGTTTCTAAATATGTAGGGTTACTATCGAGGCATCTACCCTCCTACGTCAACTATCCCACGTTTACCCTATATTAGATCGTTGCATATCAAACGGCCCATTTCTGATAGTGAGCGAAAGAAAGAAGTTGTTCGGTAGCAAATCGATGAACTTATCTTGTGACCAACAAATGGATTCTACGCAGGGAGAATTCGGGTTCTTCGGAGGAAATATAGTCATCTTGCCAGGTTTGACTCCTTCATACGAGGTGGAGAAGTCAAACATGGCAAATATGTAGGGTTACTATCAAGGAATTCTAAATATGTAGGTTATTATCGAGGCATATATCCTACGGCAACTATCGCACGTTTATCCTACATTAGATACTTGCATATCGAACTGCCCATTTCTGAGCGAAAGAAAAGAGTGGTTCGGTAGCAAATCGATGAACTCATCTTTTGACCAACAAATGGATTTTACGCAGGGAGAATTCGGGTTCTTCGGAGGAAATATAGTCATCTTGTCAGGTTTGACTCCCTTCATACGAGGTGAAGTGCTGAGCCGTTAGCACTGACTTCATCGACCGAAACAAATGGTAATCCGAGTGAGCGATACCTGTGGAAGCTGGCAGGTGGAATAGGTTTTCCTAGTTCGTGCCTTCTAATTATAAGGACCTCTTAACAGGTTGAGCACGTGCGGCCTAGAGTTGTCTTGCTGCAAAATCAACTAGTCATGGTGATTTTCCCATTCCGGCCTCTTATCGTGCAGAGCTCGCTTCAAACGCATCGGTTACAGTCGACGATTCCTAAGCCCTAGTAATGATTTTCGAAGGTTTCAGCAGCTCGTAGTACACGACGCCCGCCTTTTGGCTGATCTTCCGCGATCCTTGTTGTCCACAGAGAAATTGCCACTTTGGAAGCAGTGGAAGCACTCTTTGCACGTTGTACTTGATGTGGCACATTCGGCACACACTTCCTCTAGCAAACGATGCGTTTCCGTGGCCAATTTTTTTGCCAGGAAATAATGAAACACCTTTCCGCAAATGTGCCTTATTGTATCATCACTTGCCATTGGGAGCCCAATTAAAATATATTATGTTAACGAGTTGCACAAATGGCACCTATGTCGTTTTAGCGAGATTCTATGGACCCATCTTCATGTGTATTGTCAACTTTCAATTCTTTTTTTTTATTAAAGAAAAATATTAAAGCTATAGATTGGACCTACTTAGCCAAATTTTACTTTAAGGAAATCGTGTATCCAACGCCATCTATTGCGGACGGGCGATTTCATGTGAAACCACCTAATATTACACGCCGGTGTACATAGTCTCTCAGATCCATACCGGAAACACCAAACGAGCGTTTCCGGCTTAATACCCGGTGGTTACCCCCCTGCGCTTGCCCAAAAGAATAATATCGGAAATTTCGGACGAGCCAGCGTGAGAAATGCTGCGAATATGGTGCTCACAAATACTTGGCTTCGTATTCTCTCGAGAGGACCACGAAGGGCTCGTATCCTCTTCCGAAATGAAGCTTTTACTTCTCATAAGTACATAGGTCTTTTCATATCATGTTCTATGTACCAGTCTGAATATTTATACACGTGAACAAAAGACTGTTTCGAACGATTTCTCGTTCGGTCTTTCCGATTCGACTTTTAGTGTTTGGCGACTGAAAAGGAGAAGCCTGTTCCTTCTGAATGCAATGGATGGAGAGCAATCGATATAAATATGCATATGGAAATGAGGTAGACCTGTGCATGGGAATACAAATTTTATAGCCTCTCGTTCGCGATACCGTATAAGTATTTTCTATTCTCGTTCCGCCTCTGAGATCTTGTATTAAAAAGATGTTTCCCTCGGGTCGGCTGCGTTATGCACTGAGCAAATAGTTTATAAATATATATATATATAGAAATATATACGTGTACAAAAAAATTACTCACTAAAAATTCGCTGTTCGGCCGGATAGTTCACTTCACGTTGACAATATTTCAGAGTGCAATGTAAGCGATGAAAATGTAAGAAATATCTCATTTCAAAATTGCCATTGTTCAAAGAAAACGTAGAAAAATGTTCCTTGATTAAAGTAAACATTTCTCGAAAGTTGCCAAATCATTTTCTACCGATGAGAGATTTGACTTTTCCAAAAATGGTTGAAATATAATCGACTTTGAACGTCGGAATGAGCGTGGAATATACCAAACATTATAAAGGGAGTCTCGAAATTACCTGACATTTTAAATTGCGCACCATTATTTTTGTGGCGAACATAGAGTACTAATCTTTGACAACTGGCATCAGGAAGTATTGAGGTTTAGTCATGGAGAATTACACGATCGAGCAACGCGTGGAAATTGTTATTTGCTGCATTCTAAGTGCATAGTTATTGCAGACGAATTTTCATGGGTGTGAAAATTCGTCTGGTTGAAGATCGTGCGATTTGACGCCATTGGACTTCTTTCTTTGGGGTTTTTTGGAAAATAAAAGTGTATGCCAATGATCCCCAGACCATTGCGGAGCTCCGGGAAGCAATTGGACGCACCATTTGTGAAATTAATCTGCAATTATGCCAAAATGTTAGTGAACATTTCGTTAAAGAGTGGACGTTTGCAAACAGGGACGAGGAGGGCATTTATCTGATATTGGTTCCACACATAACTTCCATGTTTGTACCTTATATCAAAATAGAAATATTTGTACTTTTCAAATAAATAATACGTTTTATTAATAAATTAACGTGTCAGGTCATTTTGAGGCACCCTAAATGCATGTTTGTGTATTAGGGTGGCACAAACATGAGCTCTATTTTTTTCCTTTTTCTCATTATCCTAATATGTTCAGTGAAGAAAAAAAAATTGTCGCGAAAGTTGCGAGCGATCAAGAAATATTTAGAGGTCGCTCAAGCCCACCAAAAATTCAAATTTTCATTTAAAAAATGGATTTCAATGATTCGTGGCCGCTCAAGAGCTTCGAAATTTCCAATTTTCGCCTATTTTTTTTTACTTTTCTCACTCGTAAATTTGACGCTTTATAAAATATTTAACAATTGATCCTTTGTTCATTAGAACTGATTTTTCAAATTCACCTCACGCTAACCGAAGAATTATAATCATTGTTCTCATAAAATAATTCTTTAAAGCTCTTGTTCAGTTGTAAAACTGAAATGACAGCTGTTTTCCACGCATCGTAATGCATCCCACAGTTGGTCTCGTTAGTCAAACTACGGACCAATTGTAGCTGTATTCTGTGACGAGCGACGCCATAATACAATAATACATAATAATACATCGTCTAATTGGTGCTTGTTACAAATTATTACAATAAATTATTCAGAAAATGTAACACTTCGCTGTTTATTTTGTTCTTATGCTAGAAGGAATTATAGTGCACGCGAGATTTATTTTTTGCTGGAAATTGTACATTTCGAAAACCTTGTACCACTACTAAATATTCATCGGCCGGTTAGAGCCTTCGCGAGGTTAAGAGGTTAGGCGAGGTAACGGGTATAAAATCATGTGCGAGTTTGGCAATTTTTTTCGTATGAAAAAGTGATTCACTCATAAAATTAATTACACATCTATTTAGTATTAATACCAAGCTGTTAGAAAATATTATTATTTTTTTTTTCGATGTACAAAATGGCCGACTACTCGTAACTTCTCGAAACAGCTTTTTTCTAATTGGCGTGACAAATAACTTCAACAATTTTCATTCGATTTACTTCAAATTTAAAAGTTATGTTCCTAATTGCATTTCGCAGAGAAGTAAGTACGAAATTTCTGATTAATCGAAAACTTTTCATTTTATGAGCAGTTTATGAGTAGTTGCAACGAAATTTTTCACTGAAAATTCATTTCTTAAGGCGTTACCCCCACTTGTAGCGCAAAAAAGGGCTTTTTCATGAATTTTTTAAAGAAAACTACAAAACTTTTTTAATCCATCAATATACCATCTTAAAGAACACATCTTGAAGAACTTTCAGTAATTTTTTTATTGAAAAATATTACATTGTTTAGTGGCAAATGGCCGTCAATGAAATAATGTTTTTATATAAACGGTTTGCGGTGACCAACATTGCGGCGAAGTGGATCATCTGAAAAAAAATGCGGATGGATTTAGTCAAATATAAGTATAAAGTAGTCTTTAATCGAAGGATTTTAAAAAATATTCATTTTTCACAAAATGGCGGACAGTCAAAGTTAATGGTTCGATTTTAACGAAAAAAAAACGGCCGTTTTTTGGCTATAAAACGGCGAACGACGGTTTTTTGGCGAAAAAAAATCGAACGATTAAAGACTACATTTTTATGTATTAAATAAGCCTGCAAAATTTCAAGAAGATCGGTTCATTAGTGTTCGAGTAATCTTGGTCACCGACTTCAGAAATTACATTTTGAGAAAAACGCGTTTAAAGTTTCAATTTCAGTTTACACGAAGAAAATATTTTTTTTTGTAAACTTACATAGAGTCATCTATTCCGGGCCCATACAGAAGTATGGGCCCGGATACTTATACTTAAAAAAAAATGCAATAAAAAAAATCGATTTTTTCAAAATTGCAAGTGGGGGTAACCCCTTAAATTCAGATACCTACAACTTTTGCATAAAACAATATTTTTTCAAATTCCGTACGAACTTCTCTTGGTATTCTAATGTAGATTGACGAGAATTTTTGTTTTTTGTTCCAGGCCAAAAAATGTGAATGCTAAATGTCACGCCGCGGAGCGCCTAAAAAAAAAGATAACAAAAGAAAATATTAGTAGTCGGCCATTTTGCACATCGAAAAAAAAATATACATATTTTCTAACAGCTTGATATTCATACTAAATAGATATGTAATTAATTTTGTGAGTGAATCCCTTTTTCATACGAAAAAAATGTTAAATTAGCACATTATTTTATACCCGTTACTGTGGCCTAACCCCTTAATTAAAAAATTCGAAAGCGTAAAATTCATAGATGAGAAGTGAACGAAAAAAAAAACACTTTTGTCATGAAAATTTGAATTTTTGGGAAGCTTGAGCGACTTCTAAATATTTTTCGACCGCTCGCAGCTTCCGTGACAATTTTTATTTTTTCATTAAAGAAGATAATCGGATGGTGAGAATAACAGAAAATAATAGAGCTCAAAATGTTGCCACCCTAGTGTGTATGTATGTATTCCGACTGTCAATAATAAAAGAGAGACAAATCTCGTGTCATTCGCTATATTAAATGTTGCGATTTATACCATTTTTATCGGTGGAAAAAAGTTGTCTGGCTGTTTACAGTGCATCGAGGATGTCGGATATATTATATTTCCGCTGGCTTGGATGTTGCGTGGAGGGTGGAAAATGGGGGAGAAATATTCGTTCGCTATGGTCCTTTACAGTGAGAAAGGTGAGGCAGTTCCGCCGCCAAGCTCGCTGGAAAATCCGGATGAATATATTATAGGCAGTGAGTTTTGTGATATGATGGATGAGAGAGACAGAGACAGAGAGGTCGCGAAAGTCGTTGAGGAAGGAAACACTGCGTTACCGCGACATAATGCCATCAAGGTAAATTTTGCACGTTCGGTTTACATCGAGAAAGCACTCGAACAATCTATTTCATTTTTTTTATTGCTGTGTATAACGTAACTGCCGTTCTCCATGTGCATAATCATATAAAATGTATAAAAGTTTTCGTAAAGAAAAACTATAGTATACATCCGTTTCGAACTAGAATGGTGCATTCAATTATTGAAGAAATTCAGCAGGTCCTTGCACTCGTAATAAACCCAAATAAATCCTGTTGATCCTACATTCGAGTTTTGGTACCTATATTTATCCATTTTTGGATGGTGACCTGAAAAGCTACTTTATAATGTGCACTAATCCCAAATTTTAGATTTAGGAGCATTGACAGACGCAGATCTTACACCCGTATTCATAGATGTACCTTGAGGGATCCTTATTTCTTATTCTTTGTTTAGAACAAAGAACACGGAGGCCTTATTCCTTAAGGCGTTAGGCCACAGTAACATGTATAAAATCATGTGCGAATTTAACAATTTTTTTCGTATGAAAAAGTGATTCACTCATAAAATTAATTACACAACTGTTTAGTATGAATATCAAGCTGTTAGAAAATTTTCGAATCCCCGCTGTTTACGAATATCATGGAGTTTTTGTCCGAAGCTCAAAATTGCGCGACTTTGTACTCAGGGGGGCAAAAATGTATCGATATGGCCTTATAAATAAAATCCAACTTTTTTTTGCATTTCGACCAAAAACTTGTGTCTTTACTGAACCGCCCTTCATTTTTTCTATCTCGACTTGAACCTTAGCTCTACGCTCATTCTCTTCATAATCGTTTTCCCTTGAGAATGCCGTTTGATCCATCGAGCTCCGATTTAATGTCGAATTTTGGCAGAATTTCAAAGTCGAACCATCCATTTTCGCGATTTATTCTATACTCTAAACATCAATTTGGAGTTTGTAGAAATATATTGAAAAAGCAGAACCGTTTAAAATGCAGAAAAAAAACAACTGCGACAAGAAACATCAAATAAGGAGTGGTGTACCCCCTTAAGCTTGCAATCCGACCAAAAGCCAAAATTACGTAAACTTGAATTTTGTCCGCCCTTCAAAGTAGAACCCTTTTCGTGGGAAAAGAAACTTCGAGCAAGGGGGGGTTTATCCCCTTAAGCTTGCTATCCGTAAAAAATACGTAAACTTTAATCTTATCACGACTTCAAAGTGTTACCCGTTTCATTCAATTTAATGCACCCCTTTTAAAAGTCGGGTGGGAGAAATAAAAACAAAGGGTTGGTTCATCCCTTAATTTTTTTTTCTTTTCAAACTACCCATAGTGAATTGCTGATCGTTTTGCATGACAAGAATTTTCGTTTTTATTTCACTGAAATTGCTGGGCTGCTTGCAGGTAAGGTGCAAAATCAACCCTTGACAGGTTCTGTCAAGGGCATTCCGACAATATCATTTTATCTAGCAAAAATCGATAGTTAAATCTTTTAACGCGTTTTTCTCGAAATGAGATTTTTCAAATTTGCTGACATTGTAACTCAAAGAGCAATTTGATTGACTTGAATCCGATTTACTTGAAATTTGAACTGAGTACTCTTGAATACACTTACTCTACAATGACGTAGGATATTTTTGATTGGATGAAAATTGACGATTTGGCACTGAAAAGAACGACCATTTTATAGGCAAGAAAACATACTTTTTTTATAACTACGCCATTTTGTTATGTTTTGATATTTTTCGAAAATCCTACGTCATTGTACAGGAAATACCTTCCAGTTTAACATTTTTTTTCCTTTTTCGGTTTCAGCGACTCAATCGGCCGGAATCATGTCAGCAGTGGAGGAAATTTTTTTTGGCGCCTCCGAAGGCAGCGCATAAGTCGCTTGGATCTCAATATTTTTCTATCAAAAAATTATTTAAAATGGGTCAATGGCTACCTTCGGCTGAGAATTGAATATAATGAATAGTTGGAATAATTTAAGGGGCTATACCAGTGTGAACGCTGAAAATTTGGGTGATTTTCGGGAATTTTTTGGAAGAAAGGTACGCCATTAATTGTTTCGGAAAATTGAGAATACATTTGGCTATATTTGACCCATTTTAAATAATGTTTTCATATATATATGGGGCATTCCACCCCAAATCGGACTCCATTTAGCTTTTGCATCTCCGATATCCTCCATATTGTTTTGTCTTTTAGTATCTTTTCAGAAAGGCCTACATGCCAATTTTCAGCTCTTTTGCCCAGCCACTTCCAAGATACGTATTAAAAAAACAACGGTACTTTTTTTTAATGCTCATAACTTTGCGAAAAATGATCCGATTGGGATGTTTTTTTCTAACTTTCGTTTTTAGACGCACTTTTAGAAAAAAAATAGTACAAAATCATCAAAACCGTATTTCCATGAGATTTTTAAGTTTTAATATTAAATGTTGATTTTTTAAAAACACGTAGCAATCGATTTTCTTCAAATTTTTCCCAAAAATACTGTCACTCATTATGCAAATTTTAAGCCCGGCACGTTAATGGGATAACGTTGGGATCCATGTTTTTTCGAATTTTTAAATTTTCCTGTTTCGCTTATACATGTTAAAAAGTATCTGAAATCACAATACTTTACATCGAAGCTACTCTCGAGGATTATCTGACACGTAATGATTATTAATGCGTTTACAGATTGATGAGAAGCAAAAGTCCAATTTCTACATGACGTGCAGAGAAAATCATGCTTATTCAAATGACATAAATTTTGTTGAGTAACAGAAGTTCGTCGAAGACTTTTCTTAACTCTATGATTTCCTATTTGCAAAGGATTACAGCACAAATTATATATCCCAAAATTTGATATGGCACAAAAGTTCACAATAAGTTGTGCTTCAAAAAATATACCGTTATATTACACAAATGGTTCTTTAAAGCAAATTAGAAGAGGTTATTCACAGGACACACTATCAACACGTGATTGAAAACAACACTGAATTCGTGTTCTGAAATGGAGCCGTAGACAAGAAAGATACTCAGCCACTAGGCTATGTTAACGAAGTGTTTATTACCGACCGTAGTTAAAAGTTAAAAATCATTTCAAAGACGCCAACTTTTTAACACATATATTAACTAAATGCTATCAAAATAAGTTATGTTCTTTAGATAATAATGATCTTCAGGTACCTCTACTCTCCATACACATGAGATATTGACTCAATATGAAATTGAATAAGAATTAATACAAAAAACTTATGTTGTTATATATTTAACTAAAATGAAAGGGTCATTGTCCATTAAATTATTAAGACATATCTATGCAACTTCATAGATGACAATAACCATTGCCCATAGGTCTGAAAAAATGATTATTATGTACTTTTAGTACGGATTACTAAAAAATAAAAAAATTTAAATTCGAAAAAACATGGATCCTAACGTTATCCCATTACCGTGCCGGGCTTAAAAGTTGCATAATGAGTGACAGTATTTTTAGGAAAAATTTGAAGAATATCGATCGCTACGTGTTTTTCAAAAATCGACATTTAACATTTAGAGCTCGAAAATCTTATGGAAATACGGTTTTGATGATTCTGTACCATTTTTTTTCTAAAAGTGCGTCTAAAAACGAAAATTATTTTTAAAAAAACATCCCAATCTCATCATTTTTCGCAAAGTTATGGGCGTTCAAAAAAAAGTACCGCTTTTTTTTAAATTCATATCTCGGCAGTGGCTGGACAAAAAAAAAGCTTAAAATTGGCATGGAGGCCTTTCTCAATAGATACTAAAAGTCGAAAAATTATGGAGAACATCGGAGATGCTAAAGCTAAATGGTGTCCGATTTGGCGTGGAATGCCCCATGTATGTGTATTTTTTCTCCGCAAAACGTTCTCATCCCACAGATAATTAGACACGTCTTCTGAATGGAAGAAGAATCGAAGAAATGCTGTAAAGATAAACACAACACCACTTGGAGTTATACGCCAAAATTGGTATGGTTGACACCTAACTATTCAGCAGTCTGGAATTATCTTTCATACATATCCTGTTGATACAGATACAGATTCGTAGTACATACAGGACTAACTTGACCATACTCAAATTCGTCACTTTATTCAGCGCCTGTCTGTCTACATCTATTCCTCTCTCGTCGTTTCTCAATTACTTTAACGGTGTGAAACATACTTCAACAATCACGGATTATGAGCGCATGTCTGTGCTTACTCCACATATTCCATTATCTACTATACATGCGCGTCTATTTTATATATCCGTATACTCATCACTTCTGGCTGCGAAATGTTTGGGGTTCCCAACCCTCTCAACGTGCGACTTTGAATATATACATCGCTTGGATAAAATTAATGACTCGGAGAAAATTGCACAAATAATAAACTTCATGGTGGTAGGAAATTTGTGATAATCGTCTGTATGTAGATGTATATACACAACACACACACACACATTGGGGTTATGCAAGATATGGGCGAACACCCGCGCGTGCGGAGAGAAAACTCGTTAATACTCACCTATATTTCGCCAGTATTAATTAAAATTCAAGAATACCGTTACGCACACCGTATTCCATGTATAGCTTGTACAAGCAAACTCAAAGCATTCTATGGTTGTAGGGCTTATAATGGGCCATAAAACGCACGCACGCATACACCCACGTATATATAGAGCACGTGCCAATTATCGGTACCGGATGGATACGATTTGTGCCGTCAATGATGTACTCTCGCTCATCCTACTGCTGCTTTCCTTCAATATTGTGAAAATATCATTTGAAATTTGATAAGTGGACAATTTATCATGAAACTCGGTTTATGGGTATAACTTTTTTTTTATTGCATCACGACGATTAATATTGTAGAAATATACCCAATAACAGCAGCAGCTAACGAAATGTAGAGGCGGTATTCACGCGAAATTAATATAATTTGTGACGCGTTTAAGGTAGCCCGAGGTCTAATGCGAAATATGAATTTTTGCGAAAGTTATGTTCAGAATTTTTGTAAAATAGTAATTTTCGGTGTATTCAAATTAAATATCGTTTAAACAAAGGATTGGATATTTTTATTGTTGAATTGATGTGGTTCAACTTTGGGGAATGCCGATATTAATATGCACGATCGTTTTTTTGCCATTGATATAATAAATACCGCCATATATTGAACGTGCGCGAAATGCAAATATATTTTTTTTCGCCGTAACGAAAATTAAACTGATCCAACGTATTCGGTAGAGTTCGTGAACTTTTTTAACGAAGTCAAAGTAGCGCATTTTCATTTTTTATTTTTCACTTCAACACGAGGGGTTGGCGTGGATTTCCGACATCGTTGAAAATCGATATAGTATATTTTCATGATTATATTTATACTTTGATTATTTATTTGAACTCTAACTCTTGTTAGAGCGAATCGGCTAGTAGTAAAAAATGACTTTTTGCATATGAGAATGTCGTATAAAGAATTACGCGTTTGAGCAGAATATTAAAAAAAAATGAATTCCGAAACGATTATTACTTTGTTGGAAATAAAACTGAATACCAAGAAAAAGCTGCTCGTAGTAAAAAAAAGTGATTCTGAAGTTTATCGGCAGAGAGGATGTGTGTAATCCTATACAATTTATAGTGCCCGTGGGTTATCAAAAACACCGTCGAAATATCAGCTTAATTTCATGCTCCCACACAAGAGAACGTGCGGATGCATATGCCACTATCCTTTATTGCATTAAACGCGAAACGACCGCGTACGCATACATATTTCCATCAATTTCCGAAATTCAACCGAACCTAGACACTAACGATGGGAACAAAAAGCTTATAGCTTTAAAAATATACACGTGCGTTTACAATTTTATACTTTGAGAGCCCTTTCACACAAAAAAAGCCCATTTTTGCTGTTCGTTATCATTTTTTGCGGCTTTATTTCCATTTTAATACGGCAATCAAAAACCGATTTCGGAATTCAAAAGCGCCCATTTTATTTGACCAAACTCTGTGTAATCAGTACTATAGTATGTAAATTTAAAAAATGCAAACACTTTTAACCCTTTCTTGATACACTGGGTCATTTTGACCCGGACGAATTAGAAATAAAATGCTCGCCCAAAATTAAAAGTTTACAATAATTTTTTACAACAATTCAATTGTATGTTTCCAAATTTTAGTTATGCAGACATATTGAGAAATGTTTACAGTGTGCCCGGGATTTTTTTCAATAAAAACCGGCCGAAGGGTTGTTAAGGGCAACAATCATAGACATATTTTTTATTTTACTGCTTTAGAATGTTTTAGCAAAAAATAATGAACGATATTATAAAAGGCTGTGTTTTGTGATTTATGGCAATATTTTTTTTATAAAAAAAAAACAAAAAATTGTTACGTATCATAGAATGAAGAATAAAAAATACGGAGTTGCTGGAAATAATACTAAGACTGCTTCGAGCGAGGTTAGGATTGGAAGAAAATAATCCGATAAATTAAATCCATTCAGTCAAATCGGAATCGCCCGTACGTGTTAATACGTGCATATATTGCGCGAGAGAGACGTATCCGCGAAACGAGAGAGAAAAGGTCGTGCACGGGTCAAAAGTGCATCTGCCAACGCACTATAATCCAACGGCCGTCCAGAAATTGCCCTTTGCCCTCTCCATAGCCCTCACTGACTGGTGCAAAATGCAATTGGTGATCGAGCCCGCTCGTTTCGTGAATCCCATCGACGAGAATCGGGCCTCTTCGTGATTAACAGCTCTGCCAGAGAGCGATAGTCAATTAGTCCGTGAAAAATTGTTTTACCTACACGCAGCGATTTTGTCATTTTTCGCTTTGCTATTATCGTTGACGTGTACAAATTTTGATCCCGCAAATGGATTATTGTTTTTTCATTTGCTACACTAGGTTTGCGTGGTTTGAGCGATTAGGCGATTTGTGTTGATTTTTTGGACCTGGGTGCATCCAATAAAAATTTCGGGTGGACATTTGGATGAGTTCCAGTAGGGAAGAGCGGAGCACGATGTGTCACGGGACTCGGTGTGCCACGGATATTCACAGGTTTGTGGTGCGTAGATAAATACTTAAATTATTCACGTTGGGCGCCAGGCTAAGCTAAATTTTCACACTTAAGGAGTAAGGCCAAAGTAGAATTTCCAAAAAAAAACGATTTTTTTTCCGCTAAAACGGTGCTTTATCATCATAAGAATAAGTTACTATTCGATTCATAGCAAGAACATTTTTTTTCACCGACTTTAAGCGTATAACGTGAGCCTACCTCTGGCACGGCCATAGAGTACCTAAAACTTTAAACGTGTTTTTCTCGAAACAGCTTTTTTCCAATTGGCGTGACAAACAACTTCAACTATGTTCATTCGATTTACTTCAAATTTAAAAGTTATGTTCCTAATTGCATTTCGCAGAGAAGTACGTAGGGAATTTCTTATTAACGAGGTCTTCTAGTTTCTCGGGTCGAAAAAATCGATTTTTTTTTTCATAAATCACATCTACAACATGTGTAGAAAATGTGTGCCAAAGGATTTTTCGATATTCGAAGTGGTTCACAAGTATAAATCACATGCGCGAACTTTCAAACGCGTTTTTCTCGAAACACCATTTTTCGAAACGGTGACCACGATATTTCAGAAACTACTGCACCGATCTTGTTCAAATTTATATAGCATCTTTAATATATTATAAGCCAGCGATTGAACTAGGATTATCATGATTGCTTCGATAGTTTTTTTTGTACTAGCGAAAAACTTAAAAAAAAATGAGTAAAAAATAGAATGTAATTTTCAAAAGTGTATAAAAAAGTCAATTTTTGTAATTTAGAATTCACTCTAGTTCAATCGCTAGTCTTAAATATGAAGATTAAAATGCCGTTTGGTTTTTTTATTTTAGATAAGCAGAACAGCCGCAATCTTGGTCACCGTCAAGTACCTCTTTTACTTGATGTCTTCCTGTCGGCCACTATAACTTTTATTCTATTATATATTTTGACTTCAAAAATTTTGTAAAGCTTATTTAAATGTTAATAAAGATTATGCAAAAACAATGAGATTGATTATTTCGATGCTTTGCCCGTAAAAAATTATTGAAAAAGCCGTAAAAAACAGCCGAGAAACTAGAGGACCCCGTTAATCGAAAACCTTTCATCTTATGAATAAAACAATCTTTTTTAAATTCCGTACGGAATTCTCTAGGTATTCTAATGTTGATTGACGAGAATTTTTGTTTTTTGTTCTAGGTAAAAAATTGTGGATGCTAAATGTCACATCGCGGAGCGCCTAAAAAAAGATAACAAAAGAATATATTAGTAGTCGGCCATTTTGTACATCGAAAAAATATATATATATATATATATATATTTTCTAAGAGCTTGACATTCATACTAAATAGACGTGTAATTAATTTTATGAGTAAATCATTTTTTCATACGAAAAAAAATTGTTAAATTCGCACATGATTGTATACCCGTTACTGTGGTCAAACCCCTTAAACTAACTTCGACAGAATTTTAATTAGAAATACAGAAAATGGCTATCGAACGAAAATCGTATTTCGAATCAGCGCTTTCGCTCAAGTCTACACACGCAGGCGCACAACGCACGAAGACGTCGCCACAAGCTGGCGCATGCGCGATAACCCGCTCCCCGCCGCCAGTGGTCGTGTTCGTTGGGTCTCATCATTTTGATACGAACAAGTGCGCATGCGCATAAAGATGCGCAGTTGCGCGTTGCGCATCTTTATGCGCATGCGCACTTATTCGTATCAAAATGATGAGACCCAACAAACACGATCAGTGTTGCATCATACACTGTGAGGGACCGCCGCGCGGTGCGATTAATAAAAATCGTTTCGGGTCAATCGTAAGTATTTCTTGGAATATTACACTTAGCTATATAAAGGGGGTAGCCGGTTAAGGGGGGTCTGACGGCCCCCACCGAGTTTGATCGAATCGACCCAAAAACCTGAAAGAGGGCTGAAAAACAAAATTTTAGAGATATTTTTTAACCCCCTAAACCCTTATGAAAACACCATAATCGCAAAAAATGCGTTTTTTTGATGTTTAATTTTTTTTGAGCTTTCAAATGCATTTTAAAGCGGTTTTAACACAACCAAAATTTTGTTTCAGATGTGTAGACATGCCCTGAATTTTTCCAGATTTTTTCGTAAAGTTAGATCATGTGCAACATAATTTTAATGGCAAAAAAACCGTAAAAAATCGTCATTTTTTGTATTTAATGCTATGGTTTTTATTGACGTATTAATGGTAAAAAATCGTGCACCATAGCATAGAAAGCTACTATCTTCCTCTACAAAATGACGCTAATTGGGCTCAATTCGGTCGTCTCTAGCGTCCGAAAATCAAACTTGAATAAATTCCGTTTTTATAATTTGAGCATTTTCAGTTACGAAAATGACACAAAATCATATTTTTCAATTATTTTTTTTAATAAAAGTACATTTTGGGGTTTCTGAGGTCGCCGATTACAAATTTGATGTCAAAAATTAGTTTTGTCACATGACAGCTGTCAAAACGAAGAAAAAATATTTTAATTTTTGAAATTTTTTAAAAAAGCTATGGGAACGATATTAATAAGGATTTTTTAGGTCGCTGATTATAAATTCATTCTTATACACGAATTTTTAATCGTAACAGCTGTCAATAGTTATATTAACAAACAAAAAATTACGTATTATTCAGAAAAAAAATTTGGAATTCCCCGACTAAACTGTCACCTGGCGGAGAAAATCCCAACTTGTACCTTATTAAGCCACGTACCCGAGTGCCTAAGGCCACCGTACCCACGTGGGCCTTAGGCTCGTATGCCCCTCCGCACGGTACTGCGCATGCCCACTACGCACTGACGCATCGAGAACCCCGCTCCACGCGGTCTCTCTTTCTCTCTGTGTTCAGCCGCCGTCCAGTACACACGTCATGCGACGCGCTCTGCTCCGTTAAACAAATCTATTTGTTTTGTTAACAGCGTTTTTTTAATTTATCGTTTAACCTGCCTATCTCAACACGAAATGATTGAAGCAGTATTCTAAGGTGAGTTTGAATATCAATTTAAATATCAATCAACATAAAAATTGATTTATAATCATAACCTCAATCTACAATCGTTTGCCTCATAGTCGACTTGAAATCGTACAGAAGGTGGCCGTCAACTTCAAGTTGTTGTTTAGTTCACTCACATGAAAAGAATTAAAAAAAAGCAAAAAAAAAAACAAAACTAAGACGAAACAATATTTCAATAAAAAAATGATTTGGAATACAATAATTTATTTCTGTTTTGTTTACCGATGTTTTCAACATTTTTTTTGTTTTGATTTACAATTTTTAATGTACTTTCGATTTTCGTTACTTTTGTTCTATTTGTTTTTTTAATTATGGTTTTTTTTTATTCCGGGTTTCAGTTACTTTTTTCATTTTTTTCAAAAAAAAAAATAATTTGTTAATCATAATAAAAAAAATAACAATGTTCTTTTTTTTTCTTTAGGAAAAACTGTGCGATGCCACCGAAAAAACGAAAATGTACGGCTGGTGAAATGTGCATAAGATGCAACAGATTGTTGCGTTATGATACCGGAAAACAGAAGTCCATTTCTTCAGATGATGACGTACACTTATATACTAAACTACTAGGTAAACGAGTAGAGAAAGGTGACGTTTTATGTC
Organism: Ophion slaviceki; assembly: GCA_944452715.1. Classification (NCBI taxonomy): domain Eukaryota; kingdom Metazoa; phylum Arthropoda; class Insecta; order Hymenoptera; family Ichneumonidae; genus Ophion; species Ophion slaviceki. The sequence continues at coordinate 22,062,695 of OX101786.1, read as the reverse complement.
ATCTGTGTCGTTCCGCAATCGCTAAATCCCGAACGGTTTCACCATCGACGAGCAGTGATTCTGATCCTGAAGAAAATCTTCAGTTGGATTTTAATCCCGAAGAAAATCCTCTGCCAAACGTCAATCCCGAGGAAAATCCTCTGCCAGATGTTGATCGCGAACAAAATTCTGTCGATCCTGTAGAGAGACATTCATCAACACTCTCCAATTTGACAGTATCAGATGACACAGAACAATCTTCGGAACAGTCTTCGCAACAATTGTCACGGTCGGAGTCTGGATCTTCCACAGGACAGTCATCACAATCTTCTAAGGACCCTCCTTACGTTCTTCGTCCAAGAGAACCGGACTATGAAATGATCGAGATGCCTTTCAACAGAGTTACCGCGACTCACAAATGTTGTTGCGTATGTCTTACTCCAATTACGACATCTCCGGTTGTTCCGTTTAAAGCGAGGTTACAGGTATTTATAAGTTCACGAATTTTCATTCCAAAAGGCAATCGCTGTTGTCCTATACATCTTATCAGTGAACGTATGTACGTTGACGAAATTTCAAACTTGAAAATATTTTCGAATACTTGTACTATCAGTTCTCAAGAGTTGGCATTATTTTTGGATGCACTGTCCAAAAAATGCGACAACAGTATTTTAGACAGAGTAGATGATTACAATTTATCGGCAGAGCGCATAAAATCGCTAACTGGATACACAGTTGCAGAAATCAAGACTCTAAAAAACATGTTGGTCACTTTGCGAAATTCTCAAAATCGCAGTATTAATCAAGCTCTTTTAATATTCCTTTTTAAATTAAGAACTGGAAATTCCAACACAATCACTGCGTCAATTTTCGATATCAAATCTGAACAACTAGTATCTGCTTATTGCAAATCGGTTTTGGATTCATTCGCGAAAGACGTCTTTCCACTTCGTTTCGGAGCTCGGGCATGTTCTCGCGAAGATTTAATTGCTAATCACACGTCGCCTTACGTAAAAAAATTACACGGATTTGAAGATCGCCTGCTCTTGATTGCTGATGGTTCATACCTTCGACACCAAAAAAGTAGTAATAATTGTTACCAAAAAAAATCTTTCTCTGGTCAGAAAAAGTGTCCACTCTGTAAACCCTTCACAGTTTGTGCCACAGATGGATATGTAATAGATGTTTACGGACCGTACGAAGCAATTGTGAATGATGCGAAAATCTTACAACATGTACTAAGTGATCCGAACGGCTTGAGATCAATCCTCAAAAAAGGGGATGTTTTTATACTTGACAGGGGGTTCAGAGACGTCAAAGATTGGTTAGAATCTCAAGGGTTCGTTGTGTTGATGCCAGCGTTGAAAGGCAAAAGAAAGCAACTTCCAACAAATGAAGCAAACGAAAGTCGATTTGTTACGAAATTGAGGTGGGTGGTAGAGGCTGTCCACGGTATAATCGGTAGTAAATTCAAACTCTTGCATAATCAGTTTAACAACAACATGTTGGATTCAGCGATGCTTTATTGCAAAGTAGCGAATTTTTTGGTTAATGAGTTTGGAAAAAGACTGAATTGCGATACCGATTTACAAGATCAAATTGCCGAGCAAATGTTGAAAAGAAAAGACGTTGACAATTCTTTAGCGAAAGTTGTGGAAGAACAAAACTGGAATAGGAAGAAAAGGATCTTCAAACCGTTAACATCAAATGACGTATTAGACTTTCCGGAAATGACAGAGCAAGATTTGAAGATCCTTTTCACTGGCTCGTACCAGTTATCGCAAACTGTTTCATACTTAGCTGAAATGTATACCGAAGAAGGACTTTTGAATATGCAATACTTGTTGGAGGACGATACCATTTTGAAATGTGAAGTTAAATCAAGACATATAAACAAGAAAGTATACAGATGTTACGTTCAGTACGACCCTAACAGTATTGGATATAACGGTATAAAAAACTACGTATGTGATTGTGCAAATGGGCTAAGAACTGTTGGTTGCTGTGCCCACGTTGCAACAATCATTTACTTTTTAAGTCATGCACGGTATTTGTCCAAAATCATCCGCCCAGCTCAAATTCTAACGAATCTATTTCACGTTGATAATGTCGAACCTGTTATTGAAGAACACAGTGACGAAGATTAACAACATAACAATCATGTTGCAATGTATGTATTACTTGTGTCTGTTTAATGTATATATTAGATGAATGTATGTAATATTATTATAAATAAATAGATTTTTTAAAATACAATGACTTTTAATTATTGAAAAAACCGAAATAGCAAATACCATTTTCATTTGATGACATGTGTAATTTTTTTTTTTTGTTAGCTGTTTGACATCAAATTTGTAATCGGCGACCTCAGAAACCCCAAAATGTACTTTTATTAAGTAAAATAATTGAAAAATATGATTTTGTGTCATTTTCGTAACTGAAAATGCTCAAATTATAAAAACGGAATTTATTCAAGTTTGATTTTCGGACGCTAGAGACGACCGAATTGAGCCCAATTAGCGTCATTTTGTAGAGGAAGATAGTAGCTTTCTATGCTATGGTGCACGATTTTTTACCATTAATACGTCAATAAAAACCATAGCATTAAATACAAAAAATGACGATTTTTTACGGTTTTTATGCCATTAAAATTATGTTGCACATGATTTAACTTTACGAAAAAATCTGGAAAAATTCAGGGCATGTCTACACATCTGAAACAAAATTTTGGTTGTGTTAAAACCGCTTTAAAATGCATTTGAAAGCTCGAAAAAAAATTAAACATAAAAAAAACGCATTTTTTGCGATTATGGTGTTTTCATAAGGGTTTAGGGGGTTAAAAAATATCTCTAAAATTTTGTTTTTCAGCCCTCTTTCAGGTTTTTGGGTCGATTCGATCAAACTCGGTGGGGGCCGTCAGACCCCCCTTAACCGGCTACCCCCTTTGCTGTACATTTCTCTATTATTTAATGTTTCTATGATTTTAAATATTCGAATGAGCTATCGTGATCTGAATATTTTTCATTTTGATTTTTCTACAGACGTGCTCGACGGGTATTAAGGCCTATTAAATTTCACCATAGGCCATTTTATCCTCTCTCTTCTTGTAACAAGGTTGGTTGTTTTTTTAATGCATCTTTCATTACTTTGAAGACGCTACAAATGTAAATAAGGTGTGAATGTGGTTCCCAAATGATTAATCTCCATTTCTACTGCCTACGGGAAGCTTTAACCGTGTGGTTCACGGTAATTCGAGTTCGGACGATGATGAAGACAATGTGCCGCTCACTCGGCTCAGAGCGGCATTTCGTCAACTAATGCCCTCACCAGTAAAAGTTACAGAAAAAACCTACGGTTAAGCGAAAAGCCATAAATTACAGCGGAACTCCGGTCACGAAAGCTTTGGTCAATGAAAATAATGAAGATAAGAAAAAAAATTAAAAGACCTCCACCACCAAAGGCAACCGTGGTTCACAGAGGCAAGCGAATTGGTCTGTCATAGCTGTGAAGAGGACAGGACAGCTGACATGATACAGTGCACAAAAATGCGGAAAGTGGTACCATGAAGAATGCATCGGTTTGTCGCTTGAAGATACCGCTGGCTTTAAGGCGTTACCCCCACTTGTAGCGCAAAAAGGCCTTTTTCATGATTTTTTTAAAAGAAAACTACAAAACTTTTTAATCGATCAATATACCATCTTAAAGAACACATCTTGAAGAACTTTCAGTAATTTTTTTTTTTGAAAAATATTACATTGTTTAGTGGCAAATGGCCGTCAATGAAATAATGTTTTTATATACACGGTTTGCGGTGACCAACATTGCGGCGAAGTGGATCATCTGAAAAAAAAATGCGGATGGATTTAGTCAAATATAAGTATAAACTAGTCTTTAATCGAAGGATTTTAAAAAATATTCATTTTTCACAAAATGGCGGATAGTCAAAGTTAATGGTTCGATTTTAACGAAAAAAAAACGGCCGTTTTTTGGCTATAAAACGGCCATTTTTTTCGAAAAAAAAATCGAACGATTAAAGACTACATTTTTATGTATTAAATAAGCCTGCAAAATTTCAAGAAGATGGGTTCATTAGTGTTCGAGTAATCTTGGTCACCGACTTCAGAAATGCCATTTTGAGAAAAACGCGTTTAAAGTTTCAATTTCAGTTTACACGAAGAAAATATTTTTTTGTAAACTTACATAGAGTCATCTATTCCGGGCCCATACAGAAGTATGGGCCCGGATACTTGTACTTCAAAAAAATGCAATAAAAAAAATCGATTTTTTCAAAATCGCAAGTGGGGGTAACCCCTTAAGTGCCCTGATGGCTGTTAAATATGCAAAAGTTTAATTTATATGCGTTTCTGAAATGTAATTTGTGCGTTTCTATGATTGTTGATCGGAAATACCAAATGTATAACATCGAGATTAATTATTTAAGGCGTTATACGCAGTTGCAAGGTGGGAAAAAGTCGTCTTTTCACGAAATTTTTCTGGAAAACGATTTCATTTGGGCAAAACGAAAAGTATTAGGCAGTGCAGCGGCATCTTTTAGCATTAGATTGGCAATTTTTATTTTCAAAAATATTCATTAACATTGCTCCTGTAGGAAGTCTCCTGGAGGTCCCCGAAAAAAAGTGTCCGGCGGTGAGCAAAGTAGCTCCGGTTTGGATTATCTAAAATGAAAAACCAAAAAGATTCTTCTAGGGGATATATGAATCCAGGTATTGATCGAAGGAATAGTCGAAATTTTAATTTTTGACAAAATGGTGGCTCCGGAAAGAAATAATTTCGATTTTCGACCAAATTTTTTTCGTTAAATCGTTGAAAAAAAATATAAATAATTATCGGAAATCTTATTCCTTCGATCAATACCTGAAGAATATATCTGACAAGGTTGTGTTAAAATTGCAGACCGATCGGTTGAGCTGTTTTTGAGAAACCGTGCTCACCGACTTTGAAAACACCGTTTTGAGAAAAACGCGTTTGAAGTTTCTCGGACGCTCGGAGGCGCGCTCCGAGCGTCCTTACAAATATGTGTGTATTTTCGAGAATATTCGCTGGATCGATTTGAAATGTTCAGGGAATGAACTCACATATTTATACATTCCGAAAATGCAATTAAAAAAAATCGATTTTTTGAAATTTCTAACTGCGTATAACCCGTTAAGTATGTTAAAGCCTGTTAGTATGTTAAACCCTAAAGTATGTTACCCTACCATAGTAAAATAAGGCCTATTGGCGAGGTTATTAAAAATATTAAATTTTATGTTTATTTATGGTGGAAGTTGGCATTTTCGTTTATATTTTGTAATCATTGATACAAAAGTTCGATTATCATCAAAAAGCCCTTGATTAATTTAAATATTTTTCATTTTATCGCAAACTCTCGCTTAGGTAGGCCTTATTACCCGCAGGTACCTTATGTTCGTAGGGTAGAGCCACCAAAGAGTGCGCGCTACCAAAGAGTACGCAGTGCTTTTAATTGTGTTATTTTTTCTTGTGTTGGCAACACGACCAACCTGTCAGTGGCATATGTCATGTCAAGGTGTTGGACAACAACTCGCTTCGTTAAGGTATTTATTTCCAATTTTTCTTTACTAACAATAGATTTTCGACGTGTTTGATCTTATTTTTTTTAACAATTTTAAACACGTTTTGTAAGGTTTGCGGTTAATTTGCACCCAACGAATATTATTATATTTGAAATTTGTGATCCAAATTTTGTTTTTATTGAGAAGTTATGTCGCCGTTTTGCTTGCTTACAAAAATTATAGTGACTAAAAATACGTATTTGGTAAGAGTACACTATTCCGTACCCCCAGTCCGCGCTCATGCGCACTCTTAGCTCCTACAAAAGGTTCTCACTGCGTACTCTTTGCAACACAGCACCCTGAGAGTGCGCACGGGACGAGTTCTAAGTTTAAGCCTTTTGTTAAATATTTTTCGAGATTCTTACTTAAGACTTATATTTAAAATAATATTCCTAAATGACCAAAGCTTAATTTGAATAAGAAGCACAGAGTGTATTATCAAAATTGATTTTTCTAGAAATAAAAGTTTATAAAGTGCTCTTTGCTGGCTCTACCCTACCCCCGGGGAAGAAAATCTTCTCGGTCACCGAAAAAAACATAATAACTAATCTAACTTTGCTCGACAGCCCAAGTGTTCGGTCGTGATTGATGGAATAATAATCTGAACCTTGCCCCATACCCATGTTTCATTACTATTAGTTCGAAAAGTAGCTCAAGATTACCACAAATGTGACTTGCCGCTAGTAGAGTGTAATTACTTTGGCTGTCAAGAAAAGTAAGATTAGTTATTACATTTTTTTCGGTGACCAAATTTTTGTTTCCGGGGGGACTAACTTGTTATAAATTTCTGTATTTTTTATCGAAATACTGCCGACGTTGGTTTAGCCCTGACAAAATTCAGTGGTAGCGAATCGAATTCTGCCCCACATCACAGTGGCCACTGATATGTCACTGTGTTGTGGGGCAGAATGTGCTGTCTCTCAAGATATATCCTATCACGGCCTTAAACTTCAAGTGTAGCATGTTGTTGTTATTTTCATCAGCTATTTTTGATTGAATTATTTACATATCGTTGCTATTTTTGCAGTAATGAATTGACATTTATTGTGCGCCTGAAGGTCTAGAGGAATAAAACCATCAAATTCAAAAATACATTTGTACATTTGTACATTGTGCGCCGTACCCTCTATGTAATTTGCAGAATTCGAACTTCTCTAAGCAGAATGTTTTAATTCATCGAGACATGGGTCTTTAAAGAATTAACTTCTGGCCCATCACTGTCATGTATCTATTCATTAGCCCTTCATTGACACACTTACATTTGGCCACGATTTCAACACACTGGGTCAATTTGATCCGGATAGCACTTCATCGACCTACCCTTAACAACCAATTCGTGGCTTTTATTGAAAAAAATTCTGGATACAGGTTAAACATTTCTCGATATGTCTGCATAATTAAAAGTCGGAAAGTATAAAATTGAATTGTTGCAAAAAATTATTGAAAACTTTCAATTTTAAGAAAGTGAGCATTTTATTTCAAATTCGTCCGGGTCAAAATGACCCAGTGTGTCAAGGAAGGGTTAATTATTATGTGTGACTGACTGCCACTGTTATAACACCCTTTGGCTTCTCGTCGAAATCAGAATGAACCTAGAGGGTGAATCCGATAAAAACATTGTTGTAAATCATTTTTTGTTGTATATTTTGATTGTTTTTATTTACAAGAATACACTATCCAAATTTTGATAGGAAAGTGTAAATATTTAGAATTTTCGGCTGATTTATAGTCGGAGTCGTGGGTATTTGTTTCTGCCTGGACAGGCGAATCTGTTGCACTGCGCAAAAAAGATTACTTGAGCTGACTAAATTCACTACGCGATGCCAACGAATTATTCATTAGAAATAGGGTAGTAGGTTACTCAGGGAGTTATTTATTCCATTGAACTAACGAATACTTGGAACGATCAAATACTTTAGTTGACCGTCCGTAATGAACAAATTCGTCCATTCGGGTGATTTTTTCCCTCTGTGAATTTGGCTCAGGTTCGCCTACATCACCTATTTTCACGTCCCATGATAGTAGAAACAAGACCTGTCCAGTTGTATGCATATCAGAGCAATTACGTATTTCAATGAGACTACGCCACCAGAAGAAGATCCTCAGCAAGAAGAAGAAAATTCTAGTACATTGCTATACTAGCCCTGCGAAACAAAAATGTTGCTTTCGGATCAATGTACGCCAAAGACAGATCCCACCTTCGTGAATAAATTGACAATGAGATTACAAGACCGCAATACTTTTTATAGTAAACAACTGTTCTCCACACATTGAACACGTTTTTTAACGTTATTTTTCAAACTTGTGTAGGCGATTTAAAAAAAAATCGGTCAAACATTTTGTTTACTCTGACACCTTATTCTGTAGCCAATTGGCTCTAGTCTAAACGACAATAAAGTTGTGTTGATAGCTGGAAAGTGTAAATTTTTTGACATAAAAAACTTCGCTAGATATGATAGAATTTAAGACGTTCCCTTGTAAGGCGGTTCAATTTATTCAAGTTTAACATGAACGTTTCATTCGAGCCTCGCCGATAGCAGGATTTGTGCGTATCGAGACTGCAATTTTCGTGAGCTACTATTTATAAGACGGCCATGTTTTCTTACAATCGTTTTTATATAAACTCTTTTTAGCCTCCGTAGTGGTATAACAAAAATTACAATCCATTATTTCCACTGGAAACAAAAATTCAAAGCTTTCATTTTTTCTCACCTGTTGGGCCGCAAAACTCTCATAACAAAGTGCATATGAATGACTATTTGCTTGCATTGGCGAAATTTTATGACAAGTTGACATCGATAACCACTTTGCCTGTACAAAAATAAAAAATCTCTGCAAAGCAACTTCTATCATTAAAACCGAAATGATGCCGATTTGGTCCTAGCCAATTTTGTTCATTTGAAGTGAACCATTTTCGTGTTGTATACATAGCGAAATATTCAACAACATATGGATATGGGTCGAGCAAACCTCGTAAGTGAATACGTCTCTGATGTATCATTAAAATTGTCGTCGAGTGCGAGGGAAAAAAAATAAGAGAGAGAGAGAGAGAGAGAGAGAGAGAGAGAGAGAGAGAGTCTGAGGGACTGAAAAAGAAAGGATTGAAGAGAAGGGAAATTATAAATATACCTGTTGGAGCAGGTAGCTATTTTCGTCTCTCGGTAGAGTGGTAGAAAAAAGGGACGTTGAAAAAAAACCAGGCCGCCCGTATAGCTTCGTCATTTCAAACCAGAAGCCCTCGGAAAACTGACGTTTCTGTTGCCTCCTCCGCAGCCCCTATTCCCTGCCGCGAGGGTCAAAAGTGCAGTACGTGTTGTTGCGGACTGCTTCAAAACGCTCTCCGTGCCTCTTCTCCTCTCTGCCCTAGGACGCTTGCACACACACAATGCAATTGGTGACCTCGTTTCATTTCATCGGCCTGTTGGAGCTTGCGCTCCCTCTCTCTCTCTCTCTCTCTCTCTCTCTCTCTCTCTCTCTCTCTCTCTCTCTCCCCTCCCCTCCCCTCTCTTTCTCTCACTGTCTCTCTCTTTCTTCTCTGTCTTCCTCTTTCCTCTCTCTCTCTTTCTCATTTTATGCACAACTTCGCCCTGTGTGCACGCATATACATATGTATAGTACATATCGCCCGTTGCTTTCATTCCCAAGTAGAATGCACAGAAAACGAGAAAGAGCGAAAACCAGAGAGTTTGGGCGCCTTGTGATTACCCAAGCCCCTCCGGTAATTCGATGAAGTTTAGCCAATGCTTTGACTTGATGAACCGCTTCCAACGAGCCCCCCGTCTCTCTCTCTCTTCCCCCTCTCTCTCTGATGTAATCTCCCTCTTTCTCTCATGGCAAAGAGAATACCGCTACGTGTGGCTAGGCCTTGTTTTCAAGACCGGATGCTGACTCTACTCCATGTACAAGCATTGTACATATCTAGCATATACCCCGCATCTATCACATTGAACAAACTCCGTGCGTGTGTGTGTGTGTGTACGATACCCGTGTCGAGTTACCTTTGCACATTGTCAGCGTAAGGGCTCGCGTGGGTGTGAACTGCCATTAACTTTGATCGCGCACACACGCCGAGACACCCCATGACTTCGGACTTCAGTGATAGCGTGGAAAATCATCCGAGCTCGAGGGGAAGCTGAGAACAGCTGGTGCACCGCACCATCGTATTATCCAAATTTTCGTGTGGATTTCAAAATCAGTATTCGCTTGATTAATACCAGATTACGTTTTTCCGGTTCTTTTAACTTGAGACTCAGTCCTAGATGCATTCTTCAAACCTCTTACCACTCAGATGAGTCTTGATGATTTTGGAGCTTAACGTTCGTGCATAGTTTGGCAATTACTCGCTTTGAAGACATATGCATGATATGTCTGCATAAATGATTCCGGAAGAATTCCAACAGCATTCTTATGTCACTCTCCATTCTCACCGTGAGGGAGATAATGAAATTCTTAGGCATCACTGTCCTACCGTTTCTTACCTATTTTTTTCTTACTGCAGAAGCCTTGAAGTGAGCTTTGCATACGATACACCCACCGGGTTTATCTTGCATGCCCCAACGATTGGATCACGACGTTGTGTACGGAGGTGCAAGGTCAACAGCAAAATCTCTAGCCCTATGGCTCGTGTTAATACCGCGGTCCAAGTGATCACCGCAGCTTATGTTGGATACGCTGGCAATGTGAGAACGTACACTGTGCACACAATATTCTCGATAGGGTTACGCGGGGCATGTACGGGCGAAGGGAGAAACACCGATCGACCAAGCGCAACGCTCAATTACTCGTGCACGATTCAATTACATTTGGAGGCCCCCCAATGGAATATAAAGACTTGACGTGTATTATTTGCAGTATTCCAATTTTATTCCGTCAATCGGCAAAAAGAGACGCCAAAAAACTTTCCACCTCTGTCGCTTTCTATTTTTATCGCTCCTTTATCAGTGTTACAAATACACTTTTGCTACGGAAAAATGTACTGTTACACTGTATCTACTCATGATGTTCGCATTAACGGGTTATGTTTAGTTGTAACAGTCGAAATTAGCTCGATTTTCACTTTTAGCATTGAAAATGCTTTTAAAAATGTATATGTTTGTTGAGGTTGGATGGGTACAGGGGTCCGAGTTAGCTGGATGTTACACGAAACTGACGCTACCCCCACTCCACTGCCACTGTGTTGTACTAGAGGGGGGAGCACGTCTCGAAATCGTCTTTTGCGATGAGCAATGCCTGTATCTAATATCAAAAAATTAAATAGAGTTGTTTGATATGTCAGTTTATCCTGTGATTAATCGAAGAAATTTCCGAAATATCAAATTTTAATAAAATGGCGCGTGTTCGAAGTGAGTCTTGATTTTTTCGAAAAAATTGGCATTTTTCGTTCATCAAATCGAACGTATACATCGGATAAAAAATCTTTCGATCAAGAATTATATTTTTTACATCTAGAAAAAGCACTCAAAATTTCAAAGAGATCGATGAAGTAGCTTTTGCGATATTGTGCTCACCGACTTTGAAAACGTATTTTCGGGGAAAAAGCGTCTAAAGTTCCGAAGCTTTGAGCATTCCGACGGACGCCAAAATAACAGCCTATAAATCTATCAATTTTGATCCAATCACCTTTAAATTTTCAGGGAACATTTATAGGATGATAACCTGTCAAAATATATTGGTTTTGGGAAATTGATTTTTCGACTTTTACAACTAGGCATAACCCCTTAAAAAATCAGAGCCACGCGCTTCAGAGAGCAAAAGCTGTTGTGGATCGGAACTTTTGTTCCGATCTACAACACTTGGAAAAGTATTCGACAAAAATCGCGATCATCAAACATCTCAACGAGAGTTATGTGGTCAATGAGCACCGGACTCACTATGTACGAACATGGTCACGCTGCTTGGGACCACTGATTTGTCTGTAACATTTTTAGACCCTCAAAGAACTTTCCCATAATTTATTTGTTACTAAGCATTGCTGTAAAGTTATTTTTATCCTTCTTTATTACCTCTTAGAAAATAGTATGCGTCAATTTCTCCATTAACAAATCCGCAAAAAAAATAATTATATCCATCACGTTTATTTACAATAAATGTAAAATAACGTAATTGTTGCTCGTATGACTCAACTGTTATAAAAATACCCGAATTGATCTCTAAACCGATCCGTGTTAAAACTCATTACCGTGATGTTCGCCGTGGCAATAAAGCATTTTCCAGCTTGAAAATACAGTCACGGACAGTGAATACACTTGCCTAAAGGTGTGTTAAAAAGTTCTGCTACTTTTTCCTATGAATATGAGGCAGGCAAACGTTTTCTTTAGATCCACATTAGATTTCCACATATATTTTGAGGTACAAAAACCGTTTCAAAAATCCGAAAAAGTATTCAAAATTGGACACAGTTCCATTTATGCCCTATTGTCATTGCTATTAACATACTTTCCGGTTTCCTTTGATTAAAAAAATTGTACCCGCGTTCTGACAACCCTAATAATAAAAGTCAAATTCCGTCGTGTCTGTCGACGATGTAAAATCCGACAAGAGCTATATAGACCAAGTAAATTTAGTCATACCATTTGAGAAAGTGAGATAATGCAGTCCCATGATGAAACTCTGATTTCATGGCATAAGCAGTGATGCGGGTTTCGATGAATTCCCAAAACCATCAGTTGATATCATCATAAAGATGGATATCTGATATTCAAACTACTCCTTCTACAACCGACTGTAATTATAATCCAACGGGTGAATATTGTTGCAACGATGTCACTTACCGTTCCATGAACCCAAGCTTGCTGAATAACGTATTTCCTACTTTTGTGTCTTCAATCCTGCGATAACGACACCTAACTTCTCCTGTGCGGTTTTAAAGAAATGTGCGGTATTAAATGAATATTTATAATCATCGACTAATTTCACTGTCTGCAGTTTTATTTCGGCCTCTATCAAGAATGTCCCCAACGTTCTATCCCATAATTCATAAAATTCGTTGCTATTGCTGCAAACATCACAAAGTGCGAAATTTACTTCAGTGGCCAAAAAACTAAAATCAATTTACTGCAACGTTAATTTTGTAGACTTATCCGATCCAATTAAATTCCTACTGATGAGCAGTTATGCGAAAACATATTTGGTGACCTACAAAGCCAGTTGCTACGTTTTCCAAGCGATATTTTGGAGTCCACATTTAGTTTCGCTGAGCTAGCCATTTTCCTTGCTGCAATGGAACTCCTTGTGGAAGTCTTTGCACTAAATCCCCCAGTCGGCTATTGATTTACATATGCGAAGGTATATTTACTAACGTAAAGCTGAATCAGCTCACCGACTTCAGTTTCCTCATGGCCGAAGAAATTTTTCTTCCGCCTCTGCTAACATCAGCTTCGCTGACTCAAAAGTTGTTCTTTTAGGAACTCCCACTATAAACTAGCTTATGTGACTTATAATGTCAGTTCTGATGTTTCTAGAACAAGTTTTAATGCTGTCAGTTTGACTGTCTTAACGCATCATCTTTCTGTCCTGCAACGGATGTCCGACTGAGTTGTAACGTTCGATTTACCCTGTCCAGTTTGTACGGATTTTGTGACAGTATATTTTACTGACACACAAAGACATCCCTGCTTAGCAAGATCTAGCCTTGGCTAGATGTATTAGACATCTAGTTTTTTCACGTTAACGGCGAGCTTTCTTTCTCCACATACTCTTCTTGTGTCCATTGATCTCGAGTGACTCAAATCAAAGTTGTCCACACCAAACGTTACTCAAGAAGTAACAATTCAGGACGTTACTCGTGACAATACGATTTTTAAGCTTTTCTTTCAAATCGTCAGTTTGCGATTATCGCTCAGTGGAATAACACAGGGGCACGTTTAACTATAGTAACGATGAGAGCCATCGTGGAGCATCGTATCGCGTAGCAGGTTGATATTCACGCAGGTTTCCAAGCCCTCCTTTCCCTCAACACTTTTAACTCCATTTTTACCTTTCTGTGTATGATTATGAATTATAATTAGGTATTACTTTCGCTGACACGAAAAGGCAACTTGCGTTTACACTGGCAGGAAACGAAACCAACTGCAGCAGATGATAACTCTGGCGGTGGCAATGAGCTGACGGGGGTTTTTGTTTTTGCTTCAATCTATCTTAAGGGAGAAGCGTGAAATACAATTATTAATTTTAACATATCGAAACATTGTTTACGACGATCGTTTTGTATTAAACGTTCCTTCAAACAACATGAGATTTACTTACACATATTGCAAGATAATCCCGAGAAAGCGTGAGCCAACGGAGAGATTTGACTGAGTAAGAGATGAAGAGAACTTCGGCTCCTGAAACTACCACCGCGAATGATGGACGTGAATAAAACGAGCTTAAGCACCGTGGCAATAATTATTCGAAGACCTTCACTAAAATAATCAATTGGTAGTGGGTGAAGTCATTAAATACCTCCTAAGCACCGTAACTTGACAATTTTTATTTTTACTCATCCTCTATCACTAACGGTACTTAGCTTTCCCGGAGATGGGCTTTCCTCTCGTAAAGCACCGAGAGCCCTAGATCGATTACATAAACCAGTTTGGAAAATTCGATTCGCCGCGCCGACGACGTCGTCGGTTCACGTATCTCTGCCCTACCTTTCTACCTCTCTCTCTCTCTCTCTCTCTCTCTCTCTCTCTCTCTCTCTCTCGCTCTCTCTCTCCACTCCTCTCTTCGCACAGTTTTCCTCTGAGTAGCTTCGAATATGTATTGAACAAACTATCAACCTCATCCTCGACTATGACGTTATTGAGTCATCTTTCAAGTTGGGTGACTGAACGGTGATGTTCGACGTACTTGATTTTTTGAGCGTAAATGCCACATTAAAGTTTACGTAGACTCCAATTTCATGTGACATTATTTATTGAACAAAATGACGACGATTATATCGGTCATTATGGTCGGCAAGATACGGCAAGCCAAAGAGTAATCAAAAGTGGCGAATTTCTTCTGCTTCGCAGGACTAATGGAATAATTTATAAAAATATTCGGTCATTTCTCTAACTAATCAACGGGTAAACCCCTGAACCATTTTTCGTACTGACATTGATACGATCAATCGCGTTCTGAAAAATCCTCCAATATTTTTTTAAGTTATTTGGATACGGTACTATTCACGACGTGCATTTCTGAAACCATACGTCCACGAGGAATTTAATTATACGAACCATTTGTTAGAAATCAAAAACTTATCAAGTAGACGGACTTTGGGGGAGGCAAAACGTTAACCGTCTAAACCCAAGAAGTGTATTAGCCGATTCCGATCAAGTGTCAAATCACTGAAGTATGTTATCCAAAGTGGTTGGTGAATCTTCTACTTTTGCTCATCATTGACAGATTTCGTGCGGTTGAGAAACCTCAAATTTGACAACGATGATTCCTGTTCCAATGTTACCTAAAAACACCACCCAATGGAATTTCGCCTGTGCATAAACTAATTATCAACAGAAATATACCTATCTATATATACATATGAAAGAACATGTCCTGGCTGATTCATCAACGCCGTGCCAAAACCGCTGAAGCTAATTACATAAAATCTGGACAGGTTGCTTTTGGGACGTAAGCACACTAAGACGGGATTTTTCGAAATTCTACCCTCAAGCGGCGAAACATGGTGGCAAGTTTGTATGGAAATTTAAAAAAATATGTCGTTTTTCCTTGAAATTTGGTATTCGTGCTTCTTGACACAATTAATGAAACACGTATTTCAGCGTTTTTAGAAATTCAACCCCTAAAGGGAGAACGAGGGTGGCAAAGTTTGTATATAAAATGAAAAATAATCTGGTCAGAAGATTCACTTGAACCTTAGTAATGCTCTTCAACACAACTGATAAAACGCGTATTTTAGCGTTTTTCGAAATTCAAGCCCTAAACGAAAGGGGGTGGCAAAGTTTGTACGGAAAGTTAAAAACGTCTATGCATATAAAAGAACATGTCCTGACTGATTCATCAACAACGAGCCAAAACCGCTGAAGCTAATTACATGAAATTTGGACAGTAGGTTGGTTTTGTGACGTAAGCACCTACTGAGAAGGGATTATTCGAAATTCAACCCTTATTCTATACATATAAAAAAACATGTTCTCACTGACTCATCAACGCCGAGCCAAAACCGCTGAAGCTAATTACATGAAATTTGGACAGTAGGTTGCTTTTATGACGTAAGCACCTACTAAGAAGAGATTTTTCGAAATTCAACCCTTAAGGGGAGAAAAGAGGCGGCAAAGTTTGTATGGAATTTAAAAAAAATCTGGTCGTTTTTCTTTGCAATCTGGTATCCGTATTTCTTGACCCAATTAATGAAACACGTATTGCAGCGTTTTAAGAAATTCAACCCCTGAGGGGAAAAAGAGGGTGGCAAAGTTTGTATGCAAAATAAAAAAAATCTGGTCAGAACATTTTCCTTGAAACGTAGTATTAAAGCTCTACAACACAATTAATAAAACACGTATTTGAGCGTTTTTCGAAATCCAACCCCTAAAATTTACACGAAACTGTATTACTGCTCGCAGACACAATTCATGAAATTTCAGCGTTTTTGGAAATTCAATCCTTAACCCTCAACAGTCATCGGGGGTTGAATCAACCCCAGCGGTTTTCGACCTGCGATACCTTCCAGAAATTTGGAGAAAATGGACATTTTTTTAATATTAGAAATTACACGACTTGAGAATAATCGACATGGTCTTACACACAAGAGTTGAAAATGCATTGTAGTATTTTTTTCATCGTTTCAATTATTTATCACTCGCCGAAGTAAGTGGGGTTGATTACACCCCCAATGACTATTACGTCACATCCTGGAGGTGTGACTGACAAGGATTAAGGGGAGAAAAGAGGTGGTAAAGTTTGCATGGTAAAATAAATATTTGTTCAGATTTACTTGAAACTTAGTATTAATGCTTTTCAACACAATTCTACGTGTTCCTTAATGAAACATTTCAGCACCACATTTCATTAAGGAGCATTCAACACAAGTCTACGCGCGCGAACCCGCGGGCGGAAAGCAAGTTTAACATATTCGTCCAGTACACCATCCAAATGGGAGTATAAAATTCCATAGCAGCCTTCACGGAGCACAGTCTCGAAATGTGATTTCTCTGTCAACAGCTGATAGTGGGTCAATCTTCTTTCGAGTCCCACCCCGGCTCACCGTCCCAAAACTCCTTCAAAGATAGCATTTTTGTTCGCCATGTTAACTGAACAATGGAGGAATTTGTAGTCTCTGAACTCAGATCCCGGTCCGCTGACCGTAAAACTCTAGGATACCAAGTTTCATCCAGATCCATAAAAATTTATCGATGTTGTTCAACGTGGGCATATATGCATCATTACCAGTTGACTGGTTGAACGAAAGTTAGGCTTTTCGCGTTATGCATAGCGCTTGAAACTGGGATCATGAGTTTAACCTTGGTTTCTATCTTCGGAGGCGATGAGGCCTCCTTTTTTATCAGGCCGTAGCATTTGACGAACAATTCGAGCCTTTTTCGGCAGTTTAGCAGGAAACGACTTCTTCTTTTGCATAAGTTGTCCATACATGTATACCTTACCATGCAGATCAGAAGTTTCACGGGAGTCTGTAAATATCAATTTTGGGATAACGGAAATGTATATAGGCAAGTTTTTTTTTCTTCTATATACGCGTCTGTGGATATGTACGTATATAACAGGTTACGAGTTTTCGATTCTCCATATATACCTTTGGCAAGCTTCACGACGATATAGAATCGGGAGACGGAAAAACTTTTCGACCCTCTCAATTTCCACTCTTCGAGACACTGAAGGCAACAGAGAGGGGATGGAATTGTAGATATATCGCGTTTTATACAGAGGCAAGGACGAGCTAGAAGTTGTTTCGAAATCCAAGAGCGTAATATCGACGAACGTAGAGACCGATTTGGAAGAGACTTCGGGATGAAAAGTTTGGTCAGGTCTTTTTTTCTCGTTTTTTTCTTTTTTCATTGTCTTTCTCGCCCTTTCTCGTCCTTAAAGAAGCGTATTGAGCTCGGAGTATGTCAGACGAAGCAGAGTGCTTGGGGAGAAACAAAGGAGAAGGCTTGAACGCGTTTCAATCTTTCCCTTAAGGAAAAATACGATTTTCTCGCGCGAGGTCTGGCTGAGTAATGTTGAACCAACGTCAGCCGAGGCGCCGCGACGCTCGCACACGCGCGAAATCGGGAAAAGCCCCGGACCAGATTATTGGGCTCCCTGATCTATAGCTTTTATATATATATATACAGGGTGTCTTATTTGAATCTTTTTACGCTAATATCGCCCGAAAAATGGGCTTGGCGAAACAGAAAGTTTTGAATAAAACTTATGCTGTTTTTCGGTCGACGTCTGATCATACTCGTGTGTATTTTCCCCCTGGAGGCACCTTCGAGATTTCGAGGGAATCTTTTCAGAAACACATTTTTTTCTGCATCCAGTAGAATGACTAATGTTGTTCGTAAGCCAGCTGATTTATTTTATCACGGAATAACCATTTTACAAGGTCGAAAGTTGCCCTGATAACTCATTAAGGCGTTAAGCCATAGTAACAGGTATAAAATCATGTGCGAATTTAACCATTTTTTTTTTCGTATGAAAAAAGTGATTCACTCATAAAATTAAATTCACATCTATTTAGTATGAATATCAAGCTGTTAGAAAATATATATATTTTTTTTCGATGTACAAAATGACCGAATACTAATATTTTGTTTTGTTATCTTTTTTTTAGGCGCTCCGCGGCGTGACATTTAGCATCCACAATTTTTTACCTATAACAAAAAACAAAAATTGTCGTCAATCTACATTGGAATAACTAGAGAAGTACATTTGGAATTTGAAAAATATTGTTTTATTCAAACGTTGTAGGTAATTGAACTTAAGAAATGGATTTTCAGTGAAAAATTTCGTTACAACTGCTCATAAAATGAAAAGTTTTCGATTAATGAGTAATTCCGTACGTGCTTTTCTGCGAAATGCAATTGGGAACATAACTTTTGACTTTGAAGTAAATCGAGTGAAAATTGTTGAAGTTATTTGTCACGCCAATTGGATAAAAGCTGTTTCGAGTAGTCGGCCATTTTGTACATCGAAAAAAAAAACAAAATTTCTAACAGCTTGATATTCATACTAAATAGATGTGTAATTACTTTTATGAGTGAATCACTTTTTCATACGGAAAAAAAATGTTAAATTCGCACATGATTTTATACGCGTTACTGTGGCCTAAGGCATTAACAGACACCCAAGCCGATCACCAAGAGTCGATTCATTAATCCACTTTTTTAAAGGCAGCCTTGTCGTAAGTAAATGAAAATAAATTATCTAAAAACAATAACTGTTTACGAGAAAGAGCAGATTTCCAGGATCGATATTGTTCAACATAATCGATATCATTTTCTGATGCAGATCATGCTGTCAGACTGTTATTCCTTCGTCCCTTTTTTAGTTATTATACCTGTCATTCTGTTGTATTTAACGAAACATTTATTTTTAAATAGTCCCGAATTAAGGTATTCCTTTCACAAAAGTGAATATTTGACAATTAACTGATTTTCGTCTATAATCAAGCGAAAATACATCCTAGTGTACTGGTAAAATTTCAAGCCAAGTGACCGAACTTTTAACGAAAATTACGACCCTAAAAATCGTCTCATTTATATGGCGCTTTATGGAGATAGCTTTATGGCTGGCCACATTTCTATCTAATAATTTATACACTAAATAAGTCTAGATGTGTGATATAAAATGCTCACGCGTGTAAAAAAATAAAGACATTCCGTAACGACAATAAAAACGGAGGCTCGCCGAATGTTTAAAGAAAATATTAATGATACAACTTAGAAGATTGTGATTAGGAGAAGAATTTTCGTAGCCGCGACTTTTCGGAGAAAATGTCAAAATGTCTAAATCTACTAAGTTTACGCGAAGTTATTTATTCCAGTTTATCTTTGGGTATAATAATTGATTGTGACTTATTTTCATTAAGGCCGGAGCCTGAATTAGAACTTGCAAAAATTCGTTTCTCTTTCATTGCTTAAATCGATGGATATACTATCCAAGAATATAATTACAAATTTGCAGAGGCCAATTGTAAATATTTTCAAAGATACAAGACCGAAAATAGAGAAGTGACTGATATTTGATATTGATATTTCCTCCTATTGAAAACCTTGAACCGCGTTTTTTCTTCAGTTTTTATTTTCACGCTTTTCCATATTGGCGGTTGTGATAGCAAAAAAACTAAACGACCTATTGAATCAAACCAGAGTTTATTTTCTTTAGTATGAAAATCTCTTCTAAGTGAATTTAAAAAGTCGTTGGAAAAGCCTTGTTAAATAATTTGTATAGCACGTTAAAGTGATTTTTTAAACACATTTTTTTTTTAACTGAAAAGTTACAATTGCACGATTTTTTCAGCTTTTTCTTAATTCACCCAGAAGAAAAATATATGACAATTAAACATTTTATTGGTTTTTGTTGTTTCAGTCAAGAATTACGAGCTGCATCTTTCCCGCCGATTGGGGACTGCAGTGGCAAGACGCACGGAATAGGCTGATAAATCTGCAGTCACTTATTGTTTCACGTTGAACTTTTTTTATACATTTCAAATATACATGAAAAGATATCTCAATGTTTACTGAGCGCACTTGTTTTTACCCTTCTAAAAAAATTCGCGAAAAAACGATTTTTTTGGACCTTCTAATTCAGGCTTCGGCCTTAAGCGGTTATATACAGTTAAAAGTTTCGAAAAACCGACTTTTTTATTTTATTTTCGTAATGTACATATATTTCAGTACACACACTGAAAATTTCTTGTCAATCCGGCGAATATTCTCGAAGTTACACGCACATTTGTAATGACGTGTCAGAGCGTTCGAAAGTGCTTTTGAAACTTTAAACACGTTTTTCTCAAAACTGTGTTTTTAAGTCGGTGAGCAAGATCTCTCGGAAACGCTGAACTGACCATTCTCAAATTTTAACACAATCCTTTCAAGTGTATTTTTTAGTGATTAATCGAAGACTTTTTCTCACCGATAAATATATTCCATTTTATAAACAATTTAAAGCCTACATTTTTGTCAAATATCGATTTTTTTAGAAGCTGCCATTTTGTCAAAAAATATTATTTTGCTTATGCCTTCGATCAATTAGAAGATAATCTATTATATTAACGAAATATTTTCGGTTCTTTCATTTTGGATGATCCAGTCCAGGGATATCGTGCTCACCGCAAGACGCCTTTTTTTAGAGGTGCTTCCGGAGATCAGCTGTAGCAGCTTTTAAAATAATTCTCTTTACAAATAAAAATGTTAAAATACAGCTGAAAGTTACCATAATATGTGAACAAATTTTTACGTTAATCGATTTAAAGGTCTTCTCAAGAAACATTCTTGAACAATCGATCTTTTTGGGCCTCCTGACTGTATATAATCCCTTAAGCGCCACTGTAATTTACCAATTATTCAGAAGTGCCTACCCTAGGCAGAAGAAATACCTTGAGTTGATACAACATATCTTCTCGACCGTCTGAAAAGCATATCCCGAATGCTTATTACCAGGATAACTTCTGAGCACGTAGAACTATCATTCATACACAGATCAAAATAACTTTTCCACGCGCAAGTTCAAAAATCACGTCGTCGAATACTGACAAAACAAGTTTTTCCATGTCTTACTCCGAAGTTGTCCGGCCACGTATCTACATTTTTTTCTTCTTTCGAAAAAACGCACATTGGGGACATATTCACGTTAAAAAAGTTAGCTGGGAGACCTTTATGCCGAGAAGTGGACGGGCGCGTGGGTGTGTATATAAATATGTATGTTGCAACGAAAGTTCAAAGAAATCAAAGCAACGAGAATAGTGAATACGAAAGAAAAAAACGAAGGTAAGGTAAGAGGAAATGAATTTGCACGGCTCCTCTCAAAGAATTGTCGTAGAGCACGGAAATTTGAAAATCCACGTCATCTTTTGTCTAAATTCCGCATCAGCAGGCTGCCGCAGCCTGGACTTTGCGTTTGAAGCAGTGAATAAAACATTTGTCCAGCCATGGAACCGGGAAAAATCGATTGAACAAATGCCTGGGAGCAGGGAAAGAATTGTTGGAGCTCGTACCTATTTAATTCATAACCGCATAATATAATACAACGTAATACATGTAATATGTGTGGATACGATTATATAAGGTTTCTATGTACTGTGTATTTTGTAAAACGCGGATTTTTTATTCAGAAGTTTACCCTTCACTCCGATTATTCGTATGCATATGTCTTGCAATTATTGATAATAATGCTGAGCATTATTTTTTATAAAAAATTATAACAATTGTAACTTGAGTTATATATATATATATATAATTTTAAATAATTTATTATAAATATCAATAGCGTTATAAGAACAATATAAAGAGGAATTTTAGTATACGTAAATCGTTAGGCTACCTGCTCTCACGAAATCGTCTGTAACTTGGTGAATATATTCAATATTTCAAAAATTTTTCACATATTCTCGAATATGTATACTTCGAGATGATGCAGGAAATAAAATGAAGTTTGTTGACCTGGTACAGTGGTGTCCCGCCGTAAATACTCCAGTGTATCCAAAAAGCTTTAAGTTTTGGAGTCAAGTGTAGAAAACGCTATTTAGTACAAATATAAAAAATATATTTACTATACTATACTATAAAAAAATATATAAAATATATTTTATATATAAAAAATATATAAATATATTTTTAAAAATATATAAAATATATTTACTATACTATACTATAAAAAAAAATAAGTTTCAACATGTTTTGCAAGAAGATGTCCCCAGTTTTTCGTAGAAACTTTAACAATTCAATAAAAAAAAATCCACAAATCTATCATCATTTTGGTTGAAACTTGTACTCTACATTTTGCTTAAAAAATCATTCTTGTTTCTCTCTCTCTCTCTCTCTCTCTCTCTCTCTCTCTCTCTCTCACTCCCTCTGTTCATCTTTTTGGCTACTCTTCTCGTTCTCTCCCTCTGTCTCCGCGTCCTTTTCGTCGTTTACCTTGCGGGGCAATCCGGCAATGGCGTTTCCGGTACTTTCACCCCCTTTTGTACGATGAATGGGAGCCCAGCCGAGCACACGGTGTAATCGGCTCAGAGGCGCTCGCTCGCCGGGGCTCTCTACACGCGAGAGTAACGCGAATGTGCACATTCACGATTTAGCAACGACCTAGGTAGGGCGGAGCAGGGAGTGGAGAGCGATCCTCGCCCCAGTGCACCGTTTTCCCTGTAGTCTTTATTCCCGTAGGTCGGCATTGGACCAAGTGCGGGTCATATATGTTTACACATATATATATATATATATATATATATATATATCCATACGTGTGCTATTACATCAGGGAAAACTCTCGCCAACAATTGGCGAACCTCAAGCGAGTTATCCGAGCAACCCCGAGCTTGTGCATTCCGCACTATCCGTACCCGTGTTTACCCCATTTGGCTTTCGACAGAACATTTTTTTATATCTACCGTTTTAAATTAATACTTCTTCGAGAAAGCGCTTCGAAAAAGATTTAATTGAAAAACCGGAGAAAACAGTGGTTCGTTTCGCTTAAAAAAGAATTCCGTGGCAGCTGAAAAGTCAATACGTGATGCCGATCCAACATTTTTATAATTAAACGCTATCGGCCCACTCGCTGGGATAGAAAACGATTCTTGCAAATGAAACGCTATGAAAACCCTGTCTGAGCTTGCGGGAAAAAGGGAAGATCAAAGTATTCGCGAGAGCCCAGAATGCTTGATAACTCCTGATCCAAAAAGCGCCCGTTTTGTACGACGCCTGATCAGCAGTCAATTGTGAAGAGCATCCCCGTGTATTACAGGGTGACCTCTATTATCGGGGCGGTGGGTTCGGGTCCGCATCACACTTGCAACAATAGAGGTTGCCCAGCTGGGGTAGCTTTTTGCAGGAGTCAGCAAAGCCCTCTCTTGTTGGCTAGCATGCTTTGAGCCTCATGCTAGGCCTGGCGCTTCTCCCACCATGCGCTACACCGATCGATGTTCGGCACGGTGGGGGGCTGTTGCGTTCTCGGAGGTTCCGATAATAGAGGTCGCAGTGTACGTGTGTCCAAAAGACTTTGCGTGTGTTTTAAGGGATTATGCCTAGTTGTAAAAGTCGAAAAATCATTTTTTTTTCGATACCAATATATTTCGACAGTACATAATCTTTTGAATGTTCCCTGAAAATGTCACGGTGCTCGGATCGAAATTGACATATATAGAGGCTGTTACAGCGACGCCCGTCGGATCGCTCGGGGCGTTATTTGAAACTTCAGACGCTTCTTTCACGAAAGTACGTTTTTAAAGGGGTTAAGTTTTATGTAAATTTTTTTCGTGAAATTTTTAGGGTTTTTTCTAGACGTAAAAATATATTTAAAAAATATTTAAAAAAACAAGCATTTATTTAATGTACTAAAAAGTAGAATTTTTTTACCAAGCCACTCATATGTGACTAAAAATAAAAGCTTGGGGCCCTCAACTTTTGAAGTTTTTAATTAATTTAATGAATTCAGTTTCATTAACCGTATTTAATTTGGCACAATAGTAATTAGAGAAATTATTATCACACAATTAGAGGAATTATTATCACACGTTAAGGCGTTACCCCCACTTGTAGCGCAAAAAAGGCCTTTTTCATGAATTTTTTTAAAGCAAACTACAAATTTTTTTTAATCGATCAATATACCATCTTAAAGAACACATCTTGAAGAACTTTCAGTAATTTTTTTATTGAAAAATATTACATTGTTTAGTGGCAAATGGCCGTCAATGAAATAATGTTTTTATATACACGGTTTGCGGTGACCAACATTGCGGCGAAGTGGATCATCTGAAAAAAAAATGCGGATGGATTTAGTCAAATATAAGTATAAACTAGTCTTTAATCGAAGGATTTTAAAAAATATTCATTTTTCACAAAATGGCGGACAGTCAAAGTTAATGGTTTGATTTTAACGAAAAAAACGGCCGTTTTTTGGCTATAAAACGGCCATTTTTTTCGAAAAAAAATCGAACGATTAAAGACTACATTTTTATGTATTAAATAAGCTTGCAAAATTTCAAGAAGATCGGTTCATTAGTGTTCGAGTAATCTTGGTCACCGACTTCAGAAATGCCATTTTGAGAAAAACGCGTTTAAAGTTTCAATTTCAGTTTACACGAAGAAAATATATATTTTTTTAAACTTACATAGAGTCATCTATTCCGGGCCCATACAGAAGTATGGGCCCGGATACTTATAGTTCAAAAAAATGCAATAAAAAAAATCGATTTTTTCAAAATCGCAAGTGGGGGTAACCCCTAAACAAACTCAGTTTCAGGATTTTCATTTAAGAAATCTAAGTTTTTTTTACAGTCAATTAAATACAGTTGATATGTTAACGGATTTGTGTAAATTAAAGATTATATGTCTACATTTTGGGCGCCCCAAACTTTTATTTATAGACACATATAGGTGACTTGGAAAAAAAAATTATTTTCTACTTTTTAGTACATTAAACAAAAGCTTGTTTTTTAAAAATATTTTCTTTACATATAAGTTACTTTCTACTTTTCAGTCTTTAATTGATTTTACTACTTAGTTGTTACTTGTAGTTTACTACTTTACGAGTTTGCACGTTAGGAGCATGGAATGCTTGTAAAAGAATAAGGACTGTAATTAGAATTGAACTTACGACTAATTGCTGCACACAAACTTCTCACATACAAATACAGTCGGCTATGAATTTGTTTGTATGTGTTAGTGAGATTTTATATGGATGATTAGATATCGCTAATTTTACATGAAAAATCGAACATTTTATGGCTATTTTTTTCTAGTTGAATCATACATTGTCACTTTGTAGATGCATGTTTGCAAAATATTAGAGCCTTAAGAAGTCGGTAAGTGGGTGAAATATCGATTTTCCGTTTTGCGTCTCACAGACCGTCAAGTTAAATAAAAGCTTGTAATGTAGTATTTGGTCGACGAATTCGTTTTTCCGATGTATACTCTCGACTTTCGGAAAATGTCAATTTTTCGCAAAAATCAAGACTCACTTTGAACACACGCTATTTTTTTAAATTCGATATTTCGGAAATTCCTTCGATTAATCACAGGACAAACTAATATACTAACGAAATCTTGTATTTTTTACATTATATCACCTGGTTCAGAAGGGCATTGCTTACCGCAAATCGATACAATTAAATATTTTTACACAAAAAATTACAAAGTGTTCTTCAGATTCTTCTTTTTCGAATACCCAATTTTTGTTGAAATTTACCATCAGGATTTTCTATTGAAAAATCGCAAAAATTACCTGTTTTCGGCTGTAACAACTAGGCACAACCCGTTGAACTTTCTACGATATATGCATCGGACACAGTGATGTCAGGTTCTATACTATGTTTTCTCGTACATCCGACAGATACGTCATCCGGTGAGTGTGCGCGCATACACCGCGATCGATCAAAGTATTCCATCTTCGACATACATCCAAGTCGTATGTAACATCCAACATTTGTCTGATCTACACATCTTGAATTCACAAGTTGCAACACGAATGTTACACACATCATCAAATCTCGAGAAGTGCATTCAATTTTTTGTCATGACGGATGAAATTTTTCCTTGGTGATCCACAAGATCCCCTTCGGTTTCCTCACTTTGCATATTCGCAGTGACGAATTTAGTTTCGTGATCGATCAGTTTTTCGTGACAGCCACGTTCAGACGTACGATAGAACTTCCCTCGCAAGAATAATTGATGTAGTCAGTCTGTATAAAATAGAGCAGCGTATTATCCATAACTTTGCGTTCGCATAGATGTGCAAGAAGTTCGTCCCATAGGGCCTTGAGGCGGACCACGAGAAAGCGGGAAAGCGTACGTGTATCTCTATAATACTTAGGTGTATAAAGATATATGCGTGCGCATATGAATATAGGATACGCTGACGGAGATGTATATGCCTCAAAAACAAGATGCAGGGAATCCATATATTCATTGGTACCTCAGCGCACATGCAATGTCAAATGTACACGTATGTGTATGTGGGTGGGTATACGAGGCACTACTGCCATGACCCGGCATACCACGAAGCCGAGTTAAGGAGGTTGAACTGTTAGCCACAATCCAAGATTTAATTTGAAAAAAAAATATTCGCTTGTCTAGACTATACCGAGCCTTTACGAATTTTTTGAATTTTTTTCACCACAAAACACCAGAGATAAAAAATAGTTTAATGTTTGTAACGTTACGTGCGGTTAGCTGAACAAGACGTTCACGCTACGGGTGAAGTAATTTTTTTGCTATTTAGCACCAAGATAAACAATTTCTAACAGCGGATTAACGCAAACTAAACCTTTGTTAACATTTAGAAAAAAAAACTATTTTGCCCATCGAAAACGATATACAGGGTGTCCCAGAACTGAATGTGTTCCCTGAAATGGGGGGTTGGGGGTGAAATTCTGAGTCGATTGATATAAGCATATGTGGGTCTCAGATCTACCCCTGAATTATTATTAATTTTTAAAGGCGAGCCAATCAGGTGCCGCCCGATGAGCGTACGTCGGTGAGCGATACGTGCGTGCAGTGGCGCCTGGCGGGAGGCACCGCTCCTACATCATCGGGTGCACCTGATTAGCCCCCTTTAAAAATTAATAATAATTCAGGGCTTGATCTGAGACCCACACATGCTTGTATCAATCGACTCAGAATTTCACCCCCAACCCCCCACTTCAGGGAACGCATTCAGTACTGGGACACCCTGTGTATTCAATATTGAACCATCAAGATTTGATGAAAGGTTACGTATCTTGGCTGGCGAATGGAAAGCATTGTTGCCCACCTTAATGTCCGCGAAGTTTCTGTATTTCGGCAACATTTGATATTAATTAATGGCAATAACAAATAATCCCGTGACATAAATATAAATAAGCATAATCCTAAATGACTGAAAATTTCATTCTGACAAGGAATATTACTTAAGTGTCCGCCGTCGATTTTGTTAAAACTCATAAATGTGATAAAGCATTGGAAACAATTCGACACGTATTTTTTTTTTATCTGCGGAAAAACGGTTTTAAGGAGGGAAACCACCCTCACAGAAAGCCGTGTCGAGAGGTGGTTTTACAGTTTCACCCACAAGCAGTCCACCGATTTCAATAAAACAAAAATCAAAATGCTTTTAATGTAAAGCGATGAAAAATATACTATGGAATATTTGAAAAAGAATTAAATGAAGGGGCGCCTTTTTTGGGGGGTCGTTTCTCCGATGAAAAACTTTTTTCTGCATATAAAAAAAAAACAGGTGTCTATTAATTTTTGATGCGTTATCACATATATGAGTTTCAACAAAATCGGAGGCGGACACTTAAGGCCTTAGGCCACAGTAACCGGTATAAAATCATATGCGAATTTAACATTTTTTTTGTATGAAAAAGTGATTCACTCATAAAATTAGCTAAACATCTATTTAGTATGGATATCAAGCGATTAGATTTTTTTTCGTTGCACAGAATGGCCGACTACTCGAAACTTCTCGAAACAGCTTTTTCCAATTGGCGTGACAAATAACTTCAACAATTTTCACTCGATTTACTTCAAATTTAAAAGTTATGTTCCTAATTGCATTTCACAGAAAAGTACGTACGAAGTTTCTGACTAATCGAAAACTTTTCATTTTATGAGCAGTTTATGAGCAATTATAACGAAATTTTTCACTTAAAATTCATTTCTTAAGTTCAAATACCTACAACTTTTGAATAAAACAATATTTTTTAAATTCCGTACGTACTTCTCTAGGTATTCTAATGTAGATTGACGAGAGGTTTTTTTTGTTCTAGGTAAAAAAATTGTGGATGCTAAATGTCACGTCGCGGAGCGCCTAAAAAAAGATAACAAAAGAAAATATTAGTAGTCGGCCCTTTTGTACATCGAAAGAAAAAAAAATATTCTAACCTCTTGATATTCATACTAAATAGATGTGTAATTAATTTTGTGAGTGAATCACTTTTTCATACGAAAAAAATTGTCAAATTCGCACATGATTTTATACCCGTTACTGTGGCCTAAGGCCTCAAGTGATGCTCCTTGTTAGTTGTATAAAACATTCGCTGTTCTTACGTAATAAAAATGTAAAAATGCATAATTTTGCCCTTTAATTATATATTTTATGAAAGATCGGCATCTACAGAATGAATTTATACCTCGTATACATTTTTTGAGGTTTATTGAAAAATAATTATTCATAAACCGTAATTTGACTCAACCGGACCGCTACAACCTCCTTAAGTATACAATGTAAACGAGTGCGCGTATCGTATTCGGTAAAAGCCCGCGAAAATCCTGCTGGGTTCGTATTCCCATAGGGTGTGACGAAACGCGAATGTGGGTGTGGGACGCGGGAGAGAAAACACTGTACCTTCAAAGTTCTCTCGTGGGTAGCCTACGTGAGGCTCTTCATGCGGCTCGTTTGAGATATCCGCGATTGTGCATAATTGAACGAATGCAAAAGGGTGCACGAGTCAACGGTGAATAACGCACGGAATTGGTCGCGTGGGAGACAACATTTGGCCTTTATTCGACAGTCATGACCGTATTCAACTCTAAACGAATCGTAGGAATTTTTTTGTAAAACAATGCACGATAATTGCTGCGTTTTTGCCAAACTCATCATACACAATGGAATTGCAACAATGTCTGCGTAGAAAAAAAAGTTTTGGCCGATTCGATCGACAAAAAGCGAATGGACAGTAATGAGAAAGCAAACTAATTTTGCATTTGTTATTTCTAGATATGAAAAACAGCTTCGCTTACACGAAAATGAGCGTTTCTTCTGTTTCATATTCAATTTGAACTTTCGTGTAACTTCCATTATGGAAGTATCGTTATGTCGAAATGATTTTAACAATGTTTTCCAACCTCTGAACATAAAAAGGCATCGTTGATGCGAAGACGAGAATTTTATTCAAACTCGGATTCGAACTATTGTTGGATTTCGACACCGGGCTAAAAAAAACTCGTACGAGAATGGGAAAATTTAATTATTGCAAAAACTGCTCGAGAAACGTGAAACTTTTGGGGCAGGAATCCGTATACGAGATTAGGTCACTGCGGATATCTATTCTGATACATTAAATAACACATATTTTCGCGTACGCTTTTATTCCCGTGTGGGATGTACCGGAAGTCACGAAGTGAAGTAGAGACGAGATAGAGGTCCATAAGGGATTTCCATGCGGGATCTCGCGGATACCCATACATTCATTAAAACCGAGTGCCGCGGACGTGTATATAGTGGAGTCAGCATTCGCGCATACAAAATTGTATAAATACACATACACAGGCCCACACACACACACACACACACACACACACACACACACACATATATATATATATACACATAGGCGTACGCAGTGCCATTCCCCTGGGGATGTAAATTTCACGAGGCAGCTTTGTAAATTGGTTTAAAGCCCTGTGTCAACGTCGTGGTTATCGGCTTTTGCGAATGCACACCATATTATCTCGACATTACATATAAGGCGTATATTTATATATATACGTTGGTATTAGCGCGTGTACATATACGCGAACAATTGAAAATAAAGAAAGAATACCGTTTCTCTAAATCAACGGTTCATTGACACTTTCATACTTATATGTATATTATTTTTTTTCCTTCATTTCCAACTTATACCCTTGCAGGTTTTTGGGTATCAGCCTTCTCAATTGAACCCTTTTTTCTATTACTCCCTACCCGCACTTTGCTAATCTGATCTAACTTCCGTTGCGTCCACAGCCGCCTCAATTCCTCAACCTACACTATACTGCATTTGCTGAGGATAAACTGTGGTCAACTTGTACTGGTACGTGTAGACGGCTCCATATTCTTCTGCTTCTGGTGCACAGACGTTTTACTAAAGTAAAGGGTGTCTCAAAATGACCTGAACTTTTAGTTCATTAATAAAACGTATTATTTGAAAAGTTAACTCGAAGTACCGTCGAAATAGAATTCCCACCGCCCATAAATCAGTGTCGGTTATGTATGTGTGTATATATATATATTTTTAGGAAATGTGGCTCATATGTTCGAGGCTGACCCACAATATCCACTACTATCGCAGTGATACCGATATCTTGATGAAAAAAAAGAACATTCCGAAAAAAGCGCTTACAAATCTATGGAATTTGCTACCATAACGAAAAGAAAAGTTGCCTCGCTCTCGTATATTCGATATTTGTTTTACGTACTCGGAAGGGTGGAGCATGAACGGAAACAGATACAGTGAACGTTACGAGCTAGCGATAAAAAAAAACCGATCACGTCCAATCGGATGACCACTTTCTTTTGATGGTGGATGTACGTGTTGTATTTTAGTATCGCCCAACAACTACAGCAGTATAACTACTATATTTTACCAAAAAATATCATGGGAATGCGGATTTTTTAAAAATCAGTCGCACTTACACGCAGAATGATACTTTCGATAAAAATAAAAAGCCTTTTGAAAAATTGAACAAATGGTGTTGAAGTTTGCATCATTGGAACGCAACGAAAGTTCGTTTTTACATTTTATTTTACGTTTTTCATTATTATAAAAGTTTTTTTTACATAGCTTCATCTTGTAGGTCGCTAAATAAATAACTTGAAAAATGTTTAAAGGATTTTTGTTGGCAAAATCAGCTGAAAGAAATTGAAGGAATTCAAATTTTTTTTATTTTTTCGTTGCCCTCAAACGATGCAAACTTCAGCCTCATATAAATCAACGATTCGGATGGGAGGCTGCACCTCTGAATCGGTTGAAGGTTTTTCCGCCTTCTTATTATCAAATAACGTTATAACAATAATGTTTGAATCATTATGCAAAAAAAGTCATAACAATTATCAAAGCATTAATAAGTTATGCCTAGTTATAAAAGTCGAAAAATCACGTTTTTCAACACCAATATATTTTGACAGTATATCTTATCCCTGGAAATTTGAAAGTGGTCGGATCAAAATTGATAGATTTATATGCAATTATGTTGATGCTCGTCAGAAGGCTCGCAGCGTCGTTTGAATATTTAAACGCCTTTTTCTCGAAAGTACGTTTGTAAAGCCAGTGAGTCAATTATTTTTAAAAACTACTGCATCGATCTTTCGGAAATTTTGAGGAATTTTTCTAAATGTGAAAATATAGTATTTGATCGGAGAATTTTTTTCTCCGATGTATACTTTCGATTCGATGAACGAAAAATGCCCACTTTTTTTCGCAAAAATGAAGACTCACTTTGAGCAGGCAGCAATTTTTTTGAATTCGATTTTTCGGAAATTCCTTCGGTGAATCGTAGGATGAACTTTTATAGTAACGAAATCCCTTTGATTTTTTATATTATATAACCTGGTTTAAAAAGGCATTGCTCACCGCAAAAGACGTTTTCGAGAGGTGCATTTAAGGCGTTACCCCCACTTGTAGCGCAAAAAAAGGCCTTTTTCATGAATTTTTTTAAAGAAAACTACATAATTTTTTTAATCGATCAATATACCATCTTAAAGAACATATCTTGAAGAACTTTCAGTAATTTTTTTATTGAAAAATATTACATTGTTTAGTGGCAAATGGCCGTCAATGAAATAGTGTTTTTATATACACGGTTTGCGGTGACCAACATTGCGGCGAAGTGGATCATCTGAAAAAAAATGCGGATGGATTTAGTCAAATATAAGTATAAACTAGTCTTTAATCGAAGGATTTTAAAAAATATTCATTTTTCACAAAATGGCGGACAGTCAAAGTTAATGGTTCGATTTTAAGGGAAAAAACGGCCGTTTTTTGGCTATAAAACGGCCATTTTTTTCGAAAAAAAAATCGAACGATTAAAGACTACATTTTTATGTATTAAATAAGCCAGCAAAATTTCAAGAAGATCGGATCATTAGTGTTCGAGTAATCTTGGTCACCGACTTCAGAAATGTCATTTTGAGAAAAAACGCTTCTAAAGTTTCAATTTCAGTTTACACGAAGAAAATATTTTTTTTTTTTGTAAACTTACATAGAGTCATCTATTCCGGGCATAAAAAAAACTGCACTTCAAATTGCACTTCAAAAAAATGCAATAAAAAAAAATCGATTTTTTCAAAATCGCAAGTGGGGGTAACCCCTCAAAGCCGATGTCCGGGCTTTAAATCAATTATAATTTAATATTTTTACACAAAAAATTACAGAGTGGTCTTCAGATGATACTTTTTCAAATAGCTAATTCTCGTATAAATGTATCATGCCGATTTTCTTTTTAAAAATAAAAAATTAGCGGTTTTCGACTGTTACAACTAGGCATAAGTCGTTAATCGCGATTTTTTTAAATCGTGCAACAAGTTGAGATTCCTCAATTTCCTTATAATACGAAAGCCTGGTCATCGATGTGGCCTGCTCGATATTAATTGTTAAGTGTTTCAGCCATAAGGAGGCCAAAAAAATTCACGGACGATGTGTAGGTGGAGCCCCATTTCCGAATAATTACCAAGCAATATACTTTGACATTTATCTTTACGTATGTACGGTGCACGTAAAAAATTGGCACTGCGACGAAGCGATGACCGGCGGCGAAACGAATTGGACGTATAAGTCACGCCTGTTAGGATCGGGTTATTTTATTATAGCATGCGGATACGATATGGTGTACGATATGTTCACGGGGATAGATACAGCTGGACGAAAGTAACGTTTGTCACACATGTACGCGTGCGTTCACTCGATATTGCAGAACAGCGATGGAGGCAAGGGGAAAAGAATTTACCATGCACTTTTATGCGCACTCACGCCGCCCGGAAATTCATCGGACCGACGATTTTTCGTTCGAGTAAACGCGAAACGCTTGTCTGTACATTTTTTTCATACCACATGACTCTCTCTCTCTCTCTCTCCCTCTGTCTCTTTCTCTCTCTCTCTCTCTCTCTCTCTCTCTCTCTCTCTCTCTCTCTCTCTCTCTCTCTCTCTCTCTCTCTCTCTCTCTCTCTCTCTCTCTCTTCCTCTCTCCGTCTCTCCGTATAGTGATCGCCACCAACCGAAAGGGCGTAATTCACGATACTTAGCCTGCCAAGTGACAAGACTTCGACCCCTTTTGCGAATGGCTTCTGTATTTGCACTGTTGCATTTAGCTGCTGAATATCCGAAATCAAGCCACATGCGGCTGTGTGTGTACATACATGACGGTAATACGAAATGATTTAAATAAAAAAATTTAAAAACTTAAACCACGTTTTTAAAACGGACTAAAAAGCACAAAATAATTTCTCCTAGTCCCATACAGATTCATAACCCAATACAGATTCCTAACCCCATAGATTGTCCTGAAAATTTGCAATTGTGAATTTTTAATAGCTATGAAAATACTTGCAAGATTTCAAACGAAAAACGTAGGGCGTATGCAATAGATGGAGTTTAGGGCCAAGCTGTCATTGAGAAAACTCACAACAGTTCATATAATTTGCAGTGAAATAAAATTGTTAGTGACTTAGGTGAACTATTCATGCATCGATCATCTATTGCATGTGCCCCACGTTTTTCGTTTTAAATCTTACAAGTATTTTGAACACGCGCCATTTTTTTATTTGATATTTCAGAAATTCGCTTGATTAATCATCGCATAAACTAATCAATCGCGAAATCTATTTGATTTCTGAAATTAGACAAGCAGGTTCAGAAATCGATTACAATCAACTATCTTACACAATTACAATAAAACGTTTTTACACAAAAAATAGTTGAAAAACCATTGTCATATGTCAAAATTATAAAATACGACGATAGCTTGCACAACCTGTTAAGATTGATCTACAAAGGGCCCTTTTTTACTATATACTTTGGCTATGGCTATGACGAAAAAAAAGACTTTTTTCCATCACTCGTTTATACTTCAATACAGAAAGAAGGGAATGAAAAAAATGTTGGTAGCGTCAAAAACGGTTCGATATTCCATTTTCAGTGGTAGCTTATTTTTCGTGTCCAAGAACGAATGCAAAAAGTTCCGAGCGCTGTCACTCATGTGCGAACCGTGCAGTTGCTGTAGTAGGAACGAAATAACAGGAAAAGGGAAGAGTGGGAAGGAGAAAGCGAGCGAGGGATAGCCGACGATGAAAGAATTGAGCTCCGGGATCAAAGGATCTAGCTGTCTTCGCTCACATAACTTCTTAACATCGCGTCAAATTCGCTAGTGAAGCAACGTGCCAATATGCATAGTACAAGATCAAGTTTTACATAGAAGGGCGAAAATGTTGCAGTTCAACGAAACGTCGTACCAGTATCTGGAACATACACGAAACTCAAAGTTCTGGAAGAAGAGTATAGACCCTACAAAACAGACGGTACGAGTTTTCCGAGTTCCCGGTGACTTCTACCCCTCTCTCTCTCTCTCTCTCTCTCTCTCTCTCTCTCTCTCTCTCTCTCTTTCTTAATATCTTTTTCTCTCCATCCACCTCGCTCTCCTTTTTGCCTAACTCCTTCATCGTTTCGAGAACTACAAAAGCACACCACGTTGAACAACTTTAACGAAGGGACTGCCACGGCGGGGTGCAAGCCAACCTTATCGGCGTTTCTGTTCGCTCCACTGTTCTATCCGACAATCGTTCCCCCATAAATCGTAAGTACGCGCTCGTTCACAATCCATTTCTACGTTCGATATGCCGAGTTTCGGGTCATGAAAATTATCGTACAATGAAGATCCACTGGAGAAAGTACCAATACTTTGACCTCGATCGTCTAGACATTGGAGGTATTTCTTTTTTTTCCTCTTAAGGGGCTATACCACTTTGACACTTTAAAAAAATCGATTTTTTTTTGCCTTTTTCGACAGTTCATACTTTCAAGAATATCTTGTGAAAATGTCAAGGCCGTATTTCTACAATTTTATCTTGCAAAAGATAGTTAAATCTTTAAACGCGTTTTTCTCGAAATGAGATTTTTCAAATTTGCTGACATTGTAACTCAAAGAGCAATTATCCGATTGACTTGAAATTTGAACGGAGTACTCTTGAATATATTTACTCTACAATGACGTAGGATATTTTTGATTGGATGAAAATTGACGATTTGGCATTGAAAAAACGACCATTTTATAGGCAAGAAAACAGACTTTTTTTCATAACTGCGCCATTTTGTTAGATTTTGATATTTTTCGAAAATCCTACGTCATTGTGCAGCAAATACCTTCCAGTTTAACGACATTTTTTCCTTTTTCGGTTTCAGCTACTCAATCGGCCGGAATCATGTCAGCAGTGGAAAAACTTTTGTTGGCGCTTCTGAAGGCAGCGCATAAGTCGCTTGGATCTCAATATTTTTCTATGAAAAAATTATGCAATCTAGGTCAAATATAGCCAAATATATTCTTAATTTTCCGACACACTTAATTGAGTACTTTTCTTCCAAAAAATTCCCGAAAATCACCCAAATTTTCAGCGTTCACACTGGTAAAGCCCCTCAATTCAAATTATCGAGTTGTGCCCAAGTGCGGTCATAGCCCAACGAAAAATCCGCCTCCAACGTGGAGCAAAATGTGTATCTTCGCGCCCGTTTTTCGTTGGATCGATCAATTTACCGATGCAAATCAATTCAGTTTCATCTATACCGATCCAAGCGGAATGCACCGTACGACGTTTGAAAAGTTATCGAACACTCCAATGCCAATGCCCATTGGCATGGGAATGTTCAATAACCAGCAAACAGATACGAACCGCCGTGCTGTGATAAACGATCTCATTCGGCCGAGCTGGAATTTGACAATACAAACGAAGATATGCTGAAAGTGAGAGAAAACTATCATTCACTGAAAAGCTAACGAGCCACTGGCCAGTTAACAACTCACCGTGAAAGCCTCATAGGCATGACATCGTTTATCACAGCACGACGGATCATATCTCTCTACTCGGCACACTTGTAAATCTTCGATGAATCCACTAAAGAAAAAATATTTCCTATTGCACAGAATCCACGCTCTTCATTAGTGTACAGTACGTGCTCAATTGCCGGAGCGACGAAAAGGTCCCGGTTAAGCGAGCCACACTTTGGCACAATCAACCCTTCGATTACCTCAGCTAACAGCACGTTTTGGCGCAGAGCAAATCCAACGGTTCTTTGTACCCATGCAAGCCCAGATTTGGTCGAGTCGACAATGTTTCTTCCTCAATGGGGAGATGGGCGGAAAGCTCATTTTCTGAAACGTCCTGTAGGGTTCACTATACCACTTTCTACGGTACAGTGACCGTGCGGATGTACCGGAAATAAAAAGGATCGTCCGACAAGTGGAAACTTCCTCGCACCGGTACATAGCGGCGGGTGTAGCAGAGGAATTGGAGAGCAAAGAGAGGAAGAGACACAGCGAGAGGGGTGGAGGGAGGAAAAGAGCGAAAACGGTGAATGTCCGAACAACGAACATACTCTGGGCAGAGGGTTCGAGAATAGTAACTATATATATATATGTATATGAGTGAAAGAACATATATACACTCAATACTAGCGCTACTATACACCTCTCTCTATTCGGACTTTGTAAAGTTTCGTTCGTTCGTTCAAGGTGGCATCATATATAGGTATGTATGAGAATGCATTGGTAGGACCTTCATATGTAGAGGATAGTACATATGTATTGGTAGAACCTTCTACTGGCTGGTGGTGGCATCATGAAGGATCGTAAAAAATGTGGGAATCGCATGTACCCCAAGGCGGATTTGCTCTCTGCTTCTATAGAGAGAGAGAGAGAGGGAGAGAAGAGTAGGAGGAAGAGAATGAGAATACTCATTCTCCCCTCCCCTCTTACCCTCCTCCCTCGGTCTCTCTCTCTCTCTCTCTCTCTCTCTCTGTATCTCATCTTAGTTTGTATATCTTACTGCGTACTATTGTTCATATTGTTCTTCCGTTTTATTATTTATTATTTTTTAAGATTGTTTTTGCATTATATAGAGTCACCTATTTTTGTTTTTGTATCGAGCCTTTCTTTTATTTTTGTATTATCCTTGAGGAGTATGCAAAATGAGGATTGCGTGCCAGAGGACCCTACTTGGTCCTAGTGCACTAATAAATCTATCTATCTATCTATCTCTCTCTCCTTCTCTCTTTTCGCGTGTTACATGAAGGCACACCAGTAGCAAAAGTAGATGACACTGGTGGTTGGTTGGTCGTCGAAAACGACCGCGATCCTGCCTTCCTCTCCGAAGCCGTGCGAGATGTGATCTTGTCGGAGTAGAAGAAAACAGCGTAATAGTTATAATCTGTCGACAGATTCGCTCACATTTTGGCATTGTGTGTCAAGCCACCCTGGACACAGCGTGACAGAATGAAATAACTGTTCCAATGACCTTTCCCATACCTCTCATGAAATGGTACGACAGGACGAACTGGCAAGTATCAAGCTTTTGGCACCTCGATACCGTCACTATCCCATAAACAAGCGGGACGGTGAAATTTCAGTTTCCATCACGTAAAACATCATTGGAGTAAAATTGCAGTGCACATGTGGAATATTGGAAGTTTGAACAAATATATTTTACACGTCTATAAAGAAAATAACGGAACCTTTTCTCATGCTGGCTTTTCTTCGCAGGTCTTTACAGGCGTTTTTTGTTTCCGTTCTCTTGCACGTTTGGAATTACATCTATGAACCGAATTGGATTCTGCAGATGCTCATATTCTCTGTGCAGAAGGACTTTTCCCAGCCCGACGGTGGGGACTACCGTTTGAGTAAAAAATGGCTGAAGGTTGCGAAGTGAAGATTTACTGTGAACGTTGATTTTTCTTTTTTGGAGACGCTTTAAAAACCACTGATCCAATTGGGAACGAAAATAAATTTTTTATTACGAGAATCAGATGCTTGGAAAGACTTCTCTATTTACAGTGTTTGGGGGAAAAAGGTGTCCAGCAAAATATGCACCTAGAAACGATGAGACGAGGAATTATAATGGGAGCAGGTTGAAGACTACACCTAAGATACTTTGTAGCGATGATGCTTCTTGACAAACCACCCGGTCGTGAGTGAATGTCAAGCTTCACGCGCTCTTGATTTCTATAGATCTTTTTCAAATTTTTAACCAGACATTGTTCAGATCATTATGCGTGTTTGCGTGAAATTTCAGAACAGTCGACTATTTAGATTTGGAGATAATGGGTTTCAAAATTGCAACTTTTAACACTGCAGGGCCTGCATTGCAATTTAGACAGAATAATTTTCCGTAAAACATATTTGTCCCCCACAATAAGAAGACGTATGGTAACACCGCATCGTTCTCCACGTATCCAATGACGTAAGTTTGCGCGGCATATTTAAAATAATACTGCAACACAAATTTTTATGTGGAAATAATTTTTAATCTAACAAAGTTTTTAATTAGTTATGAATTGACCAACACTTTTATTTGTTAATGAAGGTAACATAAGCAACATAAAATATTAATATTTATAACATCAATATTTTTGTTATGATAAAAGTTTTTATCTTTAGGAAAGGAAATTTTTTTTTCTCGAAATATTAAACAATACTGTTCCGCGGTGTTGCCATATGTCTTCTTATTATAGGGGACAGATATTTTTACGGAGAATTATTCTGTCTTCACTGAACTTTTTCAGCAAAACTGAATAGTTTTGACAAAACTGACAATCCAAACTTTTTTCACCCTTTCCCTAACTATTTTGCTATCTAAACATAACTTTTTTTTGTCAAAATTTACAAACACGATAGAATGGTACGACGAATTATGTGACCTGACTTTCGCTCAATGCAGACCCTGCATGTTAAAAGTTGCAATTTTAAAACCCATTATGTCCCAATCTAAATAGTCGACTGTTCTGAAATTTCACTCAAACATGCATAACGATATGAACAATGTCTGATTAAAATTTTAGCAAAGTCTATAGATATCAAGAGCGCGCTCTATCTACCGTAAATATTAAAATATTGAATTGTGCAACTGACAGAAGTGACAGGTCGACGTTCAACTGCGACGTTCTCCCATGTAAAGCAACGTAACGTGCAAACGCGATGCAAACGTACGTTAGGAAAGAGTAGATGTGGCCAAAAACTCTGCAAGGTCTCTCAAAAACTGTAAAAAGCGGTGTGATACGTTTGAAAAGGATAAAAGTGAACGAACAGCATCGTCAAAGTCCGAAAGGTCATAAAAACGAACATTGATGTTTTTTTAAGCATGTGAAAAATAACGTTCTGAACACATGTAAAATAATAACTCACACTGTCGGACTTGTTCGACATTTTTATTATCTTTCGTCAAGCGAAGGTTCGCAATATCACGTGAAAAATCGCAGTGAAGATGGCAGCACTGCTCAGACGTAGTTAATAAAGAATCCTGGCGAAAAGTGCACTTCGGCATTAGCCGGACCATCATCATCCGTCTCCACCCTAACACCGGCAACGATAAAGAAAAAACACACCACGCGAAGAACCCTTAAAAGAAGGAACGAGAGAAAAGAAGAGAGGCGGCAGACGTATAGCTCGAGAGAAACTTGCAAAAGTGAATGCGAGAGGTAACGAACAAAAAAAGACCTAACAATGTGGCAACAAAAAGACAAAAAGCTCAACGAGGGAAAGAAAAAGAAGGATAGGAGAAAAAAAAAGCACTACGTCGGAGGGAGACATAGTGTAAAGTACTTCCGGTAACAATGCTGATCTCCACGTTTCGAAATAAAGCATACTCGACATACGGATAGAGAAAGAAAACGACAGAGAAAGAGAGAGA
Source organism: Ophion slaviceki (assembly GCA_944452715.1). Classification (NCBI taxonomy): domain Eukaryota; kingdom Metazoa; phylum Arthropoda; class Insecta; order Hymenoptera; family Ichneumonidae; genus Ophion; species Ophion slaviceki. Next base: position 22,022,358 of record OX101786.1, on the reverse strand, counting down.
GAGAGGGAGAGAGAGTACTAGAAGGGATGAGTGGAAAGGGGTATTGCCTGAAAGAGAAAAAGGAAACGTATAAAACGACTAAAGCTAAAAGAGCTGGTAGATTTTCTTCCCGTCGAATTAATGAATCTGCCAAACGAATGCGGGCTCACTTCCAGTATGCATGTACGTGTATATAAAGTTTTCTAGACCCCAAAAAACGCGACGGCAAAAAAAGATTGTTAACGTTGATTTTAAGTGCCTCTATTAAATTACCTTAAAAAAAAACACCAATGTGTATTTCGCTTTTACGAGGGAAATTCTCCGAGCGTATTATTCAGAGTTTTGTTTGCACTTCCGATAAAACTTAAAACTAACCGGATATCAAGCTTGCGCATTTCCGTTTTTTCTTTCGCTCGTACGAAGTCGTGTTAGTGACATTGATACATCGATATTTGTTCTCCGCTTGGTTTTCGGTGACGGTAAGCCGAAGGGGTACGGTTTCGGCGAGGAATAAGGGGGCTGAAATAGAAGGGAAATGTGGAGATTATCGTTTATCGTGTGAAACGATCTTGCTGGGCCGCGGCCGAATAAGCTTGTGAAATTGGAAGCGCCCAGAGGTTGTTTGTACGAAATTCATCTTGTAACACAGACGTTTTCTGCTCCCCGCCCACACGTTCCTTTTTTTCTGGATTCAAGCCAATAGGGTATACCAGAGTTATAACGATGGGACATTACATATATATTTATATATACGCACACACATAGCGTAAGGTGGCGCTTCTTGGTGGCCTCGCTCCTATTCTTTTAAAGGAAAAGCAAGGCAGACTTTAATTCGAAAAGGGGAGGAAAATCCGCAAAGGTGGACGACTGCGACTACTCGCGTTTCTCCTCCCTCGGGAATCTAATTCGTACGTTAAAACAGGACGTGATATATTTCTAATGAGATTCGGCTATGTGGCCCAAAATCGTAAAACTCTGGGGCAATTTCGGGAACACCGGGTTGGTAGAACGTTAATGAGAATTTGATCGAGTACAAATCGGCCGTCGAGAGACTTGATTCGACAAGGAACATCACTTTGGTGGCCGCCGTCGATTTTGTTGAAACTCGTGTATATGGTAGAGCATTAAAAACTATTAGGTACTTTTTTTTAAAGGAAACACGGTATTGACGGCTGCAGAGTGAAGCATGCCAAGGGCTGATTTCACTCGCAAGCAGTTCGCCGATTTCGGCGAAACGTAAAAGAAAATTATTTCAATGCAAAACTATGAGGAATTCTCTGTGGATACATTGAAGACAAAAAATAGTTAGGGGATGAACTTCATTTCTCTTTCTCCGAACTATTTTCCATACTCTAAATATCGACTTGGAGCTTGCAGAAATATTTTAAATCAGCAAACCCATTTTGAAACGAAAAAAACACCGGTGACGGAAGCTTCAAGAAAGGGGTGGTTTACGCCCTAAGCTTGCTATCCGGCAAAAGGGAAAAATATGTAACCTTTAATTGTATCCCCCTTTCAAACTATTACCCGTTTCATTAAATTCAATTTACCCAGTTTAAATCTAGGATGAGAGAAAAAATAAAGGGGTGATTCATCTCTTAATTAGTGATTCTGTGTCAATTTACATATAGTGGATTTCTGGTCGTTTTGCGATGAAAGAATTTTCGTTTTCGTTTTAGTGAAATCAAGTGTACCGCTTTCGGATGCAACTGCAAAAATCAGCCCCTGACATGCTTCACTCTAAGGCTGGTTCCACCCCTTGAGACCGTTTTCGCGCCGATAGAAAAAAATACTTACCTGATACTTTTGAATGCTCCACCATATAGACGAGTTTCGACAAATCTAAGGCGTCACCAACGTGATTTTCCTTGTGAGACCAAATTTGGGACACGTTATATTTTTACCAAGGTAAAATAATAGATCGATTTTTTGTTCGACTGTCAGAACTTTTGACACTTGTTGGCGTATAGAAATAATTTGCTGTACAGGATATTGTGGCTTCTCGAAACGTTTGGAAGGAAGCTGTAACATAGCTTGCTGCTTTTGATAAATACATAATGAATCCAATAATGATCATCCGGTTTTCGGTGGCTCCTTCCATAATTAAACTGGTTGAAAAGCACGGAGCTGGGCATGTTCTATATCCGTATAGTTGAGTGCACATCACGTTTGTCTAATGTATATGCTACCCGGGATGTTCTGTACTTGACGAGGTGGAGAGAAACACGAGCCGGACGTCAAGCCTATTATATGCCCGAACCCGCTCCGGCGCCAGAGTGCAACCCCTAAATTCTCTCTCTCTCTCCCTCTCCCTCTCGTCTTCGCCAGTGGAACCCGTCACTTTTAATTCCAAGTCAGACAGGACGGAAGCGACGCCATCCAAGTTGACGTTGCTCTCTCACCTCCACTTCCCCGAATATACGGATGAAAACGTAAAAACGTAAAATGCCCGTATGTACACACGGACGACCACATTCTAATATTCCATTTCACTGAGTGTCTCTTTAAATTAAGTAGATCAGTCCCGAGCTTTGGGGATTCTTTTGTAAATATCCTACAAGCCGAAAATCTATATACAAATCTATTTTATCGCATATGTCACACAGATTTCGGAGAAAAATTAATAAATTACGTTATCTATTGTTTTTATTCTTTTGAGATAGGGGAGACCCGGGCACAGCGAACAGCCCGGGCAAAGCGAATACCCCCACGCGCAAACGCTGCGCGTAGTGGGAGGTATTCGCTTTGCCTGGGTCTTCCCTACTCTAATTATGCTTATGAAATGAATATACCTAGATTGAATACGTGTCGCATGGATTGTGAATTAAGGCGTTACCCCCACTTGTAGTGCAAAAAAAAGCCTTTTTCATGAATTTTTTTAAAGAAAACTACAAAACTTTTTTAATCGATCAATATACCATCTTAAAGAACACATCTTGAAGAACTTTCAGTAATTTTTTATTGAAAAATATTACATTGTTTAGTGGCAAAGGGCCGTCAATGAAATAATGTTTTTATATACACGGTTTGCGGTGACCAACATTGCGGTGAAGTGGATCATCTGAAAAAAAAATGCGGATGGATTTAGTCAAATATAAGTATAAACTAGTCTTTAATCGAAGGATTTTAAAAAATATTCATTTTTCACAAAATGGCGGACAGTCAAAGTTAATGGTTCGATTTTAACGAAAAAAAAACGGCCGTTTTTTGGCTATAAAACGGCCATTTTTTTCGAAAAAAAATCGAACTATTAAAGACTACATTTTTATGTATTAAATAAGCCTGCAAAATTTCAAGAAGATCGGTTCATTAGTGTTCGAGTAATCTTGGTCACCGACTTCAGAAATGCCATTTTGAGAAAAACGCGTTTAAAGTTTCAATTTCAGTTTACACGAAGAAATTTTTTTTTTTTGTAAACTTACATAGAGTCATCTATTCCGGGCCCGTACAGAAGTATGGGTCCGGATACTTATACTTCAAAAAAATGCAATAAAAAAAATCGATTTTTTCAAAATCGCAAATGGGGGTAACCCCTTAAAAAAATGAAAAACAGTTTTTCGGTTTAAATTCACATACAAATTCGATATTTCATTTTTTTGGGAAAAGAAATGATCAGTTTAAAAAACCGTATACGGTAATTATAAGTAGTAATATTTTTTTTATATTTTTGAATATTCGATTGTACCATTTGTTTTGCATATAGGAATGAGCATTCTCTAGATGCCGATTTTTGTTTCATTTGATTTTCGGCAAATATACGCCTGATGCCATATTAAAGGACTCTTCAAACGCTGGTTTTACACACCGCTATTTATACGCTATTTGATGAACTTTTTGAAAAAAATATTGAAAATCGCACAGTTTTTCAAAATATCTTAAACTACAAAAGACCCCGATTCGATAACTCAAATACTTTCCACAACAAAATGCAGCAATGTACCCTTAAGGCGTCTTCTCACTTTACAAGTTAGCAAAAATCGATTTTTTTAATTACATTTTTCGTAAGTATACATATCCAAAGTATCATACTAAAATTTCATGAAGATCGGAGGAGTCTAACTGTGTTTTTGTATGACCTTTACTTTACTACCTGAGCACGTTCATCTGCTGGTTAAAAACTTTAAACGCTTTCTTCTCGAAACAACGTTTTTTGACGGCTTGTTGATAAAATCTTCGAAACTACTGAACCGATCCTTAGGAAATTTTAACCACATATTCTTTACAACTATAGCTATAGCGCATATCAAGGATTTTTTTAAATTTTAATATTTACTATTTTTTTGCCAAAAACGGTGAAAAAAAACGTTTTTTTGCTTTTTCGAAAAATGTCCGCCATTTTGTTATTTTTGCGTATATAAAAAATCGTATGACATGCGTTATAGCCATTAACATACTGAATCTAAAACCGTTCGATTTTTCGGTTCAGATGATCCATTTCCGAGATTTCATCAACAGCGGAGACCTACAATTTTTTTCGGACATTTTTTTAGCTACCATTTTCGTCTATAAATAATGACTTAAACAAAAAATTAAAAATTGATGTATTTCGAAAATGTATATATTAAGTGGAACAACTATTGTATCAATATCTATAATATAAACCTATCAAAAAAAAAGTGAGAAGACGCCTTAACTGGAGTTGGGCATTACACATATAAAATAGCCCCTTGAATTATCGACTGGTGAGTCTTCTTTTGCTTGTTTAACTATTTATCGGCAAATATACTGTCCGGCCCGGCGGGGTGTGCCAAACTGCCCGCACAAAAATCAACACGATGATTTTCATTTTAATCTAAGTTTCCAACATTTGCAAATATTTAAACTAAAATTCTTTATCGTGGAAACGCCAAGACGAACCCCACATATGAAAATAACAAACCCAGAATTTGCAATGCAACACCCGTTCTTGCTTCCATAAATTATTATTTGCATGAGGGTATCCAAGTTCTCGAAGCTCATCTACGAACAAACTCTCTCAACTAATTATAAATTACACAATAATGCTTTACACAATGTACGTACCACTTGCATCGGGGAGCACTCAATGAGCCCATCGAGGCCACCAAGTTTACTAGGTAAGCTCGTATGTCGAATTTGGGAAGCAAGGACTATAAAAGGAAATACGAACCGAAAAAAGTACATAACGAGTGGCGAAAACGGAAGAGCTTCAACTAAACCATCTTGACAATGAAATCGTTCCTATATTACGTCCAAGTTCCTTATTCGCTTTTGTGTGAGATTCCCAAGTCTTTGTGACGACAATACACTGCAGTTCATAAAGTGCGAGATGAAATGTCGACATGCCTAAACTCTCAACGGCTCTCGCGGGCTCGCCTATATGCTCGATGAGGGTGCGGTACATTTGCGGGCAAAACTTGAAGTGCTGCGCCAAACATCGGTCACTGAGCGTACTACTTGTGCGCTAGGTAGACAGGCACTCCTCACGGGGCAAGGACTGGCCTACCCAGCGCACGGATAGTACGCTCCGTCGCCGATGTGTGGAGCCGGACCTCGAGGCTTCTCCCGCAAGCCATGTTTACTCTGAGCGAGTATATAGGCGAGCCGTGTGTACTCTGAGAAAGTAGGGTAAGGCCTGCAAAAGTACGCGCTTTGTAAACTTTTGTTTCTAGAAAAATCAATGTGTAAAATACACTTTGTACTTCTTATTTAAATTAACCTTTGGTCAATTGGGAACATTGTTTTAAATATAAATCTTAAGACGGAATGACACCTCATCGCGGTCGGTATGGTAGAGCAATTGTAGATACCCAAAAATCTCTGAAACGGCTCTTCAGATCCCGTCGAAACTTTGCCAAACGACGTCAAATAGATAGACGAACAGCTGTCTGCCCCTCAAATTTTCTGAATTTGAGAAAAAAAACCGTAGATTGGCTTATGATAACCCGATCTACGTTTTTTTTCTCAAATTCAGAAAATTTGAGGGGCAGACAGCTGTTCGTCTATCTATTTGACGTCGTTTGGCAAAGTTTCGACGGGATCTGAAGAGCCGTTTCAGAGATGTTTGGGTATCTACAATTGTTCTACCATACCGACCACGATGAGGTGTCATTCCGTCTTAAGTAACAATCTCGAAATTTTTTTTAAAAAGGCTTAAACTTAGAACTCGTCCCGTGCGCACTCTTGGGGTGCTGTGTTGCAAAGAGTACGCAGTGAGAACCTTTCATAGAAGCTAAGAGTGCGCATGTAGAGTGCGGAGTAGTGGTGAGGAATAATGGTAAGAGTGCGCACTTTTTGGGTGGGTACTCTCACCAAATACGTATTTTTAGTCTACGGTCACTATAATTTTCGTAAGCAAGCAAAACGGCGACATAACCTCTCAAAAAACAAAACTTGCATCACAAATTTCAAGTATAATAACATTCATTGGGTGCAAATTAATCGCAAACCTTACAAAACGTGTTTGAGGCGTTAGGCCACGGTAACGGGTATAAAATCATGTGCGAATTTAACAATTTTGTTTCGTATGAAAATGTGATTCGCTCATAAAATTAATTACACATCTATTCAGTATGTTAGAAAAAATATATATTTTTTTTCGATGTGTGGCCGACTACTAATATTTTCTTTTGTTGTCTTTTTTTTACGCGCTCCGTGGCGTGACATTGAGCATCCACAATTTTTTACCTACAACGAAAAACAAAAATTTCTGTCAATCTACATTAGAATACCTAGAGAGCCACGTACAGAATTTAAAAAATTGTGTTTGATTGAAAAGTTGTAGGTATTTGAACTTAAGAAATGAATGTTCAGTGAAAAATGTTGTCATAATTGCTCATAAACTGCTCATAAAATGAAAAGTTCGATTAATCAGAAATTCCGTACGTACTTCTCTGCGAAATGCAATTGGTAACATGACTTTTTAATTTGAAGTAAATCGAGTGAAAATTGTTGAAGTTATTTGTCACGCCAATTGGAAAAAGCTGTTTCGAGAAGTTTGGAGTAGTCGGCCATTTTGTACATAAAAAAAAAATATTTTCTAACAGCTTGATATTCATACTAATTATATGTGTAATTAATTTTAGGAGTGAATCAATTTTTTATACGAAAAAAAATTGTTAAATTCGCACATGATTTTATACCCGTTACTGTGGCTAACCCCTCAAAGTTGTTAAAAAGATAAGATCAAATACATAGAAAATCTATTATTAGTCATAAAATTGGAAATAAATGCCTTAAGGCGGGATATACATTTACAACGATAAAAAAATCGGTATCTTTTATTTTCTTTAAACGATAGAACTACCTACATATGTAGAATATTTTCCCAAAGTTTCAAAGCGAAATTCGAAAAACTTCAAACGTTACAGCCCGTCAACACTGTGCCTCACCGCTCAGATTCGGAGCGGGCGTGAACTTCAAACGCGTTTTTCTCAAAACTGCATTATCGAAATTGGCGTGCAGGATTATTCAAAAACTATTAAGCCGATTGAGTTGAAACTTGGTAGAAATACTGATAATATCGACTTGACTTGACGAAAATTGTTTTTGAAAAATTGAAGAAAAAAAACTACTTTTTTAATCCACATTTTACAGAAATGTTGCGTGAAATGTTGATTTTTTTTTGTAAATGCGTGCCATTTTCTCAAATTTGCATTTTCTTCATTCCAATTACCGTCACATAGAAACTATACATGTTCTAACTGAAAAAATGTTTGAACTTTTTTGCAAATCAAAGTCTACGGGAAGCTAGCCTGCACGCCGATTCGCAACCCCCGCGGCGACCTTGTTGTAACACTCTGCCACAGCTCCGGAAATTTGATGCTGAATTAATTTAAAAAAATTGTTCCGTATATTTAAATATACTATTAAAGTACTACTTGACATGACATATGCCACTGACAAGTTAGGTGGTGTTGCCAACACAAGAAAAAATAAAACAATTAAAAGCACTGCGTACTCTTTGGTAGCGCGCACTCTTTGGTGGTCCTACCCTATACCCGTATGACCGAGTCCGCGGAACATATCGACTTACCGTGACTTTTGCGGACCCTTCTTCGTGGTCGGCGATGTGTCTTCCACAAAACTTAGGACTTGCATATCTCGTTATACCCGTGCAAGAAAAACATCCTCTCATATAAATATTATGATAATACAATATATTTTTCAATAATTTTTCACCATTGAGCGTTGTTGACAACAAGTATAAATAAATATTATACATTGACAAGCATTATAAAATTGATGTTTGCAAATGAAGACTATTCATTCAATTGCATTTTTTATACATTCGAAATAATATTGTATTTAAATTAACGACACATTCATCGTATGCAAATAATGATATGCTTCATTTAAATGTAATTTGATACATTCAAAACAAGTATGCATGTCAATCAAATATGTATTTATTCAATTAAACTATACAAGGGACTACTTGACGCAAATGGAAAATATATTTGAAAAGACGAATTCTGGTAGGGCGTGAGCCAGAAAAAAAAATTATTTGACTCAAATAGATTTTAGTTACATCAAATAGTCTTTGTGGAGATTGAAGCTTTTCCTCGCGGCTTTGCGCATGTGTGCCGTATCGGAAATATGCTACGTGTTATGTCGGCAATCGATTTTAGGGTCCAGTATTGAGGCTTGCATATCAGGGTTATGAAAAACAAGTTTTCAATATAGTTTTACAACCGTTTTCTATACAGCTTAATACATATTTATAATCACGGAACTAGTAGAAAAATACATAAAAAATTACGTCTGCTAATGACATTCACCACGATAAAAAAAATCGCTTTTTTTAAACGATATAACTATATATGCAAAATATTTTCCCAACGTTTCAAACTGAAATTTGAAATACTCCAAACGTTACATCCCATCAACGCTGTGGCTCACCGCTCGGATTCGGAGCACGCACCGCAGGTAGAAGCGGGAGCGCAGAGGGGCAGGCAGAAATGGGCAAAAAGTAATTAAATGAACAACTAATAATTGATTATTATTCGATTAGTTTGTCACAGATTACTTAAGTAATTAACTGCCACGAGTATGTAGTGCAATATAATTCAAATTCCATGTAAACTTCAAACGCGTTTTTCTCGAAACTGCATTTTCGAAATTGGCATGCAGGATTACTCAAAAACTATTTAGCCGATTGAGTTGAAACTTGGTAGGAAAATTGATAATATTGCTACCTTCTACTTGACGAGAATTGTTTTTGAAGAATAAGAAAAAAAAACGACTTTTTCAATCCAAATTTTATACAAATCGTGCGTGAAATATTGATGTTTTTTGTAAATGCGTGCCATTCTCTTAAGGATGTATGGCAGCTACTGCAGAGTCGTTACAGAACTGATTATGCAATTTGCAAAAATCGCATTTAAAGACTAAATAAAATAATTGTCGTATTCATTAAAGCTAAAAAGGAGATTTACCACAGCTCAAAGTAAAACATGCGGTACAGAAAGAAGAATTTTCAATTTTTAACTGCAAATTTAGTTGCTGATTTGATGTACGTTTTCCCTGACGTTGTCGTGGTTACGACATACGAGCTAAAGAAATACGAAAACGGTCCCATTTAACTCGCAATATCTCGCAAAATATATGAGCACATGTCGATTTTTTTTTTAACGTATCATGCATATTACAGCGATACCGCACAAAAGTTTTTTTTACAAAAGAGTACTCCGGAAATACCTTTTTTGCCAATGTACAGGGAATTTTGGACGTACAGTCCTATGTTCCCCGTGTTAAATGACCCAACTTTGAATTCGTTTATCTCAGCATTCACGTGGGCAAATTTTGTTTTTTTAATCTCAAAAAGTTCTCGATATTTTCCTTTACAATATCAGTGAGTTTCAATTCGAACAGTAGTAAATAACTTAGTTGCCATACATCCTTAAATCTGCATTTTCTCCATTTACCCTTCAATGTGTTCAACCTTGCGGTAACACTCTGCCACAGCTCCGCCATTTCGATGATAAATGAATTTAAAAAAATTGTTTTGTATACTTAAAAAGACTATTTAAGTAGACCTACAGTTTAAGGGAAGGGTAAGGGTTTCAGCGTGAAAAAAAACACTTTTTTGCGATTTTTTTCATCTATATGGATAGAGTTAATTTATTGAAACCTTTTGTACATTGTTAAGTGTCATTTCAAGAACATTCCGTGAAAGTTGTACGCGAAAATATCCACAAACAAGCCTTTTGTACGCGAAATATCCACAAGCTTGTACGCGAAAATATCCGCGTACGCGGATATTTGTTTTCGCGTACAAATTTGTACGCGAAAATATCCACAAGGCTTTTCCAAGAACGACTTTGAAAAAACACGATTTGCGGTGTTCACTGTATCTCAGCTGGAAATTATCTGAAATCAAGTACCATTAACATTAAGTCAAAGTGTCATCAGATCCTCCCCCCAACGGTCTTTGATAATTTTTTTTTTTCATTTCTAAATTTTTGGTGGTCATGTAAAGTGAAAAGTGCGATTTTCGCAAAAAATTCCGCCATTTTGGGGGTGGAAAACCCCCTCAATGTAAAAAAAAATCTCAAACGAACCGTTGGGGGGAGGTATTTTATATGTAGAAAGTGTGTACCAAGTTTGAAATAAATCGGTCATGTAGTTTTTAAATGGCAGTGAACACGGACTTTGAAAAAGTGGTTTCGAGAAAAACGCGGCACCGGCTTGTTTGTGGATATTTTCGCGTACAAATTTCACGGAATGTTCTTGAAATGACACTTAACAATGTACAAAAGGTTTCAATAAATTTACTCTATCCATATAGATGAAAAAAATTCGCAAAAAAGTGTTTTTTTTTCACGCTGAAACCCCTACCCACCCCTCAATAAATGTAGAGTAATTATTTCTTAGTTTAAAAAATCCCTCAAAACTGCTTAATTTTTCGGCGTCGAAATGTATATCTCGCCTTGAAGCAAACGAAAGTGTTTTACATTGATTGTAAGTATTTACTTCAGCTCTTCAGAACTTTCTCATAAATACTGAAAAGTATAACGCGCCACTGTTCTTTTGAAAGAAAAATCATCTTTGCTTGGGTTCTACTTGATCCTACCAGTTGAAACACCGTGCAACGAAATTCTGAAGGCGTTTATTTCCACATACCGAATATTCGGGAAATCAACTTCAGCCGTTTTCACGCCAAGTTCACTCAAACAAACGGAAGTTCGGGCATTCCTGAGTTACAGAACTGCGCTCGTTTATTGAAGTGCTCGAACCACTAGGCAGACGGTGCACCTCCAGACGAACAGACACGCATTCCTACTATCATAGTAACGTATGGTGCAATCGTGCGCGCACCTAGAGGAAACAGCCGACAGCTTTGAGCAAAGGATCTCCAGCGTTAGACTACCAAAAAGGTTTTTGACGTCGATCTTTTTATTTCGTGTTTAATCAAACCTGTTTCGTAAAATAAATACAACCACATACACTGAAGCGTAAAGGGTGTCTTAAAATGACCTGCATTTGAATTCATCAATAAAACGTATTAATTATTTGAAAAGTACGAATAATTTTATTTCAACATAAGGTACAAACATGGAGGTTATGTGTGGATCACAATATCCGATAAATGGCATAAACGGAATGGACTTGGAAGACATATTCTTTCAACAAGATGGCGCAAACTGCCATCTTGTCAACCTGCCACCTGAAAGAATTTTACCCGAAAACCAAAACTCCGAAAAATCTGAACACCGTTAAAATAATTCGGCTACGGAAGTTTTAAAAGTTTCAAAGTTTTCAATAAATCGACGAATTATTTCAAGAATTTTTTTTATTAAGAAGTAATTTTACATCAATTTTGAAATTTGTCTAGACAATGTTATACATTCTACATAATTTATAGTCAACTGTGTAGACATTCGCGAGCATGATCTTGACGAAGCTTGTAATTTCGGAACATTAAAATTAGAAATTGTAACCGTCGGCGCATTCAAAGTTCGGAATTTCAACCCGACCCCCATGTCAAGATCATGCCAGCGAAAGTCTACAGAGTTGACTGTAAATGATGTAAAACGTATACCATGGTCTAGACAAATTTCAAAATTGACGCAAAATGACTTATTAAAAAAAAAAAACTTGAAATAACTCGTCGATTTTTTGAAAATTTTGGAACTTTTAAACATTCTAGAACCGAATTATTTTGACGGTGTTCAGATTATCGGAGTTTTGGTCTTTCGTTAAAGTTCTTTCGGAGTTTTGATCTTTCGGGGAGTATTCTTTCGGAGTTTTCCGCGTTCTGATCATTCAAAATTCGCAATTTCGACCCGGCCCCAAATTTATTCGTTCTCTTCAAATAAACAATGCGCTGTATTAATAAATTAATATGTCCGGTCATTTTCAGACACCCTGTACATCTACGGTTATACAGAGCCTGGTATGTTTACACATAAAAAAGATGCTCTAAAAATATTCTCCAAGAAGAGGTAGAAATTTTAAGGGCGTATACATACAGTACAATCCTAGATTTTCAAGTTTCATCTTTGACTGAGTGTCAGTCTACTGATAGGGAACATATCAGATAACTCAAAGCTAACTCGAGAAAACAAGTTGCCAACCGAGTTTCCATAATTGAGCTTTTTTCTCCATGACGATCTCTTTGCGCATCGGAATTCTTGAACGCATATGAAACAACAATTCAGTCACAATTTCAGAAGATACATCCTCTGAATTATCATTCCATACTCTAAAGAACAGATACAAGCTTATCTTCTCCATGGCTCCTCGATTTGACTTTGACATTTCGGCTACCTACCTCCTCCTTTCAAATGATAGAATCGTTCAATCTTTGATGGGCCTTCCCTTTTCGAGTCTCTGATTCTTTCTCTCTCTCCAGACGCCATGAATGCGAGAGAAAAAGGGGGGATCCACAGAGAGTGAAACGGTTTCAAGATTCTAGGGGTCTGTTGGAGTATCTTGACAATGGTGCAATGGCACTGTCAGACTATCGTCGTCCGGAGGGAGATAGAGAGAGAGAGAGAGAGAGAGAGAGAGAGAGAGAGAGAAGGCGGAGGTATGTGTGCACCACGGTCCGTCTGAACAGCTTTGTCTCCGTCCATTGTATATATCGCCTCGATCTCACCCAGTTTCCCGTGTAAATTAAAATTTCAAGGGTTCGATAACGAAGGCTGGAAGACGTTCCCTCAAGTAGGGAACGATGGCTGCTCTCATACTCGTTTCATCCTTTCTTGATCTGCTCGTTTGTTCGAGCGCTAAATCGTCCACGTCATTTCGTCTCGAGTTCACCCTGCCCCCTCTGCCACCTTGCCCACGTATATACATCTCCGAGAGTGTACACGAAAGGCAGCTTGAACTTTAGCTGAGCCCGGAAATCCCGATGGAAATTGCATACGAGAATTACACCCACATACACACAAACACAAGGATATGCCCTACGAATTACACACGATCATCTGTGTATATGTGTGTGTGTGTGTGTGTATATATATATAAGCGTATATACAACGAGCACGCCGAGCCAGCTTAACGATCTTCACGATTAATTACGAATTAATACTACCGCGGTAACCGGGGAGCTTCCGTCCTGAGCCGATTCCAATTTCTCCGTGCATAGTACTCATTACCGCGACGGTCGAAATTCCCGAGCAATATTCATTTACAATAATCATGGCTATATGGCTTCGTAAAGCAGATCGACAAGTATTTTTCGATCGAAGATATTCTGATCGATGTTAAAAGGGCGCTCAATTGATGATTTCGTCGTTAAGACAAAACGGATAGGTATGACATCAAAATGTAGACGCACCACGCATATTGCGAAGACCTGTGGAATCGCATTTAACACACGATGCTGGCGTTAGCGAAATATGGAAACTCCTGAGTACTTCGTATTTCTAGGCTCGTGTATGAAATTTCACATTTGTGCGCAGATCGTGCAACGTTGCGTCTGAAACTTTGATTATCTGATGTCAAAGGGTCTAGGGGGATGAGCCTGTAAAAGTTGTGCCTCCACGTATCAAGTCTAGATTGGCATCGTGAATCGCTATCCGCGTAACTAAAGAACCCTGCAAATATCAAACTTCAAACAGCAACTTTGTGGGAGTTGTAGAAACCCGTGTAGGTATTTGAGTCGTCAAAGAGTACTGCCCCTTGTCTGCCTTACCTAGATAATATCAGGCCATGGTCAGGCCTTCCAGTGTGGATCAGGTTTGCATGTGACAGATCTTAGGCCAGGCCCCGATCCGCCGTTTTCTTTTTCAAGATCTGATCAGAAACTGACCGGGACACAAGCGAGAAACGACCAAAGTCATAGGAATCATAGGGATCGCGAAATAAACGGGAAAGGATGAGGAAAGGGATCAGAAAATCGCCGAGAAACGACGAGGAGGTTGATGGTGCACTCACAGGGTTCTGCATAGGAAATACACCAGCCACTGGACAGGGAAATGATCGGGGAAGGACTTTTGGCGATAGAGCCGAGTAAAATGGATAGTATTAGGTGGTACCGATACTCATTATTTCACAAGTATCACAAAATCATAAGCGTAAGTGCATGCTGTAAACATAGCACTTCTATACGTGGTACAACCACATGTCGAAGTCATGTGGTTGTACGATGCTACTTTGGTTACGCGAGGCGCTTGACGCTACCTGGCGGATTGTTGGCGAAATACATTCAGGTAATGTCTTCCCGGCCAAAACATAGATATTTCTTGGCGATTTCGATTTTAAAAACCATAAACCATGTGATTTACTTCTTTCCTCATTGAATAATTTGGTTATTCGTTATTTTCAAAGTGAGACTTGTTGTACTGTATTCATGCTAATTTTTCATTCTCGTAGAGTATCATTGATGGAAAGAATGCTCATAATGGTGAATGGGGTGAAAAGCAAAGAAGCTTTATACAGTTTTTGAGGGGCTATACTAGTGTGACACTTTTAAAAAATCGTATTTTTTTGCCTTTTTCGACAGTTTATACTTTCAAGAATGTGAGATGAGATTTTTATACATTCACGAATATGCAATGACATTTTTCAAATTTTCTGACATTGTAACACTCAAAGAGCAATTATCCGATTGACTTGAAATTCAAACTGAGTACTCTTGAATATATTTACTCTATAATGACGTAGGATATTTATGATTGGACGAAAATTGACGATTTGGCATTGAAAAGAACGACCATTTTACAGGCAAGAAGACAGACTTTTTTCATAACTACGCCATTTTGTTAGATTTTGATATTTTTCGAAAATCCTACGTCATTGTCCAGGAAATGCCTTCCAGTTTAACGACATTTTTTCTTTTTTCGGTTTCAGCTACTCAATCGGCCGGAATCAGGTCAGCAGTGGAGGAACTTTTTTGTAAGTAAGGAAAATTATGTAATATAGGTTAAATATAGCCAAATATATTGTTAATTCCCCGAAACATTTAATTGAGTACTTTTCTTCCAAAAAAATTCCCGAAAATCACCCAAATTTTCAGCGTTTACACTGGTATAGCCCCTTGAAGTCAATCCAGGCCAGAACATTGTAATTTCCAAATATACAATGTAAGCCATAAAAAAACAATTTCGTGATCTTCCCGGTCTGTTCCATGAGAGGGCCCGGTCAGGTGAATCAGACGAGGCAAGCTTGACTCATGCCCGGTCACAATTCTGCACGGGTACTTATTCTTCCAGCATGCAAAATAGTCTCGCGTTTATATCGTACAATTGAGGTAATCTGCAGCACAACCGTCCATACACTTCCCTGCACCCATCATATATCTCTCATTATCATCATCAGACGCTACATTCGGAATTAGTTTTCAACTCCAGCGAACAGTCGCTTTGCGTAATTAAGCATAGACAATGAGAGTTTCACAATTGCGCACATAGAACCGTATTACTTTGTATGTGCAACAACGTGCGCAACTTTGTGTGTGTAGTTGCAGCATTCGTATTATTTTCTACGTCTTTCATTGTCAACCCATATCATCATTTTGCCGCTCCCTTGGACATCGTTTGACTCGATCCTCGACGGCTGCATCTTCCACTTTTTGCCGTTATATTTCTCACCCTGTCTCTCCATAGACAAGTTTCGTTCTCTTTTTCTTTAGCTTGCTACCATGATAGAAATGATTATATCCACGGCAATAAAAGGAAACAATCTCAAGCCCGTTATCGCTGTAGCGAGAACGAACGGGACACTGTGGGAATATCCAGGCTTAGCTTTTCCTCTATCTCTCTTACCCATGTACCCGCTCGGAGCTGAGCTTTCGGCACGTCACTTCATCCGAGAAGACTTGATTGTTATCACTCGGATTTCGCTCAGTCAGCTATATATATATATATATATATATATATTACTTGGATTTGCTGCAACATTTTTTACCAGAGGCTTTAGCCCCTGTCTTTTCCTATCCAAACGTCTTTCAACATATTTAGGCCAAGCGAAGACATTTTTCGTAAGCCCCTATTTCGCAAAGCCATGAAAATGGGAGATTCTTGACCGTCTAATAAATATTATTATAAACTGTTTTAGAAAGTCAATTCTATTCAAATCAAATCTCACGATCAGCTGGTACAAAAAAAAAATATTTTTCACTAATCTTCCAGACGACCATCTCGAAATGTTACTGTTCCAACATTCTTCAAACTTCGCCATGAAAATGGGACATTCTTGACAGTCAAATAAATATTATTATCAACTGTTTTAGAAAGTAAATTCCGTTCAAATCAAATCCCAAGTCAGATGTTACAAAAAAAAACACATTTTTCGCTAATCTTCCAGACGACGATCTCGAAATGTTACTGTTCCAACATTCTTCAAACTTCGCCATGAAAATGGGACATTCTTGACAGTCAAATAAATATTATTATCAACTGTTTTAGAAAGTAAATTCTGTTCAAATCAAATCTCAAGTCAGATGTTACAAAAAAAAACACATTTTTCCCTAATCTTCCAGACGACGATCTCGAAATGTTACTATTCCAATATTCTTCATCCTTCGAATTTATAATACAGGTGGTATTGCAACATTAAATATTGAAGTAGAGCCGTCATTAATAATTTCGTAATATTTAGTAGTACGCGCGACTGCGCAATGACTTCTCTTAATTAAATTGCCACCGGGAATACTTTACGCGTGTCACGGGATCGGCCCTCACGTGACTTCATCTATTTAAAGTGCTCGCGGCCCTCGAAGAGTGGATTAAACATCGATGGATTCGCGTCGGGGCTATATTCCAGATTGATATGTGTGTGTGTGCCCGCGCGCGCGAATGGGTGACTGACGAAGGGAAAGCGGGTGAGCGAAGCACCCAACTTGAGAGTATGGAGGGCCACAGAGACCACTATTACAGCGACACCACCGACCGATGATACCTCTGATTAAATCCTCGATGGTGATTGCGAGCGAGCCATCGATTGGCTCCTGTCTCTCCTGGTTTCTCTCTTTTGCAAGAGCTTCCCATCCTTTGTATATGCGGCACAGAGCTGTACACCATGTGTATATATATATATATATATATATATATATATATATATTCGTTGAGCCTTCAGGACTAGATATAATATACCCCGAAAGTATCCAGGGAGAAAAGCCATCAAGCTGCTACCGCGAATTCGCCTACCATCAGCACTTTCCAACCAACTCCCACCTCTTGCTGCAGATTCAATATGGTTTTGCCTCTCGTTCTCTATCATGCAGAAATAAAAATGAGATATAAATAGAGATAATTATCGAAAAGTGATGGTGACGCTCACGTCTTGCCCGATCTCCGGCAATTGAGAAAAAAATAATATACAATCATGTGAAATAGATGCAAATGGAAAGAAAAATGTCACTGACAAGGAACATTACTTAAGGCGTTACCCCCACTTGTAGCGCAAAAAAAGGCCTTTTTCATGAATTTTTTTAAAGAAAACTACAAAACTTTTTTAATCGATCAATATACCATCTTAAAGAAGACATCTTGAAGAACTTTCAGTAATTTTTTTATTGAAAAATATTACATTGTTTAGTGGCAAATGGCCGTCAATGAAATAATGTTTTTATATACACGGTTTGCGGTGACCAACATTGCGGCGAAATGGATCATCTGAAAAAAAAAATGCGGATGGATTTAGTCAAATATAAGTATAAACTAGTCTTTAATCGAAGGATTTTAAAAAATATTCATTTTTCACAAAATGGCGGACAGTCAAAGTTAATGGTTCGATTTTAACGAAAAAAATGGCCTTTTTTTGGCTATAAAACGGCCTTTTTTTGAAAAAAAAAAATCGAATAATTAAAGACTACATTTTTATGTATTAAATAAGCCTGCAAAATTTCAAGAAGATCGGTTCATTAGTGTTCGAGTAATCTTGGTCACCGACTTCAGAAATGCCATTTTGAGAAAAACGCGTTTAAGGTAGTACCTCCACAGAAGAGTCGAATTAAGAAATGGTTAAAATTTGACATATATGTTATTCAATACATTATCCAAACATCTGTGCAATTTGAATAAGTTTGACCACCCCAAACCTGAGATATTTACATTTAAAGTTAGTTTGGTTTACACGCAACAAATGCGTTATGATGGCCAAACAGAGCATCATTAATTTTACCGTCAAAACTAAAATTAAGAAATTGATAAAAAACGAGGATAAGCTAGAGTAAGATATCACGAATAATGTGAAAAAAATGAGAATAATTCACCATCTAGTTTCCAAGATATAACCATGAAAAGCCCTCACAATTTTGGTGCAAAGCCTGGCAAAGCCTGGCAAAGCCTGAAAAAAAAACAATTGGGGCAAAGCCTGGACAGTCCCGGCAAAAAGTTTACTGGCAATGGTAGATCAAAAACACAATATAAAATATATTTTACGGCAATAAATGATATCCATCGTATTATCTACTAATACCGAGTCAATATTGCGTAGTTTTTAATTTTATTTATTACTAATTAAACCAATTATCAATCTTTTAAACATGAACATGGTATGTAAACTTTTGGTTGAGATTTTCGCGGAGGAACTACCTTAAAGTTTCAATTTCAGTTTACACGAAGAAAATATGTTTTTTTTTATAAAATTACATAGAGTCATCTATTCCGGGCCCATACAGAAGTATGGGCCCGGATACTTATACTTCAAAAAAATGCAATAAAAAAAATCGATTTTTTCAAAATCGCAAGTGGGGGTAACCCCTTAAGTGTCCGCCTCCGATTTTGTTGAAACTCATATATGTGATAAATCATTGAAAACTATTAGACACATATTTTGTCGTCTGCGGGGAAACGTTTTCAAGGGGGAAAACGACCCCCCAAACAAAGACGTATCACCCATTAATTTATTTTTTTAAATTCTATAGTGGATGTTTTATCACTTTATATTAGAAGAATTTTGGTTTTTGTTTCATTCAAATCGGTGAACTACTTGTGGGTAAAACTGCAAAACCACCCCTCGACACGCCTTTCTTTGAGAGGTGGTTTTCCCCCTTAAACCCGTTTTTCTGCAGATAAAAAAAATAGTGTCTCATAGTTTTCAATGCTTTATCACATATATGAGTTTCAACAAAATCGACGGCGGACACTTAAGTGATGTTCCTTGTCAGTTACAGCAGGTGCTCTGTGTGGTAGGAGACGATTCTTCAATTTCCGTTCAACAGAGGAAATTGCCTAACAGTGGTAAGGAATAGACACTCGTCGGTGGCCCAATATTGTGAGACATTACTCGGCCAATGATTGCCAATCTTACATCGGCCATATGCTGACAAACAGAAAAATAAAAATTACGGTAAATCATTGGTAACCAATGACGGGCAAGAATTGTTGACCGTTCTGGGCCAATCATTGACAATCCTACATCGGGCATACGTTGGACGAAAAATGGCAAATATCACAACATCAATAATGGTGGCAAACATTTGGCGGCAAATGATGGCACATGCAGCTGGTAGTCTATATCTGGCCAATCGTTGGCAGCAGTACATCGGCCGAGTGTTGGCTGGATAACGGCAGATATTAAAAATCAGTAACAATGGCGCCCAATACTAACAAAACGACGGCACAGATATAGGCGAGTTACGCTCGGCAAATTATCAATAAACTTATATTGGCCAAGACTTGGGCCTGTTGTCAGTTTTGGCAATTCTTACATGGGACAGTGTAACTCAAGACGGCTTCGGACGCAATATCTGCTACTAGCTTCCATGTACAGGGATTACCCCTTTTTACATTTCCCACCATTTTTCTCCAATCCACATCCCTGATCGATCCCCACCTTGCGGCCGCAGCCGACTTCCCCCTCTGTATCGCATTCACCATGACATTTTCTATTATGGGTATAGGGAAACTGCGGAAAACCTATACCAATACAGCCGGTCACGGGTTCGCTTCGCAGCCTCGGAGCTAGTCGCGTTTCGTCGAGAAATAGCTCACAGGCTACAGCCATACACACCCGACACACACACGTACCGGTCCGTGTACGCGACACCTGTGTAGAACTGGAGCTACGTCGCGCCTGTGTTTTTATTTCTCTCCGAAACTACGAGACGGTGATTCGAACCCGCGACCTCCCGATGTGTTGATTCCAGAGGCAAGTACTCTAACCACTAGACCAACACATCGGTTATGCTTTGGACGCAATAGAAGTTAGGTTAAATTAGCGAAGTGCGAGTACCGAGTGATAGGAAAGGGTTCAATAGGGAAAGGTAACACGCAAAAACTCGGAAGGGTAGGTATACCTTGGAACTCAAGAAAAAACAAGCGGGAAACTACCAGGAAGGAAGGGCTTTTGAACAATGCTCTTTTTTAATCAATTTAGCATTTTTAAGGGGTGGTACCTGAGTAAACGGCGAGAAGAACAGGTAAAATTCGGAAATTTTTATCTCAAAAACTAATGTTTCGATTGGATCCGGATTTTTTAAATTGAAAAATATGTACATTGAGGTATGTTTAGGAATTTTTTAAAATAAATTCGTCGACTGGAAGCGATTCAAACGCGATTATCTCGAAACATAGTTTTCAAAGCCGGTGCCAGATGTATCTCGAAAACGGCTTGTCCGATTTTGTCCAAATTTGGATACAATATTCTTCGATAGTTTTTCTCGTTCGCCACGTAGGGGTTTTTCATTTGATTGAACCATTGCTTTTTTATGCAATGTGTATGCAATCCAAAATCGTCGGAAATTGCGAACGAAAAACGAATGTTAAATTAAAACGGTCGCAATTCCGTCGGAAATGAAAATTTCAAAAACAAATCCTACGTGGCGAACAAGAAAAACTATCGAAGAATATTGTATCCAAATTTGGACAAAATCGGACAAGCCGTTTTCGGGATACATCTGGCACCGACTTTGAAAACGATGTTTCGAGATAATCTCGTTTGAATCGTTTCCAGTCAACGAATTTATTTTTTTAAAATCCTAAGCATACCTCAATGTACATATTTTTCAATAAAAAAAACCGGATCCAATCGAAACATTAGTGGTTGAGATAAAAATTCCCGAAGTTTACCTGTTTTTCTCGCCGTTGACTCAGGTACCTTAATCTGAATTGCACGAACGCGGGTAATCGAGAAAAAAATTGGAACCGGAATCTCAAAGAGCTGCATCGCCTCTGTTGTGATGACACATAAATTTGGTGATTTCTTATTTTTCATTGCACTGTTCCGAGAGCACACCATTCTTCAGTGAGATGACAGAGATTTGAGACGAACACTGGGCTTCGGCGAACTTTATTTTTTTTGCAGCACTTGCAACGTGCGCAATCCGGCAGGATATAATGTCGAGTAAATGAAGGAGCATCAAAAAGAGTACAATACGTTTCGGATGTGCTCGGCGTAACCCAAATCACAGAAGCAGGGGGAGATAAAACAGTGTTCGCGTTCCGTGGCGTAGACAGTAACGAAGAATGAACGATTCGGGATCGCGAAAACTGTAATGTGTCAATTGATCAGAAAAACGGTGATCCATTACGACTGGTCTTTGCGGTCGGTAAGCAAGACACACGCGTTTGTAAGTGAAGGATGAATATATAGGAGAATGAGACAGGGAGAAACAAAGCGAGGCAGAGAGAGAAAGAGGGAGAAGAGAGAGAGCACCAGCAGATGATCTTACGAGTTACGTACAGAGATAGAATTTTATTGAACGCGATTGAAAGTGACTCGATTTAACTTCATAAAAAGGAATAAAATTGGGTAGCATGTTTGTAAAAGCTTGGTGGAAAAAGTATAGGATGCGCTTACTTGTTGATGGCATCACATTTTCATCACATCCAAACATTTTCTAATTGTTTTACAGTTCTCATTACTGATTTTGCAAATTTTGTACTGAAAAAGAAATCTTATTATGATTTATAGAATATAATGAGGGAATAATATTCCTAATATAATAAATGAGGGAAAAAATTGGGTTTTAAATAATTCTTTTTGTCAAGTTCAAATTGATGTATTTCTACCCCGTGAATCCGAATTACCATTCATTTCCCCCAAACCCCTCAATTTTCATAAAAAATCGTCGAAAATGTATAGAATGTTCACCCCTTAAGTTTGCTATCCGACAAAAAGGCAAAAATACGGAAACGTTAATTTTGTCAAATGTGAAGTGAGAGGAGAAAAAATAAAGGAGTGATTCATACCTTAATTTTTTTGTTGAATGCACCCACAGTGGATTTCTGAGCCTTTTGCATTAGAAGAATTTTTGTTTCTGTTTCGCTTAGATCGGTGGACTGCTTGCAGGTGAAACTGACAAATCAGTTCTCGACATGCTTCACTCTAAGGGGTGTTTGACCCCTCAAAACCGATCTTCCGCCGATAAAAAAAAATACATATTAATAGTTTTCGATGCTCTGCTACAATGATTTTCAAAGGGGAGGGGGGGCATCCGATACACGGGGGGAGGGCGTTTTTCACCCTAATATCGATGAAGATTATAGGGTCACAGGCCTTGCAACAAAATACCGGTCACTTTAGGATCTTGGAGGCAGCTTTACTCCGACAATACGTGGGTGCATAACCAGCTGACTTCCTTAAAAAAAGTCAAAAGTGCCATTCGAAACTTTTTTTTTAACAATCCCTGTTGCTTGAGAAATATTTTATTTTTCTCTTTTCCCGTGGTTTAAAAGTCTCGAATGATATTTTGAATGGATCATTACATTTACCCTATTCTGCCTTATAATTTAAATGTAATTTTTTTTTAACAAGCATTTGTTTAACGTACTAAAAAGTAGAAAATATTTTTTTTAGCAAGTCACTTTTCTGTGACTATAAATAGAAACTTGAAGCGCTCAACTTTTTAAATGTTTAATCAATTTTATCAAGTCAGTTTCATTAACCGTATTTAATTTGGCACAATAGTAGTTAGAGAAATTATTATCACATATTTATACCCAGTTTCGGGATATTTAATGAAGAAATCTAAGGTTGATTTACAGTAGATTAAGTACGGATGATATGGTAACAGATTTATGTAAATTAAAGATTATGTGTCTAAATTTGAAGCGCCCCAAGCTTTTATTTTTAGTCATTTATAGGTGACTTGGTAAAATAAAATATGTTCTACTTTTTAGTCTTTAATTGATTTTACTATAGCTCTGTAATTTTTGCAAAGAGGAATTAATCCTTCCAAATGAACCGGTGTTATTATTGGTTGATTGTCAGGAGAAATCCTGGAGAACTGTGATAGGTGGCACTATCATAGATGTTGGCTCACCACCTATTGGACCTTACCTTTTAACCTATTTCATCTATTGGACCCTTTTAAAGATTGTGCGATCCTAGAGCACTTAGAGCCAATTAATATTTTCTCATGCACTTTCCATGTAGCTTAGCTCTATTCAATGTTTCTCATTCTGTTCATTTCTGCTAACGCTTCATTATTGCAACGTCTCTTTCCTGTTAGCTTTTCGCTGTTCAATTTTTTTTTCAAGTTGAATCATGCATTCTCACCTCTTAGATGCATGTTTGCAAAATTTCAGAGCTCTAAGTAGTCGGGAAGTGAGTGAAATATCGATTTTTCATTTTGCATTTCCCAGAATGACAATTTTTAAAAATTGTATTATATGAATCATACATTGTCACCTTTTAGATGCATGTTTGCAAAATTTCAGAGCTCTAAGTAGTCGGAAAGTGAATGAATTCTCAATTTTCCGTTTTGCACCTCACACCAAGTCAAGTTAAATAAAAGCTTGTAATTAATAAATTCGAACGTCGCAGACAGGGGGAGGATCAACAAATATTCTAAAAAATTAAGTAGCGGCTTATAAATAAATGATTTCCGTCGGCACTATTCGCTCTCACGCAGTTTGTCTTCCGTCGAAGACGTCTTCCCTCTTTTTTTTCACTCTGCTAGTCTCGCACGTCACGTTCGCTCCGATTGCCAGTAAAGCTGCGGATCCCGTGAAGGAAGATGAAAAATAAAGGAGCAAAATTGATTCGCGCTGAAAAAACTACCGGGAAAAAAGTTCATCGCGTGCTTTCTCATTCTGCTTTTCTATTTCTCTCCCTCCTCTCTCTCTCTCTTTCTCTCTCTCTCTCTCTCTCTCTCTCTCTCTCTCTCTCTCTCTCTCTCTCTCTCTCTCTCTCGCCTTCTATCTGTCTCTTATGGCTCACAACTGTAGGGAAGCGATATTGCAGCAAAGGAAAATGATCTCACATATAATACACAGACAGGCCGAAAAAGGCTTCCAATCTGTGTGAGAAGGGGCGCAATGGCACGGGTGAGAGGGATGATAAAAAAATGCTCCAAGCAGGGAGGGGAGGAGCGAAAAACTGCCTTCAAAACGGGAAAATACGACCTCGTAACCTTCGCAAGAACGCGCTCGCCGCTTGATGGCTCGGGGGGGCCTTCGCGATCTCGTATCCGGCTACGGTTATGTACCCAACTGTATGTACGAATAACAAAATCGTGTCTGGAAATCTCGAGTGTTATACCCCTCGGTTTTTCCGGTACACCTCCATACCGAGCCATCCAGCAGGACCGTTGAAAAAGAACAGCCCGTTTAAAACACCGCAAATCCGTAAATGTTTGAGAGGAAAAGCAATTTGTCGAGACTTCTTCGCATGATTTTCTTTTTCCTTTTTTTTCTGGCGGAGGCTTTCTAATACGGCGTGTTCATATCCGCAAACGGAAACGTGAGAATTTCATAAATTTGAAATAGCATTGCTGCTGAGTGCAGTTCCTTTGTATGCGGACAATTAAATATGGAGAAAAATGTACCCTGAAAGCCCACAGTGCTCGACCCGCCCAAGAACTTTCAAAGCACCAGTCATGAGGTATTAAGTTTGCGAGTTTAATGCGGCGAATGATACTTGTGGCTATTAACGACGCGTTTCAAACGCCGTAAAGACTCACCGAGGCTCTCAAAGTCCTCAGGACTTCCTGAAATATAGGTATTTCCTGGTTGGGTTAAATAACCGGAGGAATATCATCTTCGACGCTCGGAGGCTTTGACACAAAGGCATCCAGAGGCGGTGTGTCAGCGATGATATGCCAAGATAGGGAGATGCTGGGAAAGAAGTACGGAGAGAAAAAGCCGAAACAGAAAGACACGGGAAATTGAAAGAGACATAAAGCAGCTGCGGTACATACAGACGTCGAGATGTTGAACATGAAGACGAAGCAGTCAGGCAGAGAGAGAGAGAAAAGCAGAAAAAGCTTGCGGTGGCACAGTGAAAATGTATCCGCTGTTTGATGAAATTAAGTACGATGCTAAATATGAATGAGCACAATAGACAAAAAATGGTAAATATTCGGAAGCGGGGCTCCTGCTAGAATCAGGCTCATTTTTGTTTGGGTTTGTTTGGGTTTGTTTGATACCTGATAGATACCAGATACCAGATAGAACCTGATTCTAGCACCAGCCCTACTTTCGAAAATTTACTAAAAATATAAGAAACCCTGTTAAGGCTTTAGGCTAAAGTAACGGGTAAAAAATCATGTGCGAATTTAACCATTTTTTTCGTATGAAAAAGTGTTTCGCTCATAAAATTAATTGCACATCTACTTAGTATGAATATCAAGCTGTTAGAATTTTTTTTTTCGATGGCCGACTACTCGAAACTTCTCGAAACAGCTTTTTTCCAATTGGCGTGACAAATAACTTCAACAACTTTCACTCGATTTACTTCAAATTTAAAAGTTATGTTCCTAATTGCATTTCGCAGAGAAGTACGTACGGAATTTCTGATTAATCGAAAACTTTTCATTTTATGAGCAGTTTATGAGCAGTTATAACGAAATTTTTGACGGAAAATTCATTTCTTAAGGGGTTACCCCCACTTGCGATTTTGAAAAAATCGATTTTTTTAATTGCATTTTTTTGAAGTATAAGTATCCGGGCTCATACTTCTGTATGGGCCCGGAATAGATGACTCTATGTAAGTTTACAAAAAAAAATATTTTCTTCGTGTAAACTGAAATTGAAACTTTAAACGCGTTTTTCTCAAAATGGCATTTCTGAAGTCGGTGACCAAGATTACTCGAACACTAATGAACCGATCTTCTTGAAATTTTGCAGGCTTATTTAATACATAAAAATGTAGTCTTTAATCGTTCGATTTTTTTTTCCAAAAAATGGCCGTTTTATAGCCAAAAAACGGCCGTTTTTTTCGTTAAAATCGAACCATTAACTTTGACTGTCCGCCATTTTGTGAAAAATGAATATTTTTTAAAATCCTTCGATTAAAGACTAGTTTATACTTATATTTGACTAAATCCATCCGCATTTTTTTTTCAGATGATCCACTTCGCCGCAATGTTGGTCACCGCAAACCGTGTATATAAAAACATTATTTCATTGACGGCCATTTGCCACTAAACAATGTAATATTTTTCAATAAAAAAATTACTGAAAGTTCTTCAAGATATGTTCTTTAAGATGGTATATTGATCGATTAAAAAAGTTTTGTAGTTTTCTTTAAAAAATGCACGAAAAAGGCCTTTTTTGCGCTGCAAGTGGGGGTAACGCCTTAAGTTCAAATACCTACAACTTTTGAATAAAACAATATTTTTTAATGCCGTACGTACTTCTCTAGGTATTCTAATGTAAAAATGAATGAATGAAAAAAAATTGTTAAATTCGCACATGATTTTATACCCGTTACTGTGGCCTAAGTCCTTAAGGCAGGCCACGTTATTGTGAATTGCATTTTCAGGAGTGACATCCGGTGAGCATTTTCAAAAAATCGTTTCTTTTTTATCGTTGATTATTGTTCTCAGATTATTAATTTTGTTAAAAAAAAGACTTCCTAAATCTCTTAGGGGCAGAGTTATGCGAGTAAATGTGGCCGCGGGTGCGAAATTCGTGAAAATCTGCACGATAACTCGATAGCTTTCAATATTTTTCAATGCAAGACGTACAATAAATTGTCTTCAGTTTGTCGATTCATTTTTTATTAAAAATATTTTTTATAAATATTTACGAGGCGAAAATTGACTAAAAAAACGTATGTGTTGACTTTACAGTGAGACAACCTGCTTATTTTTCTTTTTCGAATTTGAAAGAATTGGCTTGACGGACTATACCTATGACATTACTTTACGAGAATCTTCTTGGATTGTGCAGATCCATCAAACGATGGCGCATCATGAAAACCATGGAAAAGTACAAGAACATGAAGAATTTATCCTTGAATAAATAACGAAAGTTTCCTGTAGTCAAGGAACTAATAAATAATGTACGATGGATATTTTTCCGGTGTTTTTTACTTTTATTCAAGTTGACTTGGTGTGAGATGAAAAACGGAAAATCGACATTTCACCCACTTCCCGATTACTTGGAGCCCTGAAATTTTGCAAACATGCATCTAAAAAGTGACAATGGATGATTCAACTTTAAAAAAATATTTTTAAACATAAATTTAAAAAATAAGTCGACTTTCTGTTAGGTGAAAAATAGAAAATCGATGTTTCACCCTCTTCCCGACTACTTACAAGGGGACAGTACGGCAGTCGGATTTTTGTAATTTTTCGTACTCATGGTACGTGAAGTTCAGAGCTCGAATATTAATATCCCAAAGCAGTTCGACGCCATATTCAGAAATTTTCGAGAAAATTGACTTTGAAGTTTTCGAGCGCACTCTTATCCCACAAAGATGCAACGATATTCGAACCGGGCTCGTGGCGTACCCGGTAGCGCTCGAGTCTAGTAATCGCGGGGTCGCTGGTTCGAGTCTCACTTCGAATTTTTTTTTTTTTTTTCATTTTTTTTTTAATTCGCATACCTCCGTCATTTAAATATCCCGATAAATTTTTGTTGTATATAATCACATATTATTCTATATAATTAATATAATATATCTATATATGTTTATATATGGACAAAATCCATATACCAGGTGTGTAAGTATGAAACCGGAATTTGCCCATAGGTGGCGCTAGATGTCGATGCAGTTACCGACACATCACGTCAGCGGTGTCTTGTTATTGTATTGATATCCAACAAAGATTTCCAACTCACAATAACACGAGCTTCATTCAGTAGCATTAGTTTATTAGAGATAAACATGTCGAGTTTTGTGCCAACAAATTACGATTTGCGGACAGCACTACTTTTCTGTTTTCATCTGAAGAAAACCGCAGCCGAATCGCATCGAATGCTTGTGGAGGCGTTTGGTGAGCATGCTCTCGGTAAAACACAGTGTTTCGAGTGGTTCAAACGGTTCAAAAGTGGCGATTTTGACGTGAGGAACGAAGAACGTGGAAGACCACCGAAAAAGTTTGAAGACGCTGACCTGCAAGCCTTGTTGGACGAAGACGACGCTCAAACACAACAACAACTGGCGGATCAGTTAAAGGTGACCCGAGAAGCCATCTCCAGTTATTTGTATCATATCATTACAATAAACGTGTTTTTTCTGTACAAAAATTCCGGTTTCATACTTACACACCTAGTATAGTTATTTATGTACAAAATTCATTATAGTTATACGTAATTATATATTTTCTCATATATGATCATATATTATTTATATATAACAATAGGTGATTATTTAAAAAAAAAAATAAAATAATCCCGGGATAAAAATCATAAAATCTATGCTAATTCACATATATGTAATTATAATTGTCAATGATAAATGCAAGTCTTATTTTTGATTATGTCTTGCTTGAAATTGCGAATAGGCGACGTAAAAATATCCAGTAATAATATTTACATAAACTCCCTTGTAGATTAATAGGAATATAAATAGAAGAATAAATGTTGAAATATGTGAATATAACTCACATATTTCAACATTTCTTCTTCTATTTATATTCCTATTAATCTACAAGGGAGTTTATGTAAATATTATTACTGGATATTTTTACGTCGCCTATTCGCAATTTCAAGCAAGAGATAATCAAAAATAAGACTTGCATTTATCATTGACAATTATAATTACATATATGTGAATTAGCATAGATTTTATGATTTTTATCCCGGGATTATTTATTTATTTTTTTATAAATAATCTCCTATTGTTATATATAAATAATATATGATCATATATGAGAAAATATATAATTATGTATAACTATAATAAATTTTGTACATAAATAACTATATATGGATTTTGTCCATATATAAACATATATAGATGTATTATATTAATTATATATAATAATATGTGATTATATACAACAAAAATTTTTCGGGATATTTAAATGACGAAGGTATGCGAATTAAAAAAAAATAAAAAAATAAAATATTTCGAAGTGAGACTCGAACCAGCGACCCCGCGATTACTAGACTCGAGCGCTACCGGGTACGCCACGAGCCCGGTTCGAATATCGTTGCATCTTTGTGGGATAAGAGTGCGCACGAAAACTTCAAAGTCAATTTTCTCGAAAATTTCTGAATATGGCGTCGAACTGCTTTGGGATATTAATATTCGAGCTCTGAACTTCACGTACCATGAATACGAAAAATTACAAAAATCCGACTGCCGTACCGTCCCCTTGTTAGAGCTCTGAAATTTTGCAAACATGCATGTAACATGTAACGATACATGAAAAGTGCAGGATAAACATATGAATTGGCTCTAAGTGCTCTCGGGTTGCACAATCGTTGAAAGGGTCCAACAGGTAAAATAGGGTAAAAGGTAAAGTCCAATTGGTGGTGACCCAACATCTACACTGAGAAAAAGAAATCGTTGAATGTGCAAAATGCATTTTGTTGTGTCGAAATTTTGTTGTTTTAACAGTTGCTCAGACATGCTAAATAAGCTACAGTTCACACCACTAAAACTATCAGTTAGATTAACAAAACGTTTGTTATGCCAATCAAAAATCAAGTTGAATGTATTTAAAGATACATTTTGTTAAACCAACTGAATTTTGGTTGGATGAACGAATTTTTTTTTTCAGTGTATGACAGATGCCACCTATCACAGTTCTGCAGCTTTTATTCTGACAATCAACTATTAATAACACCGGTTCGTCTGGAAGGATTA
This sequence comes from Ophion slaviceki, assembly GCA_944452715.1. Taxonomy (NCBI): domain Eukaryota; kingdom Metazoa; phylum Arthropoda; class Insecta; order Hymenoptera; family Ichneumonidae; genus Ophion; species Ophion slaviceki. The sequence continues at coordinate 21,992,040 of OX101786.1, read as the reverse complement.
ATCCCTTTTGGCAAAAATTTCTGAGCTCTAGGAAAATGAATTGAAGACTAAAAAGTAGAAAATAATTTACATGCAAAAAAATGTGTAAACAAGCTTTTATTCAATGTAAAGTAGAAAATATTTTGTTCGTCAAGTCGCCTATATATAACTATAAATAAAAGCTTGAGGCGCTCAAAATTGAGACATAATCTTTCATTTACATAATTCCATTAACACATCAACTGTTTTTAATTTACTGTAAGACAACCTTATATTTCTTAAATAAAAATCCTGAAACTGAGTATAAACGTGTAATAATAATTTCTCTAATTGCTATTGTGCCAAATTAAGTACGTTTAATGAAACTGAATTTATCGAATTTATTAAAAATTTAAAAAGTTGAGGGCCACAAGCTTTTATTTATAGTCACATATAGGTGACTTGATAGAAAATATTTTCTACTTTTTAGTACATTAAATAAAAGCTTGTTAAAAAAAATTACATTTAAATTTTACGATGTAACCTTTAAAAAATGCCTTAAATTCCTTAAGAAAATGTTCGGCGATCAGATATTCTCAATCAACCCAGAGTTTGCACAACTGACATCCACCGTGTGCTTTGAAGACCAATGAACTGTCACTTGCTTAAGCAAATCAGAGCATTCGATGACCGCAAGAGAATGACGACGCTTAAAGTGGATCATCCAGTGGCATTATTGCCTGTGTTCCAATCAAATTGGCTGCGTTGCAAGGTAGTCTCGCAAAGATGGCGTTTGGTTCGAGGCTTGAACCGATCGATTTTGTTATGGAGATCCCCGAGAATCTCCCGAGGGCGTAATACGCGAGCGTCCAGTAAATACTTCATATTGCCGAGCTGGAGGGGAAGGGCGAAATCGAGGCTGCGAATACGAAAAGCCATTTTAAGCCATATATACATCGTCCATAGTTATCGAATTGTTATCCAACGGAAGGGCTCGGCTCACGTTGTGGTTGTCTTATAAATCGTCCGATTTACGCCCCTTTCCTCGTGAGAACTCTATACGTATACATGTATCCCTTGAGCGGCGACAATTCGACCTCTGTTGTCAGGCTTGCGCCTAGCGGAGAAACAAGGACAAACCAAATCCTATTTTTATCGGATAACCGCAATGCCTGAAGGGGTCATTGGCGTCATTGGGATCAGATGTCTCGTAGGCGGGGCCTAGAAACGTCGGGGAAAGAAGTAATTGGCGGTTGACCAACGAGAATGAAATTGCTTCGTCGTCGGTTGTTTTCTTTAGCTCTTTTGACGAGTCAGTCCGAAAAAAATGTAGATGAGTCTCAAGCATTCTTCAAGGATTGCTGATGCTCATTGGCTTTCTTTGTGTTGGATATTCATTTTTGAATTCCTATCTAGCCTTGTTTTCTCTGCTGAAACGACTTCGTCGATGCTTCTCTTGTTTCTTCCCTTTTGCCACTAACGCCATGATAGTTTAGGCTCATAAAAAAGGGCGTAAAAAGGTCACGGCACACTGAGAGAAATTTATGGTAACTTCAACCATATTTTAACCATATTTCATATTACCCTGGGGGGACAACAATATTTTATAGTCATGGTCACTTCCTAAAATATAGTACTGCTTATGATATTTTAGCTGTTGGGTTAACGATGCTCATATGTTAAGGCGCTAGGCCACAGTAACGGGTATAAAATCATGTGCGAATTCAACATTTTTTTTCGTATGCAAAAGTAATTCACTCATAAAATGAATTACATATCTGTTTAGTATGAATATCAAGCTGTTAGAATTTTTTTCCGATGTACAAAACGGCGGCTAATATTTTCGTTTGTTGTCTTTTTTTTAGGCGCTCCGCGGCGTGACATTTAGCATCCACAATTTTTTACCTAGAACAAAAAAAACCTCTCGTCAATCTACATTAGAATACCTAGAGAAGTACGTACGGAATTTAAAAAATATTGTTTTATTCAAAAGTTGTAGGTATTTGAACTTAAGAAATGAATTATCAGTGAAAAATTTCGTTATAACTGCTCATAAAATGAAAAGTTATCGATTAATCAGAAATTCCGTACGTACTTCTCTGCGAAATGGAATTAGGAACATGAGTTTTAAATTTGAAGTAAATCAAGTGAAACTTGTTGAAGCTATTTGTCACGCCAATTGAAAAAAGCTGTTTCGAGAAGTTTCGAGTAATCGGCCATTTTGTATATCGAAAAAAAAAAATATTTTCTAACAGCTTGATATTCATACTAAATAGATGTGTAATTAATTTTATGAGTGCATCACTTTTTGATACGAAAAAAAATTGTTAAGTTCGCACATTATTTTATACCCGTTACTGTGGTCTAACGCCTTAACCGCAACCAACAATCTTACAAGCGTACGTTGATTGTTCAATGCTATATAATATTGTAGGTTTTCATAAAATGGATATTTCCTCACACTATCAAAAAATAGTGATTTTTACCATATTGAATGGTATGTCAACTAAATGTAAATAATATTTGATAAATTCAAAATTTCTCCATTGAGAGTACTCCCTGTATGATTGATTATCACAATTTGTCATTCCCCGATCTTCTGAAATGATTCCTATCGAAGAAAATATTGCGCCTGAACATGGATTCGAACCTACGACCTACCTATCTATACTCCGCACGCTGCCACTATGCTGCCGGGTACTTATGTTATTTTGATCGTAGATTTGGCATAACAGATCAAAGTAATTCCAGGTGCAATTCCGAATAGCTGGTTTCTCCTACATAGATGGAATTTTGCACAGATCGTCTTTTTGATAATGTATGTCACTGCTCAAATGGATTTTTGACGCAACGCAATAGTTTTCGAAATATCGAATTTTAAAAACTGATAAATTAATGCGCTAATATATCAATATCGATCATAGCGTGCTACCGCTGTCTCTACTTTATTGAGACGTTCCGAAAATGATTTATGTCTTCCCTGTAAGATTACCGTAATTTTTTTCGTGCAATCACTTTTCGTAAGATCTTGTAACAATCAATATTCAACAAGTGTCAATGTTAACCATATAAATAGAACAAACTTGAACTGAGAAAAATGTCCATAGTATTTATTTAAAAAACGCCCATGGTAAAAGTGGGCATAGTTAAATTCCCTATAGTTTATTGACACCGCAACCATAAAATGGGTAACACAACTATAAGCGTCTATCTAATCATGCCGTTTTGGTAGTGTGTTTGATTATCTAGTATCCCCGAAATAATTATTAACTACTGTGAAAGGCTTTACAATATCAATCTAGTTAATTCAGTTAAGGGGTTACCCCCACTTGCGATTTCGAAAAAATCGATTTTTATTTATCGCATTTTTTTGAAGTATAAGTATCCGGGCGCATACTTCTGTATGGGCCCGGAATAGATGACTCTATGAAAGTTTACAAAAAAAAATATTTTCTTCGTGTAAACTGAAATTGAAACTTTAAACGCGTTTTTCTCAAAATTGCATTTCTGAAGTCGGTGACCAAGATTACTCGAACACTAATGAACCGATCTTCTTGAAATTTTGCAGGCTTATTTAATACATAAAAATGTAGTCTTTAATCGTTCGATTTTTTTTTTCGAAAAAAATGGCCGTTTTATAGCCAAAAAACGGCCGTTTTTTTCGTTAAAATCGAACCATTAACTTTGACTGTCCGCCATTTTGTGAAAAATGAATATTGTTTAAAATCCTTCGATTAAAGACTAGTTTATACTTATATTTGACTAAATCCATCCGCATTTTTTTTTCAGATGATCCACTTCGCCGCAATGTTGGTCCCAGCAAACCGTGTATATAAAAACATTATTTCATTGACGGCCATTTGCCACTAAACAATGTAATATTTTTCAATAAAAAAATTACTGAAAGTTCTTCAAGATGTGTTCTTTAAGATGGTATATTGATCGATTTGTAGTTTTCTTTAAAAAAATTTATGAAAAAGGCCTTTTTTGCGTTACAAGTGGGGTTAACGCCTTAACATTTTTACAATAGTTAGTAGTTATTTCGGGGATAATAGATAATTGAGCATGCCACCAAAGTTGCATGTTTAGATATACTATTCGCTTATAGTTGTGTTAACCATATTATGATTACGGTGCCAATAAACTATGCGGGATTTTACTATCCTCTCTTTTGCCGTGGGAGTCTTTCATAAATACCATGTACTTTGCTCTCAGTGCAGCATAAGGTAGTACTCTGGTCTAGAAATTTGACAAAATCGATTTTTTTTCTTTTTATTATTCCTTAAATCTTTCTTAATACGCTCGTGAAAACCATTTATTGATATTTTACAAATTAGCAGAGTAATAGAAATTATAAGCAAGCCGCGCGCAAACCTCATCTAACGGTATCAAAACTTTGAACGCGTTTATCTCAGAACTATGTTTTTCAAATCGGCGCCCACGATATCTCGATGACTAATTGACCGATCGAGCTCAAATTTCGCACATACCTTCGGTAGCCTCTTTCTGAGGACTGGTAGCAGAATTGAGTCGAACAATAATTTTGCCCACATTTTATAACTCGTCGAATACTCGAAAATGTATGAAATATCGTTAATCAAAGATTAACAGGCCGCCATTTTGTAACAATTTTTTTTTTAAATACTAATTCTGCTACCAGTGCTCAGAATACTCATACAGATTGAGAATATAATTTTTTTTCCAGATGCATACAACATCACCCAGAGTGGGCGCCGATTGAGGCGGTTTTCGGCGGACCATGGTGTAAAAAAATAAAAAGCTACATGAAAATATTAAAAATATTTTTTTTTAAATGTAGATACATTCTCAAAGGAACAATAAATACATATGTAAAATTTCATCAAGACAACTTCAACGGTTTAAAATTTATTCCAACCCAAAAATGACGTAAAAAATCTTGCTCTAGACCAGACTACTGCTTTACTATTTGTGCGCCATTTTTGTGATATAGCTGAATTAACCATGTCGATATTGTAAAGCCTTTTACAATAGTGTATAGTAATTTCGGAGATACTAGATAGTCAAACACGCCACCAAAGTCGCATGTTTACGTATACTTTTCCCTTATAGTTGCGTTAACCATATTATGATTGCGGTGACAATAAACTATAGGGAATTCGACTAAACTCTTTTTTACCATGCGCGTTTTTTGTAAATAATATACACTTTTCTCTGAGTGCACTCAATATGGTATGGCCTTTACTTGAAGAGTGACGAAAATATTTCTCAGAGCCAAGCGAACGTCGTGTGAACTATTGGCATAATTGAGGGTAGTTGGAGGTCAGGGCAGTATTAAGATATCTGTGGCCCCAAGTTTTGGTCATGCAGTCTTCATATTTGGCCCAAAATAAGACTTTTTTCAAGAATACAAAAAATCGAAATTCGGCTTTTAAGGGGGTGAAACCGAGCTCTGAAATTTGACACATTATAGGAATAAACTTCCGTTTAGCCCATACTTTCGCGTTGCTACCGTAATGGTTGGCCGATCTCGAGGAGTTAGTTCCTGCAAAACGTCCACGAATCGATGGTATTGAGGAAGAATTAGAAACTGTCGCCTCCGGAAACGACGATGATGAGTTCGGGGATCCTGATTTCGTATTCTAACATACACACACACACACACACACGCACGCATACGCACACGCACACGCACACACGCACACACACACACACACACACACTCACATTTATTCACACACAACGGCCCTTATTAGGGCCAGGGATTCGAAACAGACAACCTCCACGTGGTGAATTCCGGGTAACGCTAATAGTCTGAGACCTACTTTTGTCGTATTATTGACAAAGAACAATGATGCAATCACCCTTCTGGGAAGCTGAATTTCAGAGGATTTGACGAAAAAATATAATGTTTAACAACGTTCCAAGCTCCCGTTTATCCCGTTACAAATCGTGTTTCAATGAACTACCTAACTCTTTGAAAATTACTTGTTTTCTAGAATGTTTACGCCGAATTCTAAAGAAATCTACCCAAAAAATACTCCGCCTCATTAAAAATTTAAAACCTCTGTTTCACCCCCTTAAAAGCCGAATTTCGATTTTTTGTATTCTTGAAAAAAGTCTTATTTTGGGCCAAATATAAAGACTGCATGGCCAAAACTTGGGGCCACAGATATCGTAATATCCCCGAGGTCAGGGAAAGGGTTAATGCGGTATGCATTATTAAGATTCCATTGGCGTAGTAGAATACGTATTAACGAAGTGGAGCTGTCGCTATCGCGGTTCCAACACGGAAATTCAACTATTTGCCATCCTCCCGCCCTTTTCCAACTACTCCTGGGACAGCGCGGTATGGGTGCATGTGCGCCGATGCATGCGGGCTGTGGTGTGACCAATGGGCAAACCAGTAATCGAATGAACGCAGCATCTCCCTCTGACCTACCGCTGTAACGGAACCTCCGGACCAGCCTCACAAAGTTCTGATGGCGTGGTTTTAATTGTTCTCCATGACTTCAAATCTATACGCGCTTTTATTCTTTCAATCGAGAAATTCGCTCATCAATACGAACCATTTTTTTTCGGCAACTTCAGCAATGCGAATGAACTTTATCGTACAGCGAAGTATAACGGAGAACGGTTTATTTGGTTTTTAAGGTAGTTCCTCTGCGAAAATCTCAACCAAAAGTTTACATACCATGTTCGTGTTTAAAAGATTGATAATTGGTTTAATTAGTAATAAATAAAATTAAAAACTACGCAATATTGACTCGGTACTAGTGGATAAAACGATGGATATCATTTATTGCCGTAAAATATATTTTATATTGTGTTTTTGATCTACCATTGTCAGTAAACTTTTTGCCGGGACTGTCGAGGCTTTGCCCCAATTGTTTTTTTTCCAGGCTTTGCCAGGCTTTGCACCAAAATTGTGAGGGCTTCTCATGGTTATATCTTGGAAACTAGATGGTGAATCATTCTCATTTTTTTTCACATTATTCGTGATATCTTACTCTAGCTTATCCTCGGTTTTTGTCAATTACTTAATTTTAGTTTTGACAGTAAAATTAATGATGCTCTGTTTGCCCATCATAACGCATTTGTTACGTGGAAACCAAGCCAACTTTAAGTGTAAATATCTCAGGTTTGGGGTGGTCAAACTTATTCAAATTGCACAGATGTTTGGATAATGTATTAAATAACATATATGTCAAATTTCAACCATTTCTTAATTCAACTCTTCTGTGGAGGTACTACCTTAAATTACGAGGAGAGAATAAATTTTTTGTCGGAATAGTATTCTAATCCGGAAGATGACTTGATTTTTCTAGTAAAAATACTTTTAATATGACACTGAGACTGGTGGATGGGCGGTTCTCGACAGTTACCCTGTACCCCCGGCCAATACGGTGGAGTTTAAGGGGTTCAGGGCCACTCCAGAGGCCGAAAAAGTAGGCTTTTGGGGGATTTTTTTTTACAAAAACTACAAAATAAATCGAGATTACAAAAAAGGGTGTTCATCATACAAATCAGTGACTGTATGCAATAATTTCTTTGAAGCGATTCATTTCAAAATGGCGGCTGTGCAGCGTTTATCTCAAAACTGCATTTTTTCAGTTGGCCGGAAACATAACTCAGACAATTTTGAATCGATTCACTTGAAATGTTGAATATATCTTGAAAAATACATTGTCTATGGAAGTACGCAGGATTTTTTTTTCTATTGCATAGTTAATTTGTTATTAACAATTATCTAACACAAATTTTTGGAAAGTGAACAATTTGCCTAAAAATCGTCAGATATTTGTTAATAACAAATGAACTACGCAATATAAAAAAAATCCTACGTACTTCCATAGACAATGTATTTTTCAAGATATATTCAACATTTCAAGTGAATCGGTTGAAAATTGTCTGAGTTATGTTTCCGGCCAACTTAAAAAATGCAGTATTGCTTCAAAAATATTATTGTATACAGTCACTGATATGTATGATAAACACCGTTTTGTAATCTCGATATATTTTGTAGTTTTTCTGAAAAAAAAATCCCCAAAAAGTCTATTTTTTCGGCCGCTAGAGTGGCCTAAGGCCTCAAGCCACTGCGACGACCCAAAAATCAGGATTATTTGAAATAAATCATTTCCAAGGCATAACAAAGATTATTGAAAAATTCGACCTTCATTCGTATGTACATTAACAAAATTGTTTACCAAATTACATGAAAACATATTTCTAATTAAATCAGTTATGAACAGGCTCGTGAAGGAACTTTGAACGTGAACGGCTCAACGGTGTACTTGGTTGTGGCTAGCCGGTTGATCCGAAACAAAATAAAACAGTTTTTTTCTGCTTAAAATGAATAAATAATATTGGCTAAGACTTGAACGAGCTTTTTTTTGTTATCGCGTTTCAATCATCAAAAAAACAATATTGTTTTTTTCCGATTCTTCGGGAAAATATGACATCATTATTGTTATTAACTAATTTTAAAAAATGTTAAGAAGGAAAACGTCCGTCAAGACTAAACAATTATTGCCCTCAATAAGTGTACCAAATTTCACGTCAATCCATTCACTAGATGTCGAGAAATCATGTACACCGTTTGAAAAAAAAATCGAGAAAAACGCGTTTAAAATTTAACTCGCAGTTCTGTCGTTGTAATCATAAGTTCACCTTCAATCTGTGATTCCTGCACCATATGTTGGACCCTCTTCAATTTCACTTGCCTCATCGACGAACGAGATCTTTGAAATCTTCACAGTAGCCTAACTCCTGAAGACCGTGGACGCACCGGAAGTTAGGTTAGATTAGCGAAGTGCGGGTAGGGAGTGTCAGGAAAGGGTTTCATTACGAAGGGTTATACGTAATAACCCGAAAGGGTATACACTAAAACGCAGGACATAAAACACAATACGCTAAATAAAACAAAAATAATCGTCATCGCAATCGCGTTGCAATAGTAGAATATGATAAAAAAGCTTTTCTCAAAATTTAATTTATGCCATAGCATAAATTCGTCATGCAGTAACATTCTTGTCAAAAAGATCGCCCGATCTTTGTCTCAAACGCGGAGCCTCGAAATAAAATCGCCCAAAATTTCGAGAAGCAATTATCAGTATGATAATTAAAGAAAACGTTACATATGGTTTTCCGCCTTTCGTGTGCTACAAGGTATGTCTTCGACAAATCGCGAGGACACACGATGAGACATTATATTATCATGAGAGGCACACTTTGCCACGCTCGAGGCGGAAAATACGGCTGAGGAAAATCGAAGGGAGAAAACGGTGTAGGGGTTTTCGCGAGCCGATAGAGATACAGCAGAGGCGTTTAAACACACACACACACACATGCATATATATATATAAGAAAGCTTTATTCGAAGATCGGGAATGGGCCAGTTGCCAAAGTGGGCGGTCGTGATCTCAGTGTGGGTCTCGGCTTCTACGCCAAATAACGTTGACCAACAAAAACAACCGGTTGATTTATCGTTTGAGCGGTCACTCGACTTCACGTAGAGATTCTGCGGTTTTGTCGTTCAGCGCACGTACAATTATACGTATATTCGTCTTCGTACCTTACCTATAAACACACGGCTATATAGCACGCCTCTGTATTCCTGTGATATTTCTTGCGATTCGGGAATTCCACCCCTGTGAATTCTCATCCGGTAAAGTCTGCGATCCACCCCTCTTTCTCTCTCCCCTCTCTCTCTCTCTCTCCCCTCTCTCTCTCTCTCTCTCTCTCTCTCTCTCTCTCTCTCTCTCTCTCTTCTGGCAATGAATAACTCTGTGATCCCGCAAGGCCTCAAAGTTCATGAATAAAAAATTGAATACGAAAAAGAAAAACAGAAAAAAGGTCCTTTCGCTTCGTATCAGGTACACCAGTAGGATTCTTCATATTTCACGAATAGATCTCCTCTCTGCACAGGCTCGGGTAACACTAGAAAAATATTTGCCCTTCTTTCGGACAAGTGTACATATATTTATGCGAGCGTAGATTATTCTCAAGACAGCCCAAGGGGGTTTGGGGTTTGCCCTTTTTTGCTGTCAAACTTCGGGAACATTTGGGATCCCGAGATTCCTGACGGAAACGCAACCATTTTTGTACCGATCTATCATGTCCACTCTTTTTCTACTCTGCTGATATACATACAAACATAGCAAGTTGTGCCATATTCAGAATTTATTTCTCTCAAGTTACGGGTTATGCATAGTTGTAACAGTCCAAATTAGCTCATTGTTGGATATGTTTTTTTAAAAATAAAAGCGTGATGACAAATTTCTACAAAAATGAGGTATTTGAAAAAGTATCATCTGAAGAACACTGTAATTTTTTTGTGTAAAAATATTCAATTTTTTTCAATTCAATTCAATTATAATTCAATGAGCAATGCCCTTCTGAACCTGGTTATCTAAACTGAAAAAATCGAAAATATTTCGTTAGTATGTTAGTATAGCTTATGATTAATCGAAGAACTTCCAAAATATCAAATTAAAACAAAATGGCGCGTGGTTAAAGTGACTCTTGATTTTTACGAAAAAACAGGTATTTTTCGTTAATCAAAACGAAAGTTCACATCGAAATAAAAAACACCTTCTTTCAAATATTATATGTTTACATCTGGAAAAAGCCCTAAGAATTTCAGAAAGATCGATGCAGTAGTTATTGAGATATTTTGCTCGGCGACTTTAAAAACGTACTTTCGAGAAAAAAGCCATTGAATTTTTGAAGCCAAACGACGCTCCGAGCCTTCCGAGCGTCAACATAACAGCCTTCAAATCTGTAATTTTGATCGGATGACCTTGACATTTTACGGGACCATTTATGAGATGACATACTTGATATGCCCAATGCATGATATACCCAAACAAACCCAAATTATATTGGTTTAGAAAAAAGTGGATTTTCGACTTCTACAACTAGGCATAACCCCTTAATACACGACGGCGAGGAAAAATAGCACTGATTTGACTCCATTGAATTGGGTGTCCCAATTCTAAACTCCGAGGGTGCCAGATCGTAATGGAATATCGATCGAAATGTGACCATTTCGTCAATTTCCCTTTTCACGCTTTCATTCAACGAATTTAAATACAAACATGCAGCTCCCGATTTTCATATGTATCGTGGCTCGGCAGCAATTTCGCACGTACGCCTCTCTACCGAATTAATAATAAAAAAAAGCATGGAAAACCCGGTAGAAATATTCGAACTGCTCTACGTCAAATGCAGCCCGATAACAAAAAAAAAACAATGAAAAAGTTCCACGATGCATGGAGCATACATTAAATTATTCGATTATCGCTCAAAATGTATGTTGTTTGCATGATTTTCCGTACAAACTCAGAGAGTGAGAGTAGTAGCGCGGAAATTGTGTAACGCTTAAAATATTGCGATCTCTTGGCGTGCAATAAAATGTATGAATCGGGAAAAAATAATAACATTTGATGTAGCTTAATATACGCAATTGATGTGAAAAATGAAAGATAAGTTGTGTATAAACGTTTTAAGGGGTTACCCCACTTGCGATTTTGAAAAAATCGATTTTTTTTATTGCATTTTTTTCAAGTGCCGTTTTTTTTTATGCCCGGAATAGATGACTCTATGTAAGTTTACAAAAAAAAATATTTTCTTCGTGTAAACTGAAATTGAAACTTTAAACGCGTTTTTCTCAAAATGGCATTTCTGAAGTCGGTGATCAAGATTACTCGAACACTAATGAACCGATCTTCTTGAAATTTTTCAGGCTTATTTAATACATAAAAATGTAGTCTTTAATCGTTCGATTTTTTTTTTTCGAAAAAAATGGCCGTTTTATAGCCAAAAAACGGCCGTTTTTTTTCGTTAAAATCGAATCATTAACTTTGACTGTCCGCCATTTTGTGAAAAATGAATATTTTTTAAAATCCTTCGATTAAAGACTAGTTTATACTTATATTTGACTAAATCCATCCGCATTTTTTTTTCAGATGATCCACTTCGCCGCAATGTTGGTCACCGCAAACCGTGTATATAAAAACATTATTTCATTGACGGCCATTTGCCACTAAACAATGTAATATTTTTCAATAAAAAAATTACTGAAAGTTCTTCAAGATGTGTTCTTTAAGATGGTATATTGATCGATTAAAAAAGTTTTGTAGTTTTCTTTTAAAAAATTCATGAAAAAGGCCTTTTTTGCGCTACAAGTGGGGGTAACGCCTTAAAATATGTTCTCTACAAAGAAAATAATAGTACGATGAAATTATTTAGGAAGGAGAACGAGAAATTGGCGGAAAAAAAATAACGGTGAATGGGCTGTGCACTTTTATATCCATTTCTATATGATAGGAGATTTGAATAAAATATTTATTCATTATGAAATCCTTAATGCATGAGAGTTGCGATACGCGTTATGTATCGTATACAAGCAAGTCGCGGAAATTCACGGCGTGTATCCAACAATCACTCTTATTCACGGGAAAAACTTTTCGACTTCACAGTAGAGCGAAATGCTCCGCGGAGCAAGGCATTAATAATGCAAAAGGAACTTTAGTACAAAAGTCTTGGGGTCAAGATGACGTTTTCGTTCGAGTCAAAAATGTTATGACCCGTGAATCTGTATGGGGTGTTTCACGAAAGAATCAGCCGATTCGTCGCAAAGTTTAATTTTTTACGGCCAGTCGCTCATAAATAATGACTGTCAATTGTCAATGAAAAATTGTCTCGGCGAGAAATGGAAATATAAAAACACTGCTTAACATAAAACGTTACACTAAAATCTTTGTTAAAAAAAAAACAGAAAATACAAAAAAATGAAAATTGTTCGCAAAAATATATCACGTAAGCAGAATTAACGTGAACAAACAATTAGCATTATGACAATTGGAATAATAAATATCGAATAAATAGAAATAAGTGGAATAATTAGAACGACCAGAATAATTAGTAGATTACTGTAGTCGTAGAAAAAGTTTCAAAAAGTCATGCAACAAAAAATAAATCTTTTTTTAACGCAATACATAAACATGACAAAAAAATGAAAAAAAAATTGAACAATGTTCCCATAAATATGTCACGTAAGCAGAATTACCGTGAAGAAATTATCAGCATGACGTGGACTCTAGTAGTCATAGAAAATGTAAAAAACAAATCACGCACCCAATAACATCTTCGATCTTACAATTAACCAAAGAATTATGACATCAAGAAAATCAATTATATTCCAACATTGGGGGTACATTTTTTCAAATGACCGCGTAAGTGCCGCTTAGAGCTAGAAAAAGGAAACATCTTCGAAATTACTTAAAAAGAATCCTCTTGAATAAAAATATTCAAGATATTCAATCCTGAATCCAAAAGGGTCATCCTGGTACGAGAAGAATAATTCCTCTACGAGTCTTCCTGTCGAGCCATTATCACATATATTTTGCTCACAACTAGCCACGTTTCGCCAGTCGAAACTAAAATCTCTCATTACTAATAAATGAAAATCTTTTACCTCAATAACCCCAGTGACAAAAAGCACGAGAAGTTAACTAATCGATTTAATTATTCCTCTAACATTTTCGGATATCGTCTATGTCGCTTAAGAACTCAAGAAGTAGCCTGTACACGAGCAGTATCGAGACAGTGTTTTCGCTCCTATTTTTTAGTTATTCTTTTCGACCGCAAGAATGATCTACTCGAAATGCCCCATATAAGCGCATGTCTTCTTCCCCGTTGAAAAGCGAGCGGGGCGAGGTCGTACTCCAACAATGGGAATCGACAGGGGGATCCGCGTTTTCCACCAAAAGCTCCTCTGTACGTAAGATATCGCGAGGAAAAGCGAGAAAACGTCCATTAATAACTCAGCTATCGACATGTGCCGGCCATCTCCTTTGGCACGTGTATATATATATATACAGGGTGTCCCAGAACTGAATGCGTTCTCTGACATGGGTGGTTGGGGGTGAAATTCTGAGTCTATTGATATAAGCATGTATAGGCCTCAGATCAACCCCTGCATTATTATTCATGTTCAAAGGCGGGCGCACCTGATTGGCCCGCCTTTAAAAATGAATAATAATTCAGGGGTTGATCTGAAACCCACACATGCTTATATCAATCGACTCAGAATTTCACCCGCAACCACCCATTTCAGGGAACGCATACACTTCTGGGACACCCTGTATATATACACAACCACACACCCACGTATGTACTCTACTCTTATGGATATGCAGCGCCAAACAAATATATATATATATATATTTGTTGTCACTATATATATATATGTAATTGATGTCACTATATATATATATATATATATATATATATATATATATATATATATATATATATATATATATATATATATATATATATATATATATATATATATATATATAGTGACAACAAATATATATATATATTTGTTTGGCGCTGCATATCCATAAGAGTAGAGTAGGGGAGACCGGGGCAAAATGGTATAGCGGGGCAAAACGGTACCGGGGCAAAACGGCACTGGGGCATAATGGGATCGGGGCATAATGGGATAGCAAAACAATGAAGTTTCTTGGTGCTTGATTTGGGGCAAAATGGGATAGGGGCAAAATGGGACACACAAAAATGAAGTGTCGCAGCCCGCTGAATTTGGGGCAAAATGGGATGACAGGAAAATTCATGCTTCGGCTCTATGAAAGAGCTGTTGAAACATAATCTAATCTAAATGGTGCTTGCGGTTCGTTTCAGTCCACATATACGCAGATAATACGGACTGACCGATATATTTGTCGACACATATCCGTCGATTTCATGGGGACCGGCGGTCCTAGTTTCATAAAACAATTTACGTAAAAATTGACAAGAGTTAGATTTTCATCAATGGCTTGAAAATCAGTATCAGTAACGTGCAGTTGGCAGAAAATAAATTTAAAAAAAAAAAACAAAGAAAGATAAAAACAAAAAAAAACCATAAATTGCACGCGTCAGATTATAAAAATTACTTGATTATTTAAATAACTAATAACGACAAAGAAATTGTACCAATCGAATAAAAAGGCTCAAATAACAATTTACGTCAAGTTTGGTACAGTTCTGACCGCAGAATCAAAAATAATTGTTTAACAAACTTTAATAACAAATGGGCCCACTATTCATGTGCCCATGCTGACGATAACTTAATCGAGTCCGTTTGCGACAATTGAGCCGATAAAAATTAGCTTAGTTAAACAAGCAATAAAAATTAAACATTGCCGCCGTTAAATTATAGTATCGTAAGTAGAGTATGACCCAAATATCGTGTAACATTCAATAAAACCTGTTTTCACTCTTTTATTACCCCTCGTTTTTTACCCCTGCATTTCTTTCGCCTCTGCATCGAATTATTCCACTGTCCCATTTTGCCCCGATCCCGTTTTGCCCCAACCGCCTCTTTCTGAGGAGCCTGATTTCCTCCGGCCCATTTTGCCCCAGTCCCGTTTTGCCCCAATGACGTATTTTCCAGCAGTGTTGATTTTCACTATTCCATTTTGCCCCAAACCCGTTTTGCCCCGGTCCCATTTTGCCCCGGTCCCATTATGCCCCGCTATACCATTTTGCCCCGGTCTCCCCTACATACGTGGGTGTGTGGTTGTGTATATATACAGGGTGTCCCAGAAGTGTATGCGTTCCCTGAAATGGGTGGTTGCGGGTGAAATTCTGAGGGTGAAAATATATATATATATATATATATATAATGACATCAATTCTTCATGAAGTTGGGTCAAATATGAAGACGAGCTAGGCATATCCACAAGTTTGATCTCGCTCCCTGTCCCCCAAACAACATAGGCATTAACTTTTTGAGGTCTTTTCCTCATAGGTATCATCTTGTCACCTTCGCGAGCCGTGAACTACAGGACTTCTCGGTCTCCCAAGCATCTATACCCATTTTTGCGTCAGGGTCACGTAAGGAAGATGCGGAAAAGAATGTAGGTTTCTCGGCCACTTTATGATCGTCTCGATCCAATTTGATGTCCAGACAAGTCCATTTATTGGATTCGAACGCAATTTCTAGAAAAATGTGTCTCGGCAATCGAATCAAAGAACGGCTAACATGTAATAGGTGAGCCTCCTGATGGGAAAACAATTGGAGTGTACATGGGAATCCACAGAATCCTGAGTGGATCCGATTTCCAATGACGCAAGCACCGCGAGTTTCTCCCATTCGGTCCGTAAGCCTATTTCGATTTTACGATCACGAACGTGATCGGACGTTTGCGGACGGTAAAATGTGCTCCGAGATTTATTGCTCGTGAGAATAACGAGGGCTTTAATCTGCGATTCAGAAGGCCAACTTGCCGAGAATGGGGAAATATGAGGATGGAACGATGATATAGAGGGAAAAGAGAGAGTGAAAGAGAGATGATTCCACGGCGTGAGACCACTATCTATTATACAACCAAAGGCAGGTGCGGTCTGCGTCAGCTTCGTCCACGAAGCCAGAAATTTTATGTACATATACGTATAATACGTCTACCATGTACCGTAATAAGGTAAAGGGCGCGAGCACGATCAAGGCAAGACCGGCTAGTCGGTCGATCTGCCTGGGAAAAGCAATCCGCGGTTTTCCAAGTTTGCTCATCATCCCCAATCCTGTGCCTCTATATATATTACGATAGCCTAATCACCAAGCTCCAGGAACGTCTCACCGCAAGCCTCCTAGCTCTCCCCCCATCGGATCCTCTTCCTGTCTCGAAATTCTCCACTTCCGATAATTTTCGCTCACGCTGATCGATCGACGGTCCTTAATTAATTTTAATTAATTTAATTAATTTTCCAATCGCCGGGGCTTCGCGGAGAAGAATAACTTCATTTCGAGTAACGCTTAGTCACCTGCATCAGGCTCCTGATTCTGTGGCTCTTCCTTACCTTTTTTCTAACATGGAGATTGGGAGGTGAATCTTTAGAGAAAAACCGAATCCGCAAAAGGTGGTTTAAGCCACAAGCAATAGTTTTGTGGAGAGGCCTTCATTATTTTACGCAGGGGAAGCTGATGTACCTTGACACCCTATGTACCTTGAGCCACTTATCTTTTTGAAATGTTCCCGCCCTTTTTACAGATGTTTGTTTAAGGTGGAGTGACGTTTTGAGAAGGCAAATCAACATAAAGTCAGTTGCAGACAGTCACTCCTTGGCGTTTGGACGTGAGGCGATTTTGAAATTTATGGTGCCGAAATTTTAGATTTTATTTTTTCTGCTTTTTTTCATAAATTGCCTCATTAGCTACAGAATTATTCATAACTTGCTGTTTTAGGGAGGTACTTTATTAGCGTTTAAGTCATCTTGGGCTGATTTTAGCTAAACACAACCTCAATATTTTTATGTGTGAGTAAACATCAACAGGTGGGGGTACCTTGATCCTGGCGAACCCGTTGTACCTTGAACGTGGTCGAGGTACAGCACATATCTTTAGAGATGATTTTCTGACCGGCATTGTACAGATATTTGGAATTTCGTGATAATGCTTTAGTGTTTGCACACAACGAGGGAAACTTTAATGTTTGTTGGTATTTTTTGTTCCTGGAAACATCATGGTATCATTTAATTTGTTCTAAGTGGTCAGAAAAAAAGTTTCTACCTCATATCCTTGGTCAGATATTGAAGAGAAAATAAAAAAGCTTAAAAAACAAATTCTAACAAGGAAAGGTTGCGAGGTCGATATCTCCGATTTCGATTAAATTTGGCATGCTTGTAGAATCGGTAAAAATAAGCGACACGTATTTTTCTATACCTGCGGAACCCGATTTTTAAGGGGTGAAAGGCACCCTCGAAAAATAGGGGTGTTTTTCGTTTTTCGTTTTTCGCCGATAACATTGTCGTTTTCATCTCCATTGTATAGTACACGAAAAAATAAACATTGTCGCAAGTTGAATTTTCTTCGTATCTTGTACCGTTAAAACGTTATCGACGAAAAACGAAAAACACCCCAATTTTCGAGGGTACGCTTCAACCCTTAAAAATTGGGTTCCGCAGATATAAAAAAAATACGTGTCGCCTATTTTTACCCATTCTACGAGCATGCTAAATTTTATCGAAATCGGAGAGATCGTTCCTGAAATGAACAAATATTGGAAGCTTACCTATTAAGTAAGAAACCTCTAAGAACAATAATTAGTTTGAGCGCAATAGAAAACAGCATAATTTGATTATAAATGCTATTTTAGATTTTAAGAAAAAATGTTATAGTTTTCTATATTTTGAACATAGAAACTAAAGAAGTTGGAAAAACGTATGTTTGGTGACAATTTTTTTGTCAAAATATAGATATCTTTCATGATATAGGTTGAATAAAGATACCGGAAACGTCATAAACTTGCAAAACGTAAATAATATCGAAATTTATCGAAAAATTACTTTTTATTTGAATGAATTTTCACTGTGATCAAGGTACAACACATGCGGATCAAGATACATCAGCAATGTTGTACCTTGTTCGACATACCACTTTTGTAATTGCGTAAAAACTATTAAAATATTTGTTTATGGTTTTTCGTAATTTACATTATGAGCCCTACTACTCGCCCTTTAGGATACATTTTATTTCATCAGTATACGTACAATAGTTTTAGTTTTACATGCCATTCAACGCAAAATTTATCAAAGTACAGCAGCTTCCCCTACGTTAATTTTTGGATAAGACACCAAATTGGCACCTTATAATCCGTTCTATATTTCTTTTGGTTCTCGATTAAGTATGTCCAGAACGAGGATGAAAACTATTCCAGAAACACTTGCTACAAACATCCAAGCGATGCATTGCAAAAAACGCTCCTCATACAAAAATTCCTTCGACCGTAATTTTTCGAATAATGCGAGCTATTGGTTTAGTGGCAGCTCCATAGTGGGTAAGCTGTCCCCAACCCGCAAACATGCATATGCATAAATATTTTATAAGAATCGATAACTCGCCAAGTTACCTTCGATCCTCAAACTATGGTCATACACTCGGCATACGTGGAAAAATAAATTTTACCAGGTATGTACATCTACACGTATGGAACCGACAAAAGTGGTCGCCCATTTGGAGTGTAGCTTCGGCGATCTCGATTGCTACCCTCTGTTAGGGTCGAACACAAAACTTGGACGCGCAACCGCTTCACCATGCACTGACAGAGTAACACACTTTAAGCTCAGTGCAAACTCTCACAAGTTTGGTGAAACTCATGGATATGGTAGAGCATTAAAAAAGAGTAGATGCGTATTTTTTTCATCGGCGGAAAAACGGTTTGAATGAGTGAAAACACTAATTACAGTGAAGCATGTCAAGGGCTGGTTTCGCAGTCTGAACCGCGAGCAGTCCACCGATGTTAGTAAAACGGGAACGAAAATTCTTATACTGCAAAACGATGAGAAATCTACTATGGATACATAGAATAAAACAAAAATTAAGGGATGAACCACCCCTCTATTTTTTCTCTCACCCTACAATCAAAAGGGGTGCATTAAATCAAGCGTAATGAGTAACACTTCGAACGGAGGACATTTAAAGAGGGGGGAGGGATTGAAGTTTACGTATTTTTACATTTTAGCCGAACAGCAAACTTAAGGGGGCAAATAACATTTCATAAATTTTCGACCATTTTCAATGAAAATTAAGGGTTTCGGGGAAATGAATAATAAATCCGTATTTAGGTATTAAAAATGCATCAAGATGGATTCGTGAAATGAATATTCAAAATCCAATTTTCTATTCCTCGGCCCGAATGAATGGCTTCACTGGATCGATGATAACTTTTGTTCCGCTCTGAATTGGAACTCCATTCTGTGCTCATTCTCCTAGTTATCGTTTACTCT
This sequence comes from Ophion slaviceki, assembly GCA_944452715.1. Taxonomy (NCBI): domain Eukaryota; kingdom Metazoa; phylum Arthropoda; class Insecta; order Hymenoptera; family Ichneumonidae; genus Ophion; species Ophion slaviceki. The sequence goes on along the minus strand of OX101786.1, from coordinate 21,972,306 downwards.
TTGAAACGCCGTTTGATTTATTGGGGTCCGATTATTTTTTATTTTTGGCACAATTTATTAGTCAGACCATCGAATTTTGCGATTTTTTCCATATTCTAACATCGGTTCGGAGTTTGTAGAGATTTCGTTTGTCATTCTAAAATAGGCGGAGGGGTCTGGTCGTTGGATGACGGTGACAATAATTGGATTATGATGATAGAAAGGATAAAATGATTTAAGGGGGGGAGGGTAAAAATCAGTAAAAATCGATGGCCTAATATGTTGGACGGCCCCTTACTTCCGGCAAAAATGCAAAAATACGGAATCTTTAATTTTATTTACCCTTCAAAGTTTATTCAATTTAATGCACTCCTAAATGCGGGATGCGAGAAAGAAAAATAAAGGGGTGGTTCATCTCTTCATTTTTATTTTTTCAATGCACGCATAGTGGATTTCTGATCGTTTTGCATGAGAAGAATTTTCGTTTTTGTTTTATTTAAATCGGTGGACTGCTTGCCGGTGTAGCGGCGAAATCAACCCTTGACATGCTTCACTCCAAAGGGTAGTTGCACTCGTACGAGTTTATTACCGTAAAAAAAAAGTATCTAATCATTTTCAACGTTCTACCATATCTATGAGTTTCAACAAAATCGAAGGCGGACGTCAAAGTGATGTTCTTTGTCAGTGCCCTTCATAGCCAAGGGTTGTTCACAGTTTGCGTGTGTATCCATTTGAATGCAATACAGCAATGTATTAAGGAAACGCGTGGGCAATACTCCGGGGATTGTCTCAGGAACTGGAAATGGTAACGTGATAGGTATCGGATACAAATGAAAAGGGCTGAAAGGGATAAAAGGCTGAAAGGGCTTATGAATAAGAAAGATTTGAAATAATGCATTATTTCGTGTGAATTTTCATTATTGTAAATGACGAAAACCCAAATGCTATATCTTCCAGATTCAACACATATTTACGTTAATGGAAACACGTTCGATATTCGAGTGAAATAAATCTTCTTTATTCCTTGTGTGCACTATACGTGTGTACTCTCCGAAAATAAGCGGATCGATTCGAAACAAATTATTCAAATTTGGCCAAAATCGAGAGCTGCGAATTGGCACCTTCGCTCAATATACAGGGTGACAATTATAAAGTCGCCATGTGTGTGTTTAAGGATCTTGCGCGAAGATTTTGCAACTGAGAAAAATATGTTTTTCAATGGTTTTTCAAATCCTCTTGGAAACAAAATGTAGCGTATTTTTGTGATGAATCATATTTTGCAGAAAAAATTGCTCATTCTAGAAATAAAATACAATTCCATTTTTAGTATAGCAGAATGAAGATAACTAAATTCCGAATACGAAGCAGCCCTGAAAAACTTTTATTTGTGCATCCCTTCATCGGGAAAAAAGTTATCAAAGATGCATTTTAGAGTTCATAAATGGAATTTAATTCCATACAAGTAAAAAGTTTTTTAGAAGTGGTTCGTATGGGGAATATATTGTCTTCATTTTGCTGTATTCTGAAAGGAATTTTGAATCACTTCCAGAATGCTAAATCATTTTTGGCATACACTATCCGTGCAGAAATTTGTTGGCGAGTCCCGAGGTCCCACCACATCCCTATAGGGATTTGATAAAGACGCCACACGTCGGAAGCCCACATTGGACTCCACGTCGATTCCGCACTATTTCCTGATTAAGGCGGGATGTACATTTATAACGATCAAAAAATCGATTTATTTTTTTTCTATTTAAACGATGGAACTATATATGTAGAATATTTTCCCAGAGTTTCAAAGCGAAATTCGAAAAATTTCAAACGTTACAGCTCGTCGACGCTGTGGCTCACCGCTCGGATTCGGAGCGGGCGTGAACTTCAAACGCGTTTTTCTCAAAAATGCATTATCGAAATTGGCGTGCAGGATTACTCAAAAACTATTAAGCCGATTGAGTTGAAACTTGGTAGAAATATTGATAATATTGGTACCTTCCACTTAACGAAAATTGTTTTCGAAAAATTGGAAAAAAACTACCTTTTTAATCCACATTTTACAGAAATTTTGATTATTTTTTTGTAAATGCGTGCCATTTTCTCAAATTTTCATTTTCTTCATTTTAATTACCGTCACGTAAAAACTACACATGTTCCAACTAAAAAATGTTTGAACTTTTTTGCAAATCAAAGTCTACGGGAAGCTAGACTGATGATGAATTAATTTTGAAAAATTGTTTCGTATACTTAAATATACTATTAAAGTATACCTAAAGTTTGATAATTGTAGAATAATTATTTCTTAGTTTAAAAAATCGCTCAATATTGCTTGTTTTTTCTTGTCTAAATGCATATCCCGCCTTAACGGCGTTTGAGAATTTTTTGCACAAATTTGTTAGGGGTTCCAAGATGCACCCACATTCTTTACAGATTTGCCAGGGACACCGCGCATAGTCATCCTCGTTGTGATCGAATTGGATTCTGCACTGTTCCCCGATGAACATTTGAAAATTCTTACCACGTTCGAATCGAAAAAATGTGCACAGTCACGAGAAAAAGTCGGTTTGTTGAAACACAACGCCAACGCTTCGTGAGCGTGTACGTGTGTAATGATATCATGTAAAAGTGCAGTAAAATAAATAACAAACGACAAGAACAATGAATTTTCAGTCACGTGATTCAAATCGATTTCCAACATATAAATCGTAGATTCCACTGTACGGAGCTTCCTTCTCATTACATTCCTCACCATATGCCACTAGTTTTTCAAGATATACTTTTTAAGATAAGATTTATAGTTTTTTTACGATTCACTTGTTTGTATATCTACATACTTTGTTAACAAAAATCGACGTGTAAAATGCGATGTGATCCATCACGAGGGATCTTCTTCGACAATGTAGAAATCTATGAGGATTCAAATTAGATTCGTACATTGAATTATGGGGAATCCCGATTACAATCCGTGACGTTTTAAGGCAGGATTCTACTTTGAAAATTGGAAAAAACATTTTTTTTTACATTTTTCGAAAGTAAATATGTTCAAGAATGTTCGGTCAAAATTTTATAAAGTTCCAAGCAGTCTAACTATTCTTTTTCGCCTTTCGAACGCACCTACCTGAGCACCTACCTATCACTCACCAAAACTTTAAACGCGTTTTTCTCGAAACGACATTTTCAAGTACCGTGGTCGTGATAACTCAAAAAGTACTGAACCGATCCTTATGAAATTTGGCACACATATTCTATATGTGTGTACCAACCGACCTAACTACAATCAACTTAAAATTTTGATTAGAACTATTTTTTTATTGCAAAAAAAGACCCAGAAAAACGAATTTTTTTTCTTCGTATTTTAGCCGCCATTTTGTTAATTTTGCACGTATATAAAATATTCTAGTTAGGTTGGTTCCTGAAGACATACTGAACATGAAACTATTTGATTTTTTTGTTTCAGACCATCCGTCGGGAAGATTTCACGACCACGGCAACGGTACCTGCTTTTCGAGGCGTTGGCTTTAAACATATTTTACGTGTACAAAAAATGAATAAAATACATTTAAACAAAAATTTGTATGTACTTAGCGAGTGTATTTATTGAACACTTTAAACCCCATATCGATATCTTTAATAGTATTCTCAGAAAAAATTCACGAAAATAGCGTTTTTTTCATGGTTTCAAAGTAGAATCCTGCCTTAATGTAAGGCTGCCATGCGACGACCCATTGGATCCCCATCAGGAACAAGGGACCAGTATGGAGCTCCAATTGGATCCCCACAACTTCCGCAAGGGTGCACGTCACAAAAATACGCTACATTTTTTTCACAGACCTTAAAAAACCATTGAATATCACACCTGTCGCAAAATCTCCTCGCCAGTCTCTTGAAAAACACATGACCACATAATGACCCCATAATCGTCACTCTGTATAGATATATATCGCGGCAACGTTGCCAAGTATTCGTAACTTTCGATTTTGGCCGAATTTCAGCCTACATAGTACATATATCAAATTTGTATACACCCACACCGCGCACACATGCACACACACACCCGTTAAAGTAGCAACGTTCGGTGGTCGTAGCGATTGATTTTGCATGTACACGGTGCCGAGTGTCACGCGAAACAAGCTGACGACTACGTAAATCGTGATTTCGCGCGTACCTGGGCGCGTAGGTCGTGACACTTGAGGTCACGGGGGTCACCGAGGTCGGATCTGTGTCGGCAGGTCTGAGACGTCCGAGAAGATTCCAAAGTCAGACAAGCAAGCGAGAGACTCTCGCTCGTCTGGCTCTGCGGTTAATTCGCCCGCAGAGAAGCTCGAAGCCTTTCATATACGTATATACATAAATACCGCGGGAAGCCCCTTGAGTCATAAAGACACAACGCTCGTGTTTACAAGCAATGGTCCTGAGATCCTTCAGGAGTTGGACAATCGATACACCCGTATCTCATACTCTCTCGACCTTCCTGTCGTCCTCTCTCTCTCTCTCTCTCTCTCTCTCTCTCTCTCTCTCTCTCTCTTTTTATTTCTCTCTCTCTCTCTGCCTCTATACGCCCATCTGTGACACCGAGCCTACTCACGTATGTAGATTGTGCCCCCACCGCGCGTGTGTCATTAATAGCTGATGACCTCCTGCATCCTGCATGACCGCAGGCGTCGGTTCGGTGTGACCTCACAGCCCCTTAACCCTAAACCTCCCTCGCGAAACTTGGCGTATACGTGAGACCGCAATGCGATGGAGAGAAAAAACTACTCTCTCTCTCTGTCTTAATTATTTATTGTGAGATGAGGTCAGGTCACCAGCAAATGAGGAAGGTTTGTTTATGACATACGCGCACCCCTCGGCAGCCTGATCGACGGCTATTCCCAGTTCTCGGAACTTCCACTCAAATCAAGAAGCGCGTTCAGTTGAATAAATGATGCAGTCTTGAAGTAAAGTACGTCGCAATCATGTTCCAGCTGTAGTTTTCAAAATCGTTCGTCCACCAACCCATGTGGCGCTTTTGGAGAACTGTCATTCGCACCAAGGCAAAGCAAAGCTGAATCTTTAATTATTCTTCACGATTTCTTCGTTTTTCATCGTGACCTGTCGGATGAAAAAGGTGACGAATGTTCTGCAATAAAAGCGAATGTCCCGAGGGCCAGCGAAAACTCGATAGTTGGACGAGCTTGAAAACGTTCCTTCTTCAGATCTATTTTCATTCACTTCCACACGAGTATTGCTCTCTTTCATATGTGCATGGAAATTTGATGTGAGATGTGCGAGGTTTAGTTTTTAAAAATACCCAACTCCTGGACGAATTTCCACAGTTGGGCTCGAAATAATTTTTATTTCAAAGACTTCGAGGGGATGTTGCGATTGAGAAATTATTTTTACTTTTATAAAAAAGGTTTGTTTACATTTATTTTAGGTCGGAAGAATTTTGGTTAGAGAAATTGGAACGTCGGGTTAAAAAAACGATTTGAGAGAACTCCTGTAATTAAGGATACTGTATATATTGAAATAAAAAATATGTACTTCGACGTTCCGTACGATTCTTTCGACTAAAAACCAAGTTTCCTCAAATACCTCAAACGCGAAATCAAAAGTGTTTTAAATCTTGCTCGTAGCGATGACTTTTTTCGTGACCTTTTTTTTCGTCTGCTTGATGCACCATGTACTTTACACCTTGCATGAAGAACTCTCGTTTCATGTTCATCGTTCCCTTTTCTAAATGGTTAACGGAACGTAAATTTTCGGTTATTTTGCGCACAAATCATTCACGGTGCGATTCAATGATTACACATTTTATTTTTATTTTTCCTTTGCTGTAGAATTTTTATCGATGTTCGCCTACCGTTACGTGAAGTTTGCGTTCTCCTTCATGCTTCGGCGCCCGATGCGAGCAGTGATCCAGTACGTCCGGTGTATTTTAAGCTCGTATCCACCACTGGCACAAACACCCGCCAATTCATACTCTTTTTCAACCCCCTCGCGACAACTGCATCGATATTCGTATACACACTTATTGACACGTGCGTGTATGTGGGCACATAGATATATGTACGTGTATATCAATCAGAACTTCGATGCAAACACGCGATCCGTTCGTCTACCGGCCGCGCGAATCCCTCGATATTGACACTATAGCACCACTTAGAACACCAATACGCGTGTGATTGAAAAATATTTAATAAATCTTCGAAACTATATTCGATTGTATTATTGTTATTTATGTTTCACGCTACATGAGCTCTCAATGAAATTCCGAAATTATGCTTGATTCGAATCGTTAAGTTGTTTCAATGATTTTCATCGTTTCTTCCGTCAATAATTGATCCGATATGTGGCTATTTGTATGTTACGTTATCAGTCGCTGGGCCTTCAAGGGAAATGGCGAATATTGCGACCACCCCCAATTATACCGCTCTACTTTTAGTAGTTGCGAATAGGGATAGACTCAAATGAATTATTTTGCCTATATCGATACGCCGCTTGGTCAATTGTAACGATCGCTAGTCTTGCCAAGAAAATGAGAAATCAAAAAATTTGCTTCTCATTCAATCAAAAAGGAAGAAAACGAACGTGATTTTATTCGTTATCCCGACAACTGTCATGAAGCAGAGTGGCACTTTTTTCTCAATCGTCGACAACACATGCAACGTCACGAAAAAAAATCACCCGTTTGGTGCAAAGACCCGAAACCATCCGAATGTTCGCAAATTGTCAATCTTCGAATAATTGCTATTTAATTCTATATTTTTCAAACTTGATCTTGTTCTGCCCTCTTTTTGTGTTACTTGTTTGTTTTTGTTGTTTTCTCGAATTTTTGTGTTATTTTACATCCGCACGATGAGATCGACTATGGAATCGAACGTTTTCTTTTTTTTCATCGAGGATCCATCGCGAAGCATATAGTATTGCAACGAAACGCCGATTACAATGACGAAGTGTGACGGGACTTTTATGAGCGTTGATTGTAATATACGCGCATCTCCAACGGTGGTTGGCGCGATACTAGAGAAAATCGCGTACTCCACTTGGCCCGCGTCGCACAGCCCGCAAGACTCGTCGACGAACGCCTGCGCGCTTTTCTCGCCGGTATATGTTTCGAGCTTTCGGGCTTCACGATCGGACAGAGAACTTGCAAGCCCTCCGCGTGCCTCTACGTACATACCGCGTATGTTATGCACATAATGGGCATATAAAATACACACGTCACACGTACGGTAGGGCACCTTCAATGCTGGGCAAAAACCAGTGCCGAAATTGATTTTTTGCGTACAAAAAAAACGGTAGGGTAATTCCGTAAGTCGGGGAAGGCAACACGAACTTTCCAGTCGAAAGAGGTTCGAACCGTGCGCTTAAATAGAAAAAAAAATAACTTATTTTTCACAGCATTTTTTTCCATTCGGATTTTCCAAAATAAACTCAAGATTCGAAATAATGCTGAGAACGCGCAGTCACCGGAATCAATTTAAAGGGTTATATACATTCAGGAGGCCCAAGAAGATCGATTTTTAAAGAATTTTTGTTGAGAAGACCTTTCAATCTATTAACGTAAAAATTTGTACACATATTATGGTAACTTTTAACTGTATTTTAACATTTTTCATTTGTGAAAATAATTATTTCGAAAGCTGATATGAAAGCTAAAAAAAGGCGTCTTGCGGTGAGCACGACATCTCTGGACTGGATCATGTAAAATGAAAAAACCAAAAATATTTCATTAATATAATGGGTTATCTTGTAATCGATCGAAAGAATAAGCAAAATAATAATTTTTGACAAAATGGCGGCTTCTCAAAAAAATCGATTTTTGACAAAAATGTAGGCCTTAAATTGTTTATAAAATTGAAAATATTTATCAACGAGAAAAAAACTTCGATGAATTACTAAAAAATATACTTGAAAAGATTGTGTTAACATTTGAGACTGATCGGTTCGGTGCTCACCGACTTTACAAACACAGTTTTGAGAAAAAAGCGTTTAAACTTTCGTACTCTTTGACACGTCATTACAAATGTGCGTGCAACTTCGAGAATATCCGCCGGATTGACAAAAAAAATTTTGTGTGTGTACTTAAATATATGTACATTACGAAAATAAAATAATTTAAAAAATCGATTTTTCGAAAATTTTAACTGTATATAACCCCTTAAGGTAATTCGAGGAATGGCCATAGAGGAGAGATGGCCCAACGAAATATTACCAACTTTCACCAAGAAAGTGCAGAGTTTTTTGTCGTTAGTATCGAAAGCGAGTAATTTGCAGTTAATTTTTTCAGCTAAGTAGAAAAAATTACGCTTAGTTTGTGATTAAACTGTGGTCATGTGTAGACATTTTGTTTGCCGTATTTTGAGCTGTACCGCTTGGGACATATACTTGTTTATAACCTAACCTCCAAAAGGTACTATTGTTGATTTATTTCGAAGAATTAACAGTGGGCCATCTCATATTTTAGGAGTGATGACCCTCATTTTTCGAGGTCAGTAGCCATATTACGTGCGGCTTTTATTGCTCATTTATGACGTATCTACGCGACTTTTTTTCTTTTCCAGATGCCTAACGAATATGTACTGGATTCGTTGCACCGCATGCGAGCTTTGGGTGCACGAGAACGGCAAAGAATTCAACGACAAATGTCACCCATGTGGCGAGAAGATAAAGCATCTAAAAAGACGGGGAAGACGACAAGAAGCGCGTCTTAGATAGTCGGCCCATCCATGGAGGAAGAGTCTAGATTGAATAGTATAGGAGAGATGGCCACCCTAGTATTCTAGATTTTTTTTTCAAGTGTGGATGTTATTGTTATTTCGTATTCAATATGATTTGAATAACTGTTGTTATTATTTCATGTTCAATTTGATTGCGAATAAACATATGACTGAACAAAAATATAAATATTTGTTTTATGTTTAATGGAGTCCGAAATACGACATGCCAGGGAAAACTAAGGCCACCTGCCCTCGAATTACTCTACATTTTTAAAGATCAATACGAGTTACCTCCAACGGGTTACACATAGCCCGGGGCCGGAAAAAAGAGGAATTTTCGCGAATTTTTTTCTGGGAAAACATATGCAGGATTTACATTTTTTCATTAGAGTATGGTTTTGAGTATGTTTTGAAATTTTTGTATTGAAAAACGTCCTTCGTCGTGACCTCTGCTGCTCGGAAAAAAATCGAACGACTTTAGGTTTTGGATGAAATTATCTAGCGATAGATTTAATAAAACGTTGATTTTTGAAAAAAAGGCCGCGGTCCGACGTGGGCGTATCGATTTTCGGTGAAAAAAAACACTCTATTTTCGTTAATGAAGAAAAAATGTACATCGACAGAAAAAATTCCTTCGTCCAAGCACCGTAAGCAAAGTAATTTTGAGAAGAACGAATTTGACGTTCGCCGGCTCGCGAATCCTATCTATAAACGCCCATAACCCCCTTAGTTTTGGACGCATCGACTTGATATTTTCAGAGAATACTTTTGAAATGTGATATTTTGAGAATCCGGCGAAAACCAAAAATCCATATTTTCAAAAATGTTAAAGAATCAAAAACAGCTATGAATCAAATGTTGTTGTAAATACATATAGTACATATGTGTGTGTGTGTGTGTGTGTGTGTGTGTGTGTGTGTGTGTGTGTGTGTGTGTGTGTGTGTGTGTGTGTGTGTGTGTGTGTGTGTGTGTGTGACTGTGTATATGTGGACCCTCAAGATGGGCACCCTGCAAAAATGTGCAGCTGCTGCATCTGCACTCCTTGAACTTTGGCAAGCTGCAACTACTCAACTATAGCGCGACGAAAAAAAATGTAAGGACCTTTTTGCTTTCTCCTTCGATCGTCTCGGTGCGGATTTCTTACAACTGATTAATTTGTCCACGATAAACATAATTTTATCGAAATAAAAGTTCGTCGTGCGATACCCCGTGAATGGACGCTCGACGAATAAACAGGACGGCACCTTTTTTCTTCCTTCGATTTCAGGATGAACGTAGGAAAAAATTCTTACATTTTCGTGCATTTTTTCAACTTCGTCATGCTAGAATCCCTCACCGATAGCATGGTTGAATGGATATAGGTCCCGAACTTTTTTCTTCGTCGTTCAATTGTGTCGCTGAGAATTTTCTCTACAAATATATTCCGTCCGCGACAAAGGTAATTTTATCAAAATAAAACTTTCTCGTTCGATACTACCTTGAAAAAAGCTCGGAGTAAAAAAAAGGACTTTCCAAGCTAGTGGTTGATGAGAGGAAAAAAGCCCATAAAATTTCCATTTTCTGCGAGCTGATTTTAAGGGAGTATCGAACAACAAAGTTTTATTTTGACAAACTTACCTTCGCCGTACACAAAATATTTTTGGAAGAAATCCGCACTGAGACAATGGAACAAATTTGTATGTGTGCATGTGTATGTATATATGACCCTTAAAATGGGTACCCTGCAAACATTTTAAGGGGTTACCCCCACTTGCGATTTTGAAAAAATCGATTTTTTTTATTGCATTTTTTTGAAGTGCAATTTGAAGTGCAGTTTTTTTGATGCCCGGAATAGATGACTCTATGTAAGATGACTCTATGACAGAAAAAAATATTTTCTTCGTGTAAACTGAAATTGAAACTTTAAACGCGTTTTTCTCAAAATGTCATTTCTGAAGTCGGTGACCAAGATTACTCGAACACTAATGAACCGATCTTCTTGAAATTTTGCAGGCTTATTTAATACATAAAAATGTAGTCTTTAATCGTTCGATTTTTTTTTCGAAAAAAATGGCTGTTTTATAGCCAAAAAACGACCGTTTTTTTTCGTTAAAATCGAACCATTAACTTTGACAGTCCGCCATTTTGTGAAAAATGAATATTTTTTAAAATCCTTCGATTAAAGACTAGTTTATACTTATATTTGACTAAACCCATCCCCATTTTTTTTTCAGATGATCCACTTCGCCCCAATGTTGGTCACCGCAAACCGTGTATATAAAAACATTATTTCATTGACGGCTATTTGCCACTAAACAATGTAATATTTTTCAATAAAAAAATTACTGACAGTTCTTCAAGATGTGTTCTTTAAGATGGTATATTGATCGATTAAAAAAGGTTTGTAGTTTTCGTTAAAAAAAATCATGAAAAAGGCCTTTTTTTGCGCTACAAGTGGGGGTAACGCCTTAAATGCTGCATATATATATATATATATTAGATGTGTGTGTGTGTTTATGTGTGTGTGTGTAAATGTACATATGCACAAAATCTTGTCACACTTAGAAAAACGAATTTTCATAATTCGAAGAAAAAAAAAGGTTTTCATACAAAAGAATTATCGCGTGTACGTGATTTTTACATACAAAGCCGGTGAGATGGTAATTACCGATTACAATTGAGATATCGGTCATGTGTGTATATGTCAAAATACGAGGCATAAAAAAGTATATGCCCCAAGGGCAATCAGTAATTAGCATCGCAGTTTCAACGTACACGTGATAATTCTGTACACGCAATGCGAATTTACAGTTATACCGTTTGTATAGCATGCTCAGGTATCGTTTGATCCCCCGCAAGAACATCTTTCGTGTAAAAGAAAAAAGTTGCGCTAAGGGTCATTGGTGTAACGCTATTCGCTCTGTATGCAACTATACGCGCTCTCTAAGAAAAAATATGAAGTACATTACCATCACCAAGCTGACGTATGGCTGAATAAATAAATGTTGAAGCAAAAAAGTTCGAAATGAGAAAACAAACCTCAAAGGAAGTATACGTGGATAGTTTATATGCTAAGTACACATACTGTGCACCTTCCAGTGCATAAATTGTCGTAGGGATCTAATTGGATTCCCATACCTGTCTCGACTTCCTGATGGAGATTCAATGGGTCATCGCATTGGATCCCTATGCTAAAACGTCACGCTCGTACGTTGGATTCTAATCGGGATAACCCATTGGAATCCAAAGTACGAATCCAATTTGAATCTTAGAGGATTCCCACATTATCGAAAGAGAATTTTCTAAATGAAATATATATATATGTACAAAATGTACGGATTTAAAAAAGTATACATCGCGTGTAAAAGTATAACTTATCGATTTGAATCACATTACTGAAAATCCATTGTTGTTGTCGTTTGTTATTTATTTTACTGCACTTTGACATGATATTACCACACGCGCAAACGCTCACGAAGCGTTGGAGTTGTGTTTCAACACGCCGACCTTCTTTCGTGACTTAGCACATATTGTCGATTCGAACGTGGTAAGAATTTTCAAACGACGTTCGTCGGGCAACAGTGAAGAATCCAATTGGATCGCAACGAGAACTCTCTATGCGCGGTGTTCCTAACAAACCCCTAAAGAAATGTGGGTGCATCTTGGAACTCCTCAACAAATTTGTGCACGGGATCACGAAATGATGCTTTTTTGGGAGAACCAGCAAATCTCGGTTGAGAATTTCAAATAAAAATTCTCAAACGACGTCGAATTCTTAAGGGGTTAGGCCACTCTAGAGGCCGACAAAATAGGCTCATTGGGGATTTGTTTTCAGAAAAAAATACAAAATAAATCGAGATTACAAAAAGGGTGTTTATCATACATATCAGTGACTGTATATAATAATTTTTTCGAAGCCATTACTTTCAAAATGGCGGCTGTGCAGCGTTTATCTCAAAACTGCATTTTTTAAGTTGGCCGGAAACATAACTCAGACAATTGTCAACCGATTCACTTGAAATGTTGAATATATCTTGAAAAATACATTGTCTATGGAAGCACGTAGGATTTTTTTTTATATTGCATAGTTCATTTGTTATTAACAATTATCTGACGATTTTATAGGCAAATTTTTCACTTCTCAAAAATTTGCTTTAAAAAACGTTGAGGAAAGAGTAGGGGTTTCAGCGAGAAAAAAACACTATTTTGCGATTTTGATTCGTCTATATGGATAGAGACAATTTATTGAAGGCTTTTGTACATTGTTAAGTGTCATTTCAAAAACATTCCGTGAAATTTGCACGCGAAAATATCCACAAACAAGCCGGTGACAAAGCTTTTCCAAGAACGCCTTTGGAAAAACACGATTTGCGGTGTTCACTGTATCTCAGCTAGAAATTATCTGAAATCAAGTACCAACAAAATTTAGTCAAAGTATCATCAAATACTCCCCCCAACGGTCTTCGATAATTTTTTTTCATTTCTAAATTTTTGGTGGTCATATAAAGTGAAAAGTGCTATTTTTCACGAAAAATTCCGCCATTTTGGCGGTGGAAAACCCCCTCAATGTTAAAAAAAGTCTCAAACTAACCGTTGGAGGGAGATATTTTATATGTAGAACGTGTGTACCATGTTTGAAATAAATTGGTCATGTAGTTTTCAAATGGCAGTGAACTCGGACTTTGAAAAAGTGGTTTCGAGAAAAACGCGGCACCGGCTTGTTTGTGGATATTTTCGCGTACAAATTTCACGGAATGTTCTTGAAATGACACTTAACAATGTACAAAAGGTTTCAATACATTTACTCTATCCATATAGATGAAAAAAATTCGCAAAAAGTGATTTTTTTTCACACTGAAACCCCTACCCTCTCCTTAATGACAAATGAACGATGCAATATAAAAAAAATCCTACGTACTTCCATAGACAATGTATTTTTCAAGATATAAAATGCAGTTTCGAGATAAACGCTGCACAGCCGCCATTTTGAAATTAATCGCTTCAAAAAAATTATTGTACACAGTCACTGATATGTATGATAAACACCCTTTTTGTAATCTCGATTTATTTTGTAGTTTTTCTGAAAAAAATCCCCAAAAAGCCTAATTTTTCGGCCTCTAGAGTGGCCTAAGGCCTTAATCGGAAAATATCGCAGTCTATTTGAATTCCAATGTGGAATCCCTATGTGCGGCATCTCTATCAAATCCCTATAGGGATTTAGATGAATCTGGGGACGCCCCAACAAATTTCTGCACAGGTTATGAATAGAATTTGACATGGACACGTATTTTCTGCGAGGCGCGTGTGTGTGTTTACAGAAAAGTGATTTTGAAGACACTTGACTTTGAGGACCGTCCTTATTGTCATTATACTCGACAGTGAATAAACCCTAACGTCTTCAAAAATAACTTTCAGTAAATGTAAGGATATTTACGCAAAAGGCATTCTGAAGGCCGTCAAATCAACGAGTAGTATAAGAGATTGAGAACCGTTCTCGAAACATCCAGCTGTCCTGATCGCTGACAGTACATAGACATAACGGGCTCAAAATTATGGCTCCGTACATACGTAAATATAGATTCACGAAGTTAGTTTTGTATTAGCTGGCTGCATATGAAACCGCCCGCTGGCAATAGATGGCGCTAGGTGAACTACTGTCTCGAATTAAAAGTTGGCAATACGGGGCCGGGTTGAAATTCCAAACTTTGAATTTTCAGAACGCTCAAACGACGTGCTAAGAGTGGTTTGGCCGCTTCCAAAGTGGTGACTTCTCTACAGACAACAAGGACAACGAAGAACCACCCAAAAGCGGGGTGGCGTGTATCACGAACTGTTGAAACTGCCGGAGACCATCACTGGTGATCGTTATCGGGTGCAACTGATGCGTTTGAAGTGAGCTCCCTACAACAAAAGGACGAAATGGGAGAATCGTCCTGACCAGTTGATTTTAGCACAATAGACTGCATATTGCTCAATCAGTTGGGAAGTACTTGGAAGGGGTGATCAGGAAAATCCTACTCCACCCCCCATACTCTCCAGAAATCGCTTTCTCCTATTACCATTTGTTCCGGTCGATGCAGTCAGCACTTACGGCTCAGAACTTCAAATCGTACCAAGAAATAAAAAAATTGCTGGATGACTGGAATGCCTCTAATCAACCCGAATTCTTCTTGCGTGGAATCGGATTGTTTGCAGAAAGATGGTCAAAGTTGTTTGATCCGACGGGCAAAACATTGAATAAACCAGTTCATGGATTTGCTGGCGAACTGTGTACTAGGGGAGAAGCACCATATATGGGATAGTTGCTCAAGGCAGTAGTCTGGTCTAGAAATTTGACAAAATCGATTTTTTTTTCATTTTATTATTCACTAGACGTTTCTTAAAATGCTCGTGAAAACCGTTTATTGATATTTCAAAAATTAGCAGAGTAATAGAAATTATAAGCAAGCCGCGCGCAAACCTCATCTAACGGTATCAAAACTTTGAACGCGTTTATCTCAGAACTATTTTTTTTCAAATCGGCGCCCACGATGTCTCGATAACTAATTGACCGATCGACCTTAAATTTTACACATACCTTCGGTAGCCTCTTTCTGAGGACTGGTGGCAGAATTGAGTCGAACAATAATTTTGCCAACATTTTATAACTCGTCGAATACCCGACAATGTATGAAATATCGTTAATCAAAGTTTAACAAGCCGCCATTTTGTAACAAAATTTTTTTAAGTACTAATTCTGCTACCAGTGCTCAGAATACTCATACAGATTGAGAATATATATACATTTTTTTTCAGATGCATACAACATCACCCAGAGTGGGCGCCGATTGAGGCGATTTTCGGTGGACCATGTTGTAAAAAAATAAAAAACTACATGAAAAAATTTTAAATAATTTTTTTTTCTTATTATGTAGATACATTCTCAAAGGAACAATAAATACATATGTAAAATTTCATCAAGACAACTTCAACCGTTTAAAAGTTATTCCAACTCAAAAATTACGTGAAAAATCTCGCTCTAGACCAGACTACTGCCTTCATATCGGATAGTGGACTATCTCGAGTTTTCCTGTAGCGAGATCTGCTTTTGATTTTACACACTAATAACTAGTCGTAAGACGCCAACAGTGCAAAATTTTTGGTTGCCTAGCAACAAAAATGGCACAACAGTGAAGTGATGTCACTTTTTGCCGCCGTGAAAAAGTTTGTTTGTATTAACGGGGTCCTCTAGTTTCTCGGGTCGAAAAAATCGATTTTTTTTTTCATAAATCACATCTACAACATGTGTAGAAAATGTGTAGGAAGGCCTATTGTATGGTCCAGGCATAGCAGATTAACGGTGAGATGAAATTTTTAGTATAAATCACATGCGCGAACTTTCAAACGCGTTTTTCTCGAAACACCATTTTTCGAAACGGTGACCACGATATTTCAGAAACTACTGCACCGATCTTGTTCAAATTTATACAGCATCTTTAATATGTTATAAGCCAGCGATTGAACTAGGATTATCGTGATTGCTTCGATAGTTTTTTTTATACGAGCGAAAAACTTAAGAAAAAATGAGTAAAAAATAGAATGTAATTTTCAAAAGTGTATAAAAAAGTCAATTTTTGTAATTTAGAATTCACTCTAGTTCAATCGCTAGTCTTAAATATGAAGATGAAAATGCCGTTTGGTTTTTTGATTTTAGATAAGCAGAACAGCCGCAATTTTGGTCACCGTCAAGCACCTCTTTTACTTGATATCTTCCTGTCGGCCAGTATAACGTTTATTCTATTATATATTTTGACTTCAAAAAATTTGTAAAGCTTATTTAAATGTTAATAAAGATTATGCAAAAACAATGAGATTGATTATTTCGATGCTTCGCCCGTAAAAAATTATTGAAGAAGCCGTAAAAAAACAACCTAGAAACTAGAGGACCCCGTTAAAAAGTGTTTTTTTTTTCATTGAGGTAAGTCCAAATGATTTATGTCTTTGTTATTCTTGATGAACTGTAGCATCAATTTTACTTGATAAGTATATAACGTTCGCAAAAGTAGCAATATGTACAAAAATATTACGGTTCATGTTCGGCCATGTCAAATCTTAATATCGGATTCTTTATCGAGCTTAAGGCCTTAGGCCACAGTAACGGGTATTAAAACATGTGCGAATTTAACAATTTTTTTCGGATGACAAAATCATTTACTCATAAAATTAATTACACATCTATTTAGTATGAATATCAAGCTGTTAGGCATTTTTTTCGATGCATAAAATGGCCGACTACTCGAAACTTCTCGCAACAGCTTTTTTCCAATTGGCGTGACAAATAACTTCAACAATTTTCACTCGATTTACTTCAAATTTAAAAGTTATATTCCTAATTGCATTTCGCGGAGGAGTACGTACGGAATTTCTGATTAATGGAAAACTTTTCATTTTATGAGCAGTTTATGAGCAGTTATAACGAAATTTTTCACTGAAAATTAATTTCTTAAGTTCAAATACCTACAACTTTTGAATAAAACAATATTTTTTAAATTCCGTACGTACTTCTCTAGGTATTCTAATGTAGATTGACGAGAATTTTTGTTTTTTGTTCTGGGTCAAAAATTGTGGATACTAAATGTCACGCCGCGGAGCGCCTAAAAAAAGATAACAAAAGAAAATATTAGTAGTCGGCCATTTTGTACATTGAAAAAAATATATATATATATTTTCTAACAGCTTGATATTCATACTAAATAGATGTGTAATTAATTTTATGAGTGAATCACTTTTTCATACGAAAAAAAAAATTGTTAAATTCGCACATGATTTTATACCCGTTACTGTGGCCTAAGGCCTCAATATTAGATATACGTTTGTGCCAAAATCTTCATACTTAATCAAAGATTAACTCGTAAAGATTGATTGTTTGATAATAATTACAAAACCAAAACAATACACTTTTTGTTTCATTATATATAAAAATAGTCCCCTAAATCAGATATAAGAAAAATAGAGTTTGGGCCCTTAAATCGGATATCCGATTATAGGCAACCTTTTTGAAAACCATAATTCCTGTCATTTTTTGTAAAACATCATATAACTCAAAATATTCATATGCCATGTGTAAAATAATTATTAGCATCCTATCGTATATGACATATAGATAATAAAATCGTAAAGTTTCAAGGTCTTAGCAATTGTTTACTTTTTTTCAATTTCAAACAAAAGCGTCCGATATATGGTGCCTCTCCCCTATCGTTTCTTTTGCTCCGAAATGAGCGGTTTCTCATACAACGACCCAGTGCACGTATTGACTTATAAACGAAGTCAAGAATTTCTGCCGTTTTAAACCCATTGTTTTATCGGTCTCATTTATTACGAATTTCCGAACGATAATAATTTTTATTCGAAGAACTTGAATAATAATTTCCATAAATCTTCGATGCCATCCACTCACAAAAACAAAGAAAAAAAACGTCTAAACCAGTTATATGTATTATCTGACCGCCGTGAATCAACAGTAATTCCATAAAAGAGATTCATTGAGGGAAATTCATTTCCATCCTCGAGCTATATATACGTTTCTTTTCGTCTATCTTTCATTCGGGTGGGTCGAAGGATGAATCACTCGCGCCCTATGCGATGAAAATTCATCAATGCACGTAGTCAAGAGACGCTGGAGAGGACTGTTATTATGTCATTATTAGTTCGCCGGTATGGCTCTCCTCTCATACTCTCCGTAGACACGAGAGACCGGACGAACGTTACGAATAGTTGCTCGTAAAATGAACTTTTGCTTTAATTCAACGTTATGGACGGTATGGTAGTTTTCAGTGCGAGAGTTCGACAGTGAAGGAGAAGTTGGGAGACCGCCGAATCTCCACTTTATATCATGATATTACACCGCGATACATACCGCCTACATTGATGGGACAAAAAAAATCTCATAAATAAAGAAATTCCCAACACAGGAACTCAAAAAAATATTTATACCTAATTTCATAACGCAACGCCGAATCACGGATGCTTCAGTATAATTATTGAAAAGTTATTAGAAGTAATAGCTAAAAATACCAGCATGTGTATACAAAGCTTTAAAAAAAAATCTTTTCGTCGATGTACATAGCAATTCTGACAATTGTCGGTTTTAAGGGGTTACCCCCACTTGCGATTTTGAAAAAATCGATTTTTTTATTGCATTTTTTTGAAGCATAAGTATCTGAGAATATGTCCTGAAAATTTCAAGTCGATCCGAACAAAATTGACTGAGATATGAGCGTTAAAAGAGAAGAATCGGTTGTGTAAACGACCGGCTAGTCTGAAGTCTTTCTGAAGTCTAGTCTGAAGTCGGTGACCAAGATTACTCGAACACTAATGAACCGATCTTCTTGAAATTTTGCAGGCTTATTTAATACATAAAAATGTAGTCTTTAATCGTTCGATTTTTTTTTCGAAAAAAATGGCCGTTTTATAGCCAAAAAACGGCCGTTTTTTTTCATTAAAATCGAACCACTAATTTTGACTGTCCGCCATTTTGTGAAAAATGAATATTTTTTAAAATCCTTCGATTAAAAACTAGTTTATACTTATATTTGACTAAATCCATCCGCATTTTTTTTCAGATGATCCACTTCGCCGCAATGTTGGTCACCGCAAACCGTGTATATAAAAACATTATTTCATTGACGGCCATTTGCCACTAAACAATGTAATATTTTTCAATAAAAAAATTACTGAAAGTTCTTCAAGACGTGTTCTTTACGATGGTATATTGATCGATTAAAAAAGTTTTGTAGTTTTCTTTAAAAAAATTCATGAAAAAGGCCTTTTTTTGCGCTACAAGTGGGGGTAACGCCTCAATATATTTATATGTTTTCGTGTCCGTTATCCTCATCTTATTTTTCTATGATTGGAAATTTGAGCGCTGGTAATGCAACATAAGACGCTATATTTTTTATTTAGAAGGATAAAACATTAGTCCTCGTTGTGAAAAATTAAGAAAAATAGAGGTCTGAAAAATTAAACGTGCTCAACGAGTCTGTTCAGTTTTCCTTTACTACTTCAACGTCTGATCATTTGAAAAAAAGGATAAACAGAAACATATTCGTAAACTCATTCTAAAAAAATCAAGCCACATTTTGCCCTCCGAACACAATTTCAAAATCGCTTTTTGAGTTTCCCTGTTTTCAGTCTCAAAACGACTATCATTTTTTTTCAGTTAGTAAGTATATAAATCACGGTCCGTAAAAGGAATTTATACAATTAATTACCGAATTGAGGTGCTATATTTTTCTTGACAAATTGAATAGTTCTGTTAATCAATTTCGATGAAATTATCCTCGAAAAGAAGTGGTGCCTGGACCAACTACACTAGTAGAATTAATTCTGGACACTTTTAATAAAAATTAGCTCTTTTATAGTCACGCCGAAATGATACTGCAATGTTTTTATTTTAATCTATAATATTTCTACTTGAGGGGTCTTCTAACTTTAGACGCTAAAAAAGGCTATATTCGTGAATTTTTTGATAGGTTTATATTATAGATATTGATATAAAAGTTCTTACACTTAATAAACACACTTTCGAAATATATTTTAATTTTTTTATTTATTTATGTAAGTCACTATTTATAGACGAAAATGGTAGTTAAAAAAATGTCCTAAAAAATGATAGGTCTGCGCTGTTGATGAAATCTCGGAGATGGATCATCCGAAACAAAAAAAATCAAACGATTTTATATTCCGTTTGTTAATGGCTATAGCGCATATCATACGATTTTTTATATGTGCAAAAATAACAAAATGGCGAACATTTTTCGAAAAAACAAAAAAACGTGTTTTTTCACCGTTTTTGGCAAAAAAAGTAAATATCAAAATTTAAAAAAATCCTTGATATACGCTATAGCTATAGTTGTACAGAATATGTGGTTG
Source organism: Ophion slaviceki (assembly GCA_944452715.1). NCBI lineage: Eukaryota > Metazoa > Arthropoda > Insecta > Hymenoptera > Ichneumonidae > Ophion > Ophion slaviceki. The sequence continues at coordinate 21,951,742 of OX101786.1, read as the reverse complement.
AAATTTCATAATGATCGGTTCAGTAGTTTCGAAGACTTTATCAACAAGCGGTCGAAAAACGTTGTTTCGAGCAAAACGCGTTTAAAGTTTGTCTAGGTTACATAAATACATAAGAAAAAAAAATCGAGTAGTTCAAAAGTGTATTTATTAAGTGTAACAACTTTTATATCAATATCTATAATATAAACCTATCAAAAAATTCAAGAAAATAGTCTTGTTTAGCGTGTGAAGACTTCGTAATATTGACCTTAGTAAGCCTACGATGAAAAAAATGTAAAATATAAGTAATTATAACGCAAAAAGATCAATGAGTGCAAAATAAACATTTAAGTACCCAGAATTTTATTTCCACTTTCACCATACACCTCTAGTGTATGGTGGAACTGTATTTTTTGGAATGCTCGGTTTTCATTATTATTCCGTATCTTGACAAATTCTTTACGGAAGCAGGCATTCGCTCTACCTGTCAATGCCGGACGAACGTATTTACAATTATTCGGCTGGAGTTGCTCAAATAAAAACATACCACCGAGGAAAAAATAATAATTATCACGGTACCATCTACATATTGTACTATAATACTATAAATACAGGTATGGTTAATACATTATAACGCAGCATCGGTTGCTCGTAATAAAAATTTATGCAAGGCAGAGTAAATAGCTTCCCTGTACGTTCGGTATTCACATTAAATTTATTTATTACCCGGTCGAAGTCACGAAGTGGGAAACTAATTGGCAATAAATGTCACTCTCCTAGCTGTTGATTTCGGTATATAGAAGCGTGCCCTG